>CM057810.1:80229591-80644591 GCA_030067965.1 Latrodectus elegans
AAACTCACCTATAAGGTCCATAACCTTCAATTTATATTAAAATTTTAAAAAAAAAGTTACATTTTTTTAATATTGAAAGCTAATTTTTGAAATATGTTACATGTAATATAAAATGATAAGTTTATTTTAAAAGATAAAGTAAACTTATACAAAAATGTTAAATCTCGCAATATCTTTCACAAACTGACAAAAATTATAACACCAGTAAGTCAATATAATTTGCTTTATTTATGGCGCAAATTTGGAGCATTTCGAAATTAAAACAATAATAGAATTGTTATTAGTACATTTGAAGTCCATGCAAATAAAATTTAGAAATTCAAACAACGGGACGTAATTGCCTTTCAGCAAAAAATTGTTAAATGGAATTGAAGTGAAATAAGCATTGTTAATCTTTATATTTAAACTTTCTATAGTCTAAATAGAATTGCAGTATCTTGCTCAAGAAAGGTGTATTTTTTTATTAGAAGCTCGTCGAATTTAATATTTGACTAAGCTGAAGACTGTCATGCTGAGAGAACCTAAATACGTTAATTTTTTGTTTGATGTTATGTCTTTTCATCGATGATTTGATAGTTTTGGAATCTCCTAGCTTGAATGCATTTAAAATTAGGAGTTAGGATGCTCAATGACTTCGATCAGCAAGTATAGGCAGCTGAGAATGTATCGTAACAATCCAATGTAGCCTTCTTTTAAATGTAAGCGACACTTTTAACAATAAACTAATTTATATTATGCTTAATTTTATCTTTTCAGGTTAATATGCGCATGAGCAGCTGATTTTTTTAGCTCTTTCTGCATACATTAAACTCTATTTCAAGAGAGGAGCTTTGTAAAATAAAACTTTAAGTTTTCTCTTATGTGTTTAGTGTGTATATTGAGTACATGTATTCCTCAAATGAGCTGATTTGTCATTTTTGCTTTTTTATTCGTTAAAAATCATCTTCGAAAACTTAGTATAATCTTATTAAATATTTGAATACATTTTTCAAGAAAACAAATTTCAACAAGTTTTTTTTTAAAGAAAATAACATATATTAGTTTTAAATTATATTAATATTATAAGAAATTTACTTAAAATAGTTAAAAAGGGATCGCTTACATAAAATGAAAATTTAAGTAAAGAAGCCAGAAAAACCTGTATTTTTTTAAATTATACTCGTATTATCAAATTTTATTCATAATTTTCTTTTGTTTTATTAATATATCTATGATAAAAACATCACCATTGGAATCAGGATTTAAAAAAATGTATTTACTATGACTCATTTTATGAATAAATTTATTTGATAAAATGCAAAACAATTATAATCAATCAATAAATTTATTATAAAAAAGGATTAAATAAATTTAACAAAACACGATTTTGGTAATCTATAAATGATGCTTGAAATGCTTAAAACAATCTACCTTAAAAATTCATTTACTAAACTAAATTTTAATATCATTGAATGTCTTAATTGTAACTGATTTCTTTGATTTTTATTTGTGTGAGATATTTAATTTCAGAAATAATTCAATACTTGTCTTAGAATTAAAAAAAAACATTTTTATCTAGAAAACAATGAATTATGAAGGTACAGAAAGAAAACTTTTATACATTGTTTTTTAAATGTTATTTTTTCAAATCAAAACGAACCCAATTTCCTTTTTCACATGAAAAATTGAATGTGTCCTCATTATTTAAAATTTGCAGTTTAAAATTTGACGAAAGTAGAGAAAAAACATGTCAACAGCAAAAGAAAAAACCCTGATATCTTTCCTAAATTTGTTATAATGTTTAAACACAGTTTATTTGTAGTACAAGATTGATTGCGATATTTTTAATCATTTTTAACATAATTAAATATTAATTCAAATATATAAAATTGTTAGCTTTTATTTGGGCTCAAGAAATTAAATTTAATTAGAACTATCGTTTTTATATTTGAAAAAAAAAAAAAATTAGAATTCCTTCCAATATACAACTGATATTTAGTCATATAAACCTAAATTATTTTAGATCTTTAATTATTTTAGTCACTTTAGTTAAAAATTGATATATTTTAATGTTAAATTGAAGTTATCTATTATTTTATTCTTTAATATATTAAACTTTTATAAAAAATAGCTCAAGCATAGATACTTAATGAAGATATCATAATATCTGGCGTGGTTAAATTATTGTTAAATATTTAGAAATATTTAAATACATGGTATAAAATACATATGACATATATTTTAATTTCGGTTAAGAATGATTTTTCACATAAGAATATTCTTGTGAATAAGTATTTAATAATTTATTAATATTTGATTTTTATCTGAATAAATAATAACATCAATTTAAGCAAAAGGTAGATATAAAAAATATTTCATTGAATAATTTTACCACACACAAATACACATTGCATCACAGAATTTTCTTTATTAAAAATTAGGATTTTTCCATTCATATCTATCTCATATAACTACACGCGTAACAAAGAAGTGTGTCTAGTCTAAAAAAACAAAAATAAATGCAGAAATAATAAATTAATTCTCTCATTGAATACTGGAATCATTTTAATAAAGGAAATGTTTGATAGTGGGAAATTAATTTTAAAATTTATTACTGTAAATGAGATCCGTTTTTTTTTTTCAAAAATTAAATCGTATCTGCTAATGTAAAATGTGAGCTTGGAAAATGTTTTGTACGATAACCAAAAGAGAGATGAGAATAAAAATTAAAAATATATTCTTAAATTTGAATAAGTAGTTATGATTAAATATTTTAATTTAAATTGAATTAAACTTTCTTATGTTTATTCTTTATATTTTATCTAGGGGAGATTTGATTACGTAGAAGCACATCGGGTGCAATTAAAAGAAAATAAATGAAATATAAATATTGTTCATTGAAATATGCAAATAAACAACTAGGTTGTTTTAAATATAGAAGTTTTTATTTCTTAGTATTTCTTTCTGCGTCTGAAATCTAATTATGAAATGCTTTTTTGTTTTATAAATTTTATGACGTCTGATGGAATAAAGAAAGGGTAAAACAAAGGAACATCTCCAGCTTTACAAAAATATATGTGACAGAATTATACATTCAAATCTACCTTACCTAGCATATTTTTAATAATACATTTCAATTATTTTTTTAAACTGCACTGATAAAGTAAAAATTATAAATATGGTAGTTTCATGTTGGCCTTGGTTACATCGAACATCAAATTTGCTATATTCAAGTTATAAAAATAAAAAACTTTTTTCAAATCTTTCCTTTTTTTTTGCCATTGTTTTTAATTAACTCAACTGAGATAGGGGAGTATTAGATTTTCTTGTTTGGAAATGTATTACTATTTCTTAATTGTTCATAGAATTTTGTTACTTATATGTATAATAATTTGAGCAATATTTTTATTTTATATTTAAAAATCACAAGGAAAATAAGAGTTGGTTATAAAACGTAAAAATATCTATATTTTATTAGCTACAGTTTAAAATTCAACGAAAAAATGTAAAAAAATATTTATAAAATATGCTTTAAATAAAGTATTTAAGTTTATTAAATAAATACTAACCATTTAAAAAAAGTATTTAAAGTTGTTATATAAAATACTAACTATTTAATAAAATATTTTAGGTTATATTAAATAAAATACTAACTATCTTAATAATCATAGTTATCAAAGTTTAAAAAAATTTATTAAATAATCAGTCATTTTTTGGAAGTTAAGTATTTAATTAACTAAAAGAACAATATTTGAAACTTCAAAATTAATATTGAGAGCAAATGCAATTTTATAGAATAAATGTATCCATAAATAATGAAATTTTGTTGACATAACATAGCAACGTACAAATAAAAAAGCTTTATAAACGCTCACTGATAGCATATATGCAACTAGTGAAACATAAATAATGCACGTCTCCGCGAAAAGAAATTTAAGTTGGAAACACAACAACATTACTTTTTTTGGAGAATTGGATTAATTTGTACAAAGTGATGAATACTAAATTTGATATATATATATATATATATATATATATATATATATATATATATATATATATATATATATATATATATATATATATATATATATATATATATATATATATATATATATATATATATATATATATATAATGTTATAGAAATACTTGTAGGTAATATACATATTTTTTAATTTTTTATGCATAAATATTCCTTGATATGTGTTAAACAAGTTGAAAGTATGGTAAGAAAAAAAATAGCAATGCTAATTCTGTTTTACGATATTCACATTTAGAAAACAAGTTCCGTATAACTCTCATAACTTAAAGTAACAACTAGCTAAGTAAAGTTTCAAAAGTATTCCCGGAAGATCTATGCATACAATTAATTATTTGAAAACCAATACCGGAAGGCAGATAACTAAGCAAATCAGAAAATTTATTCTACAATAGCAACAACAATGGTATTTCACGGGATTAACATCCGCATACAGAAACAAAAAATATTTGAGAATATATAAATGACTTATTTAACAATATTCGCAGACAACATAATTTTTCGATGCAGACAAATTAATAATTTATAAATAAATAGTGAATACAGGAAATTGAACAGAAGCTATAATAACAATAATTAATTCACTTTCTTTAATTGTTAACTATAATGAGTCTATTTTATGCAAAGTTTTCCTCATAGTACGAGTGCTTGTATTAAAGGTAACTGATTCTATTTAAGAATAGCGTTATATGGAAACAAATAAATTACAGTCCACCAATAATGAATGCATTACTTCCCACTGAATCTATTCAAAACACAAAACAATGCATATCTATCAGATAACACCATTATCTGTTATTTTTCGTGTCACCCGTTACTACCCCGTTTTCTCCCTACAAACATCTCAAAAGTGGCTTAGCCAATTAACTATCACTCTTCCCCTGTAAACGTTAACAAATTCTTCCGTTTGAAGCGGAACATTGCGAAGGAGAATTGAATTTGAAGCAGTCAATAATAGATAGTAGAAAATATATTTCCTCTTTTTTTTACTCTTCTTCATTTTTTTTTATTTCCGCTTGCTTTTTCGAAAACGTACAGTATTATTTTTCCCTTTTTTCCCCCCTCGTCCCTCACTGGGAAAAGCAGTTGGGGAAATGGGGGCTGACGATGAAATTCATTTCTCTTTATAGAGCGCCCCTGCATCTTATCGATGCCACTAGTTGGAATTTATGTTCGCCAATGGCTCCGGATGAATCACTGTCTTCAGGAGAAGTGCTTAAAAAGCTTTCCCGCTTTTTCTCTTCTCTCCTAATCTGTTTTCGTTCCCGTTGTTCCCGGACTCCGAAAATCACCGGCGGAAAAAAATAAAGAAAATGTGAGAGGGTTAAAGATATTTATACGATGAAAATTGTTTTTTTCTCTTTTTGTTCCTGATGTAAGAGCTTTTTTCGAAAAGGTAATATTACACTTAAAGTGCTCCCAAGAAAGCGCCGGCTTCTTAGAATATGATATCTCCATGGATCGAGCAATTATCCACCATACGCAGTCTTTCGTTCATGGTAAACATAATGCAACCACAGGTTCAGGGAACTAATAAAATAACCTAATGGGTTCTGGGATATCATTTGTAATATTAGTGTACAAAATTATAATGTATATGTTTATTGTTTTATGTCTTAAAATTGATGGGAAAAAACACTATTTATGATGTTTATCATGCTGAATGATGTCTATTTAAAACACGTCAATGGAAAACATGATTGTAACAACTGATAACTATCTAACATATAACAATAACTAATTTGTCATGGCAACTGAATAATGTTGCAATAAAAATTACATACGATTTATATTGCATTAGTACTTACAAAATACATAGATTACTGTCATTATGTTTTTATAAATTCAAAGAAATGCTTGGTTCATTGGTTTGATAGGCGCAACTTCAAAAATGACAACATGCATCATTTAAACAGGAAGATTTACACTTTAGATAAATTTTCAGTGGAGTAGATTGAATAGTTAATCTACATAAGTCAGAATAAACAGCGAAACTGATTCAGAAATTTAGATACTTTACTAAATATTCTTTACTATATTGTTGCGATTGAATGCTGATCAAATTTTTTGTGCTAAGAAAAAAGAAAAAATTACATCAACGCAGAACTTTAATTTGATTTATTTCGATATAGATTTTAAGACTCTAATCTCTTATACAGATTTTTAGATATTTTAGCTCAAGAAATTTATTATTCCTAATTATACTAAAAAATTAGAAGTCAATGCTGAGTCTATATTTAGAGAATTTCAAAAATACTAACTCTTAGAGAAGTCTATTGCATGCAAAAACAATTTTAGTCAATTCTAGTTTTGTAAGTTCTAAAAGTGAAGTATTTCGCATTTATTTATAACAGTAGTCGTAAATTAAAAACCGGACTAACTATAAATTATATTTTAATTTATAATTTTATAATACGCTTTTAAATGATTGTCAGTACCCTATTACAGTACGATAAATTTGATTCGTTATCAAGTAAATAGAAGATATATATGAGCAATAAATACTGAATTTTTATTACCCATATAATCATTAATATATCTTTTTCATGATGAATTTGTATATCTTGCATGGTGTATGATATACACGGTAGTATGAAATTTGTATATCTTCATATATCTTGCATGATTAATCAATTCATATATCTTGCATGAAGAATTTGTAATTTTAAGTAGAATGTTTTATGATATCAGCCAATTTCGAAACACGCACAAATACTTTATTTTAAGTTAATTAATATTAATATGAACATGTCTGTAACGAATTGCCGCTGGGAAAAAGTGTCACACATTCTGGAAGCAACAAAACGTTTCTTTTTTTTTTGTCATAAAGGCCAACAATAACAAGCATCACCTCAGCATATCTTGACTTGCTTGAACTGAAGTAGGAGGATATGCATAATAGTCCACTTCTTGTATTGGATTTCATTAAAATCATCGATTTCATCGATCTTGTGAGACCTCATCAGACCAGATGGGATATTAGGAACAACTACAGCAATATTGTGATAGGAAATTTTAATAAAATAGTTATTGTTTGTGTGAAGTTTATACTTCAATAAATTAAGAAGAAGATAGTTATTAATCATTGCATTTCAAGTATTTTAAACTTCAGAAACAGATAAGAGTAATGACAAATAAAGTTATCATCTGAGCATTATTATTCTGCAACTCAAAAGCAGTAGTGTAATATAAAATAATTGATGTGCATTGATACAGTTTGAAAAAATTTATGAATAATTCATATAAGAAACTACTTTTTTTATATTTTTTTAAGTAGTTCTTAAATGGAATTCTTACTTATAGCTAATCTTATTTATAAAAGAGCATTCATATAGTTTCAAATTAAAATCATATAAATGAGAATTTATATTCTCTCTTTATATGTTGTGTGTTCTTAAGTTAATAAGCTATTCGTAAATTAATAAAAATTATATGTTTCCAATCATTTAACCAAAATACAAACTTATTCTGTTATTATTATTATTCCCTAAGATGTCATTCGTTTTCTACTCACTCAAAAAGTCTGCGTCATTTTTTCCAATATTCTTCACTTAAACCTAGGGATTACTTACAAAATTCCTAATTTAGTTATGTAAGCGTAATTATTGTCAGAGACTACTTATATTAAAAGTTAATTTATTTTACAGTTTTCTTTAAAAAATGCTTTTATGTGTACATATCCACAATGTTTCAGAAAAATATAGATTTTTCAATTTTTCTTTAAATTCAAATTTCTATTTTTTAAAAAAAGATAAAGAAGATATTTGTTTAAAATTTCAGGATTTGTTGTAAGTAAATAAAAAAAACACATGTTTGTGATGCAATGCAAGTTTTTTTATAATATTCCTCACATATTTCTTTTCGGATTACTTTTCATAATTAGAGTGTTGCATTTGAGTATTATAAACGAAAAAAATTTGAAAAAATTAGAATTGAGTCTGACAATTATGGATGGTGAAAGCAGAAGCGTTCACCTATTCAGTATCGTTCAGCAGTGTTTGGGATTGAACTTGGAATTTTCCACTTAAAAGAGTAAAAGACAGTAAAAATGATTTATTAAATAACAATTCAATATTATTCAGAAATAATGATTTTTTTCAATTTGTTTTACAAAACAATTTCATTATACAAATTCATTACAATATCTCTTGTAGTAATTTTTCCGAATTAAAGAAACAACATGAGGTACTTAATAAACTCAATTTCTGAATTCATGCTATTAATTGTATTTATATTTAAAATTTCATGGTAAATACTTGAATACTTTTCAAATGTTGTAATTGTAATTCGTACTGTATATTTTAATTGAACTGCTTAATGTTTTAAGAAGCAGAACAGGAAGTAAGAAATTGAAAAGAAAAGCATGACAAACAGAAGAAAGCAAAATATTGATAAACATAACTATGTTAACATGAATTTGGAAATAAAATATTTATAAGATGGAAAGTGAATAATTAATGGTTAGTATGAGTTAACTATTTTACCAAAATATATACTTTTATTGCTAATATGGGATTAAAACACTTGTAAAATTTATTCCTTTTTTTACAAATAACTGTTCTTATTTACATTTCTTACACACATAAATTTTAATATTAATAAATAAACCTGTTGAATGTACTTAATTACGCAAATAACTTAATTACGTAAGCATTTATTTCAGAAAAAAGCAATATTTTTATATGCTTGTTCAGTTCCTTATCTGCTCAATGTCATGAGAATTTTGAAATCAAATCGCTTCAATTTTGATAAATAACCACTGGATATCTGGCTACTGAAAATGGTATTTTGGTAGGCAAACCGAAGAATTTCGTGATGACCGCTGAAATGGCTTCAACGTCTGAAGGATCCTTCGGTGTTTACGCTTTGTGGCGCCCCTCTTTAAATTGGGGCTTTACGACGCACACGGGCTCATAAACGACTGCGGTCTTTATTCTCAGTTCTTCCCTTTTTTCCCCTTTCATTTTTATTTTTCTCCCCCACTTTTCCCTTCTCTCCCCTCGGCGCCATTTTTGACTTTGCATGGTCTGCCAGCTGTGTATTCCATTGCCAGGACGAAATGAAGTACATCTCCAAAGTTATGGAACGGGGCAATAAAATTCTTTTGCTCGGCCCTTTATATCTATATAAAGATGTACAGAAGAGGAAGTGCCGCTGAGACGGAGGAACAGTCGGAAGTTTTTATTTCCGGCAGTTTTACGAATACTTTGGTATGGGATGAGTGTCTCACAATTTTGCGAAGTAGATAGAAGAAAACACTTAACTTGGCTGTAGCTAAGTGGGAAAGAAGACGCACTTTATAAGAAATGAGCTTCGACTGTGTGTTTAATGGTGGATTTGTTTTGCGTAATTGTGAGGGTTAATGTTGAATAATTTAACCTCTGTTTCTGAGAAATATGTTAATCATAAATGGTTTTAAGTGATACGGATTCTTCTTTTCTTAAAAGGACTGAAAAATCAAAAATATTTTAATTTTTTTATTCTGAATTTAAAACATTCTATTTAAAGTATAAGACATTATTTTATTTTAGTTATTATTTTTGAAAAAGAGTTGCTTTATAAAGTATTCATTGATCAAGAATTTGATTTAGAACGATTATATTGTTTCTTAAATGATGAATAAAATCATAAATAATTTGAAAAGTAGTGTAAATGAAAGGATAAAATGTACGAGTTTATGAATGTATTTCGGAATGCTGAATTTGGTATTACTATTAAATGATTTTATTATTTACTACAGATAATTTTTAAGGTATTGCTCAAAAACAATATTTTAGTTGCTAATAATTTTTGTAAATGTGTTTTTTATTTGTTAATATATTGTTTAAATAAGAATATATTTTCATAAAAAACCAATGACGAGTGATATGATAAAATACACATAAAGTACCATTAAAAGGAATAAAAGTAGTCTATTTTTTCCATATGAATGAAAAATGCTTATATAAAATTATAGTTTAATGATTATATGGTTTATTACTAAAAATTTTAAGACATTTGAAAATTACGTTTTATTTATAAAAAATATTTGTAACTGAATATTGTATAAAATGTTCTTTATTCTATTGGTAACTTTTTTACTAATATAAGTTATGAGAATAAAATAAATGAAACCATAAAATATCTAATGAACAACATAGAGATAATGAAGATTTAGAATATTTTTTCTTTGAATGTTAAAGTTTAATATTTTATTATATACACAAATTAAAAAAAAATTAAAATGTTTACTAATGAAAAAATTAAATCAATAAGCAATAATAATAATTTATTAATATCGATGACAAAATCTTAGGCTTATAACACCTTAAATCTTCGAATAAATTAAACATTTTAGAAATTTTGTATATTTTGAAGTTGAATGCTACCAAGACTCATAACCAATGAGATGGTTAAGAGGATAGGTTGTTTTGTATATGAATATTTGCATATATCTGCATCTTCTGGGTTACATCTCAAGATTCCCCAATTTATGAAAGAATAACGCTGTTAACTTTTAAACCAAACACTTAATAAAAATCTTAAAAATGTTTTAAGAATTTATTCTAATATACTGTTCAAACAATAAAAATTCGAAATAAGTGGCATCTTTTGAATCTACATTTACATGGTATCAATGAATGCTTTCTTAGTTTAAATGCTAAGAATACAATTTTAAAACAAATTTCCGGAATTATATTAATCGTTTTATTAATTATTGCTTAAAAAGTTTATGTTTTGTTAATCTTAAAATGCATTAATAAATAATGAATTAAAAATTTCATGGCAAACATTAACTATTTTAATAAATTAAAAATTTATATCTTTATGACTTGCTATTTAATATTTTATAAATCTATATTATGTAATAATTAAGGCTCATTATAATGATTTATACATATTAATTATCATTCCCATTTATTAATTAACTTTTTATAAAATTCTAATAATAAAAGTTAAAAAGTAATTACATTGTAAATAAAATCATTAATATATTTCATATTAATTACTAACAATTACTAACAGTATTTAAACCTCGAATGCTACTAATTAGAAATGTATTTGTATTTCAAAACATTTATAACAAACCAAAAAACGTATAAAATAGAAATTGAAAACAATAATAAAAGTTCTTAATTAGTGACACTCTCTAACATTTTGACACAAAAAAGTACAGAAATTCAGCATTATAATTAATGGCAAACTGATTTTCCAAAATAAAAAGGCGAATCGAACAACTAAATTGCTTCCTCTTTTCTCAGAAATTATGTCTCGATCTTCGGAAAGATCAGGAGTCAGAGTCTCAGGAAATAAAGAGATATCGTCTCAACTGACACTGAATGTCATTGAAGATGAAGTTATCGTCTCCAAACTGCAGATCTTGCCCGATGCGAAGCGACAGAAGAGAGAAAAAATTCCTTGACGAGCACCAGAAGCCGGTAGGATGGAAGAGTTGGTAAAAATACATAAACCATGTTGTCCATGAAAGATTGAAAGTATTCCGACTTCGAAGCGGCGTCCTGCTATTGAAGTAAAAGGAAAGAGAGGCTAATAATTCTATATATCTACATAACGATACTCTAAGGATGGGAATTCTGGATATTTTTGGAAAGTCTGAGTGTTTAGTTTTCAAATTTATATTAGACGTTACTTAAATGGAATTTCTGTTTTAAGCATAAGACTAACGTTTTAAAAAGTATATTTATAATTGTGAGTTTAAGCAAATGTTAAGTGTGTCTTATTACGAATCGAAACTACTGTGCACTGTAAGCAAAAATATCGAAAAAAATTAAATGATTCAAGAGTTACAGTACTATAATATAGATAAAGTGCTATTGCGGCTATAGTAAATAATAGTATTTCCTTCTTACCATTATTGAGATTATGTTAATTATTTCACTTCCTTCACTTTAGTATTTTACAAAATTTTATTTGAAAATTAATACTTTTAAATTGTATAAAGTCAGTTAAGCTAACTATCTAAACTATATTTTTATTCATTAGTTAAAAGCATTCAAAATTGCAATATTAGAAGTCTAATGTGTAAGCGATTTTTTTAAAATTAATACGATTTTTTTTTACCTCAAATGTTTTTGAAATATTAATATAAATATATTTTTTTTTCTTAAGCAACTTTTCTTAATATAATTAACTCTTCACAAACTTTTGCAGATACATTATTTACTTTTCTGTTTTTACCTGTGAAACACATTTGAAATTAATATATTTGATATATAGAGTATGACTCTTCTATATCGATTACATTATTTTATAAGGTATAGAATGATGAAATCAGAAATACTTGGTTGGTATACTGTTAAATATTTGAGAATTGCTTTTAACGAGAGAAACCTGATCATAAAGAGCGATATCAACTTAAAACTGTAGAAAATTTAAAAAACAAAAAGAAAATTTTTAATATTGGGGTAAGCAAGAAGATGGTCTTAAAATTCAAAAGAGATTGTATTTACAAATATTGCAATTATTATCTTAGAGTTCTACTAACTAATCACACTCTTGCCTTCAACAGTTCGTGGGTTCGAATCCCACCTTGGGCATGGAAGTTTGTAGTGGTTCGGAATCCCCTTTAAACCGTAGGTCCCGGTCTAATTAGCCCTCGTGTGAAAAAAATGACTATTGAGCCACAAACAAACAAAACTAGTAATTAATGAAATTTTTAAAAATTTAAATCGTCCTTACCGATTTAAAATAATCATAAAGTGGATATATATATATATATATATTTTGTCGTCATTTAAAATTTGCTTTTTCTGCTGTTCTATTACCCAGGTTTTAATAGTTTGAATTAATGAAAAACGGCTTCTCAAACCGATGCTTTGCTTCTTATATAAAAATTCATTTTATTAACAAAAATAATGACAATATTCTCAGGTATTCGCCTTGTTTTCTGCAGCTCGATGAATGCGATTTGAAGGCAGAGAGCAAATTCATTGACAAGTCGGATTTACATCGCTGTCTCATAATGATGTAACGTAAATGAAACGTTATCTGATGTCATGTATATTTTAAACCAATGAGAATCGTGATAAAGTGACATACTTAGGACCTCAACTGTAACGAAAAAAAACCCCACTTTACAGTTAATAATAAAATGCTAATATATATATATATAATACAGTTATTCATTTATTTTAAATATAATTTAAAAATTGAAATTACTCTTAAAAGAAAATCATCAAAAAAAGTCTGAAAAAAGTCAGAATGCATTAAAATTTCTATTTAAACAAACCAGGCAATGCATGTAACTACATATTATATTCTGGGTTGGTTATACTCTAAAATAATCCGAAAACAATAGTTCTATTATTTTTGCACATGATAATTTGATGGAATTCATGGCTGAACTAAGCCAATGTGACTTCACGTTGGACAAATAGAAGGTCATTAATTTTAGGAATTATGAGAGCTTAGAGAATATAAGTGAGGCATTGTTTGAAAAATTCAAAATGAAATCTGTTATTCTGATTGAATTTAGTAATCTAGAAATTAATACAATTAGATTCTTTAAATACGAGGGTCACTCTGAAATTTTTGAGATACACGCAGATGAAAATTTACAAAATAAAAATAACGGTTTAATTTTAAAATACAAAGTATTTTAACACAGAAGATGATTTTTTACTGATTTACTTCAACTTGTTTACCATAGAATAAATTTTAAACAGAAGAGAAAATGGAGTTGACGCGAGAACATTTTCGCGCTATGATTTTCTACGATTTTAAAGCAGGATTAAATAAAAAAGAATGCGTTCAATAGTTGCAGTTAGCATTTGGTGATCAATCTGCAGCTCGTGCTGCTGTATTCAGATGGTTTAGATAATTGAGAATAGGTCGCAATTTTCCTCAAGATGAAGAACACACAGGAACGCCGCCGTCGGCAGAAATCCCCGATAATATGTCTGCCACACGAAAAATGTTAATGGATGATAATCGCTGTACCTATCAAATGATACAGAAGAAACTTAACATTGGATCCGCAGCCATACACAAATTCATTCTCATGAAGAATTACATATGAAAAAAGTAGTTTGCCGTTGGGTTCCCCATAATCTAACAGAGCAGCAAAAAGAGGAGCGTGTCAGAATCAGTAAAGAAACTCTTAAATTGCTAAATGATGGTGGCCACTGCATCATTTCTAAAATTGTAACAGGTGATAAAACGCACGTACCGTTTTTTGACATTTCAACACGTTAAGAAAGCAATGTATGGGTCTTTGAAGATGATCCCACGCCGACAATGAGGAAAAAACAACGCGCACTGATAAAGTGATGTATGCCGATTTCTTTCAGAAGTACGGGATTGGTCAAAGCGATCAAGTTGGAGGGACAGAAGACAGTAACAGCAAACTGGTATACCACTAAATATCTTCTAGAAGTTCTACAAGAACTGGATGTCAGGGGACTTATGCTTCATAATGACAATGCATCTTCACATACAGCCGGATTAACAATTGAGTTTCTTGAACAAAAACAAGTTAAAGTGATCGAATATCCGCCGTATTCATCTGATCTAGCTATGTGCGACTTTTGGTTATTCTTTAATATAAAAAAGAACGTACGTGGACGTAGTTTTTATTCAGAAGAAGAGATTGATGTGGCTGTAAATGCATTTTTTCATCTGTTCCAAGAAATGAATGGCTTGAGGCACTTAATCTGCGGAAAATTCGTCTACAAAAGTGCATTGATGCTGGAGGAGATTACTTTGCACACACCGAAAATTTTGTGAGTATAACTTTAAAAACCTAGTTGTTTCTCAAAAATTTCAGAGTGATCCTCGTATACATCAATATATACTCAAATATATACTTTAAATATACTTAATCTCTCATTCTGATTCTCGATTTCCTTAGGGTCAAATGTTTGATGGACCTCGTCTGACTTCGTCAGACACATTTGGAGGATAAGCAACAACAATACATATACATCATATACATTATTCAATTTGGATTAATGTTTCGTATTTTTGCATGGAAATTTCAAAAGTAAAGTACCGCATCAAGTGTTGATTTCATCATGTAATGAAGATCCATAATATTAAAGGACCACGTTTGTTTAGAATTATAACCTAAACAGTTTCAATAATTTTGTAACGAGTAATTTTAAACGTAAATGGAATAAACTCAATTTAAATTTTAAGTATTTATAAAAATTCAGCGTCTTTAAATTTCTTTCATAAAAACACTTTTGTAGTTTTTATTCTCATATGAAAATCAGCTTTTATCGAGGTCTACTTATCGTTAATTATCGTTTAAATGTTTTACAGCCAATTTTCATTCATGAAAGCTATTGCTTTATTAATGTTATTGGATATCATATGTCTGGTCACTTCTAATTACAAGTTGACGCAGATGGATATTTGTGTTGTATAAGAAAGTCACAATAAGGTGATTAGGACTGTTAAGGAAACACTCAGAGATGATATTTCGGTAAGATCAAAAAACATATATTTCTTTTTCAAAACGTAACCATCTTTACCACCATTTAAAAACCTAATCATCAGATTACGTTTTTAAATGGTTAAGTATAAATAGTCAAGAGATTAATACTTTATTCATAAACACAAATGAGAGTACAAAACATTTGGATAAATTGAATTTCATCGAATGGTGATACATAGATGAAATCGAATGGTGATACATAATGGTGATACATAGATGAAACCCATTCTTTATCTAGAATTTAAAGATTTTTAGTGGACTGGTATGTGTGTGTGTGTGTGGTTAAAATGACTTAAAGTTATTGTTTACTTACAATCTAAAAAATACAATACAAAAAAATATTTTTTTCTTTCCAGACTTACTTGAATTTGTACTATTTAATGAGAAAAAAATAAAAGTAACTACATTATTTAAATGGCCACTCTATTTAGGAAGAATTGCAAAATGCTACGGAATGTTGACTCGCTAAAAAATAAATATTCTTTTAATGTTTGTATCTTATTTAAAAATGATCTGCTACATCCTGAATTTTAAGCTCAGATTAAATTAATAAATGCTAATTAAAAAGTGTCCCAAATTATTTCTAGCTATGTTACATTTATCAAAGAAAATCATTCGTAAATAACTCATTATATTGTTAGTTTGCAAGTTAATGTATTATTTAGTCAAAACACACAATGTCATAACTATTCAGTTTGTTCATTTAAAGTAAATCAAATCACGGGTGTAACTAACTGAGCGGGTAGTGCATTAGACTTCATTTCAACAGGTTGTAGGTATGACACACACCTTGGTGTTGATGTTTGCAATGGTTCAAAAGGGTCTTCTTGTGCAAAAAGTCACCCTTGAACGACAACGAGCTAAATTTACACAGTAATATACGATTTCATCATTAAATTCCAATGTTTAATAAAATTTCAAAACTACCCTGAACAATAAAATTAAAACACAACCATTAGTGAAACAAACAGTTTCATTTATATTTCGAAATTTAACAAATAAGATTTTTTGGGATCTCATTTTCTCTTAAGGAAAACATCTAATAACTTATAGGGTAATAAAAGACTGAAATTACTAAATTACTTATAAGAAAAGCATCTGTTTTCTTAAAAAAAAATGCTTCCCCGGAAGTACCAGTAAGAGAGCCATCATCAAGATAGACGGGTCGCTATCCAGCTGAGCAATTACATGGGAATATTTAGCGAGAAAAGAGAAATAATTTCCTGTTAAATTTCTCTAAATAGTTCTCAGACATGTCTAGTATTTTCAGACTTTGAATAAGTAAATAAGGCATCGGTTAACCATAAAATTACGAATGCGGAATTTTTCCGCAACTCCTGAGAAATACGTGCTGTTTTAAGGAAAATAATTTAATCTCTTTCTCCAGCGCTATTTTACTCTCAAATCGTTTGCCCTTTCTTTTCTTTTCTTTTTTAACTCTTTCTAATGACTCTCTTGTGAGTTGTAATTGCACTAAATGAAACTTTCATGTGGGCAATTCGGTAACCGCGTTTAGCGTTGTCTGTCCATTTTTTGTTACCCCTAGCATATACACCACAGTTGTTAAGAGAGATCTTCCTTCTTCTTTTCTGTATGCTTTGAATCACAAGCCAGAGAATTGAGATGTTCGAACTTATTATTTATGTTTAGTAAAATATGTTTTCACTCATTATTTTGTCAGATAATTATTGTTTAATGCTTGTTATATGAAAGGACAATAACCTTGTGACTTGGCATAATCATTGTAGCAAAATACATATATTTCATTATTTAAAACTGCATTTACCAGTTTTAAGAGAATTTATTTAAAATAAATATAAATTTTCAATTTAATGTTCCTTTATACAGTTACTAATTATTTGTTTCACTGTTTTAGAATCAGGATTTTTCTATTTCTTTTGTAAATTGCATGATTTTTAAGTTAAATAATCAAAACAATAATGAGATTTCTGAAATATTGTCTTAAGTTTTGCAATATATTTTATGAAAAAGATAAGTGCATCCAATTTTGATTAATATTTTCATTATTTTTGTATAAGCAGTACATCCAATAATATGTCCCTCACATATATAAAAAATTGGATAATTTATTATTTATATATAAGAGAGTGATATAATATCGAACCTTCATTATTTTAAGTTTTAAACCCATAATTTATGTCAATGCTTGATCTTAGACATCAACAATTTTTCTTTATCATATTTTAACTTTGGTGGATGTTTTTGCCAAGCTTTTATAATAGTGTTAAATATATGCATAGAAACAGTAAATATATGCAATTGTGTTAAATATATGCATAGAAGAGATCTACTATTCATAAAAAACCTTTTATCTAATTTGAATAATAATACAAAATAATAATAAATAGAAACTTAGAGATACATTTTGACGAGAAATGTTAGAAAGAAATTAATATTGAGGTTTGAAAATATCAACTATTTAACCAAATAAGACAATTTGTTATTGGTCAGTTGCTAGTACTTTAGCATGTAATAAATTTTACACCTAAAATAAAATGTCATAAAACGAGAATTTTTTTTGATATACTATTCTTTCTTATGATTTTTAAAGTGGCATTTAATCAAGAATACATTCAGAATATGCAATTTGTATTTATAAATAAAAATTTAGGTCATACTACTGTATTCAGGTAGCTTATAAAATTTCAATGAGGATGCAATTCTTTTCAGAGTGTAAAATACACAAAAAGTCGTTATCAGTTATCATTCCGGATAATTTGCCTGCCTTACAAAAAATATTAATGTACTTATCAAATGATGCGAAAGGAATATAACATTGAATCTGTAGCCACACTTAAAATGATTAATGAAGAAATACAATCAGAAAAATAGCATGACCAACAAAGAAATACTGAAAATATTTAAAGACGGTGGCAATGGTATATTTTCCAGAATTTGCACTGATAATGAAACACTAAAATAAGAAAATAATCTGTGGGTTTTAAAGAGGATCTAACTTTCATGATGTAAAAAGACAACATACCTTGGAAAATGTTTTTTACTATTTTGTTCAGATACCAACAAAGATACAACTATAAAAAATTAATGAAAATGGAAAGGCCATGATAATAGTTGAGAGAGAGTTTCAAAACTGACTTGTAGAATACTAATTACTTTGCAAAAATTCTTCAAGTGAATGTTAGAGGATTTGTGTTTCACAATGAAATGAAAACACATCTTCTCACTGTATGGAATTGGCAGTTGAAATTCTTGACCAAGAACAAATTAACATGAATGAATATTAGAAGATTCATTAAACTATATTCATGTGTAATTTCTGGCAATTATTTTAGTTAAAAAAAGAACTTATGGGGACGTTATTTTCATTTAGAAGATTGATTGATGCTATACACAAATTTTTACCATTGATCCCAAGAAAGAAATTACTATAAATGTCTCCTCATGTACTGATTCTGGAAAAGATTACTTTTGTACCATCTCAAAACTTTATTAAAGTAACTATAAAATTCTTGGTTAACTTTAAAAATTTTAGAGCGATCTTTTGTATCATTTTGATCATTTAGTCAATAATGCTTCATTTTTATTCAGCGTGTATGTTCACGCTAAATGTATATATATGAACTTATTATTTAATGTTTTATTAGTTTTTTTATATTTTAAACTTTTTTACTAAAATATAAAAAAATATAGTTTTTACTGAAAGATTAACTGAAACATTACATGCTTTAACAGTTAATAAAATACACAGAAATCTTTAAAAATTTACTTTAGGTTATTCAGGTAAAAAATTAATTGACATTTGTATTTTTTTCCTATTATATTATGCTATAATTAAATTTTAAGAATGTGTTAGGTTTTATACCATGTAATAAATTATAATATTCAAAAATAACTATTACAATCTTGAACTATATTATATATTCTATCATTTACAAAAGAATATATGTCTAAACTTAAAAATTATGATTTTTGCATTGAAATTGATTAATGAAAAAACGAGTGAGCATAAAATGTATGGAATTTAGCAAAGGCTTATGTATAAGAAGTTTTATATGCTTATAAAAATGTGATTAATTATTAAGTTATAAACAAATTGTCTCAATCTCAAATTAAAATTTGAAAAAATAAGAAAAATATCTTATTTTATAGATGTGGTTTTTAATGCATAACAATGAGTATGAGGCCTTTCAGATTCATAATTAATTACTTAAATATACATTTTTGAAATATCTAATGATATGAAATATGAATAATAACTCAAATACCAATTTTTTAAGGTAAATTTTCTTTGAATCTTTAAGGCAATGCAAATTTTCTTTTAGTGTAATCCCTTGTTGTAAGCAAATTAAAGTATGCCAGTTATCTCGATAATAAAAGAATCGCTCAATTCTTTGGAGGTAATATAACTACTTTAATTAAGAATTATTTAAATATACCTGAAATTTTAAAAATTCATTAGCTGTTTAGAGATAAAAAGAAAAAATTGTAATTATCTTATTTAGGAATTGGATATGAGCTGTTTTAATATACATTTTATATTAATTTCACATTCATGAATTGTTGCATTTTTATTTATATAGTAATTGTCGAATTTTATTAAATTGTTATGTATTTGAATAACTTCAAAGAACAATATAGATGAATGATTATTGTTATATAAGCAGAAAACATATTTAAAATTTTGTTCCGTGTAAGCAGTTTATTTCAATGTTGATTAATAAGCAGATATTATTAACATATTTTAATTACATATCAAATGATAATATATTTATTAAAAATAGTTTGTCTTACATAAGATTATTATGTTAAACAATTTAATATGAGATAACAGAAATTTATTTAGACATTGTATTTCAATATTTACTTGCTGAAAAACATTTGTCGAATTTCGAAAGGTTTAAAAATATTTTGTCACAAGCGCTGTATAATCCAGAATGCCAAATTCTGAGATTGGCGATTTTTAAGCAGATTTTCTTATGTATCTGGCAACCTTATTTTTATTACGTCATTCATTTGGAGACCTAAGAGAATCATGCAGAAAATTCTATTATGGTAACCCTAGAACTTATGTCATCACGCAGGTCACGATACGTCATCTTGGCAACACTTCTTCATTGCCAAAAAAATTTAGAATTTGTAATCATGGATTATACGGCACCTGTGCCAATGTCTTTATCAAAGCTTCAGATTGACGAGCTATTTTTGAAAAACAACATTTTGATGATGTAACTAGAAAATCTGTAATTTATGAAAATTTTTAGAAGTCGCAATCATAAAAAGCTTTTTAAATCGCTTCAAGAAAAGAAATCCATTTCCTCTTTGAATCTAGGCTGACACCATTTGAGTTTTTTAAGAGATATATTTAAAATTAAAATCAAAAATATAGTAAAAAAGGAAAAAAATCACAGGAGATTTTAAAACTGCAAACTTGATGTGATTTATGTCACTATATTAGTAAAACTTAATTTATCGAGAACTATGAATGTAATAGCATCATTACATTAGCGTAACAGTATGTACTATGATATCAATTCGCATAATTTTTAGCGTAATAGTATGAGTTAGTTATCATTTGCATTTAAATGTATAGATTGATTATAACTGATTCATCGGTTTTCAGACAAATATATTTTAATATACTTTACAAAAAAGTTATATTGAATGAAACATTGTAAGAAAAAGTACATTTTCAAGTTTCATATCCATCATTATAGAAGCTCCAAGTGATTTTCTTGTGTTACTTCATGAAAAACAACACAAAAGTCAAATTTGAACATAACACGTCCCAACATGCTCAGTGAAGTCATAGTATAACGCGGCGCAATACTTTCCAGCGCATAAATGATACGATACTTAAATACAATACATTTTTTCAGGAATCTGGTAAATAAGCAAGGAGCTATGTTGCATTTTCTTCACTCATTTTCAAGCAAAAAATCATATATTGTTAGGTCAGGAAATTTTAGGCTCCAGCTGAAAAATGTAAGACACTAAATGATTTCTATTGATAGACATCATTTTGCAGACTGTTATTAATTTTGCGCTTAGTAAATCAAAATAGAATAATAGAATATAGAATGCATAATTTTTTTATAAATGTGTTCTTTTCATTGGTTATCAATACCAACACAGACACATTACATATTCGAAGGCGGTGATACATTAAAACCCAATGAATCCTTTGTAATCATTCTGTAGGTCTATGAAAAGAAGCACAATGTAATTTTATTTCAATTTTTACAATGTTAGAAAATTATGTAAATATTTTACTTAGTTGGAGATTTTCTCCGTTACTAATATGGAAAAAATTCCTTTATTTAATTTTTTTCCGTATATCAGTCATTATTTATTTTAAAAATTGTTATAGTCAAGAGCTTTTATATCAGAATACTAAATATTTTGGGTCTTTCTAAAAAAGATTATTTTTTTATCCTCATAAGAAAAACATGGCATTTTTGAAGGACAATTTTTTTTATTTTGAAACATTACATTTTTTATTATGCCAAACTTCTTGCATTTGCTATAATGTTTTTGGTTATAATAAATAATATACCAAGTACTTGATATCTATTTTCTATTACAATTGAATTTTTTCTATTAATTTTATGAACATGGCACTATTTATACAGATTTCTTAATTTTTCCTCATTGTTGCAAGCCTTAATATCAAAAACTGTTATAAGTAATAGTGTAGTCATTATTTATGACACTTGGGCAAGCGAATCTTGCCATGCCATTGGCGAATTTAAGTCAGTAAGTGGCGTCTTTCGCTTAACCTGAGCCCCATGAAGGTGAAAAAACGACGAGCTTATAATAAAGTCGTACTTTCACCTTCACATTCAATTTTGACGCTGATCTCATTGGAAGGAAATTTTCTCCAGACCTTTACACCCATGATATCTGCTCAACGACTGACCACAAGATTTTCAATTCCACAGATTTAACGAGCATGTACATAAGTAATAATACTTATATCATTATTCTAAGTCAATAAGAACATATTAAAAATTTATTTATATTTATATATATGTATAAATATGTGGAAAATTATAGAAAATTTGAAGGGATAATAACTTTATATTTAAACGCTAGTCAGTCTTTTTCTGATTTTGTGACCCTGTCAGTCATTTTGGATGCGATTGTAATTTACTCCGGTCAGGAAACAAAATATATGATTTTTTATTATACGTTTACGTTAAACCTAAAAAGCATAACAATGTTGTTTTTTGAAAAACAAAAATCCCATAGCTTTAGAAAACATGTGTTTATTTGATATTATACATTTTTAAAGATTAATTAATAAGAAATTTAGCAGCAGGTGGGGTACAAAATCACTTGGAAAGCTTATTTGCTTTGTAATTTATTTATTGTAATTTCAGCATGTTTACATATTATTAAAACCTTTACTGGTATTCTTAAATTTTATTCCTTAAACTATTCAGTTTTTAGAATATAACTAAGCAAAACAGAATTCAAAATAATGCACTTTTTGGAAATAGTCATTTAGCTTCGGCAAACAAAATAAAAGTTTTTGAAACTTTCATCAAAGGTACATTTTGTGTACATTTTCTTTTTTATATTAAAATCAAATTTCACTAAAATCTAAATTAAATAATTAATATTTGCATGAGGAGATATTTTTTAATTTCTAATTTGCAATGTATATTTTGTTTTCAAAAAATGAAAAATTTTAAAACGACTTGGAATAATTACACTATTTGTAATATACACTATTAAACAAATTCTGAGGAAACAAAATTTAAAATACCATATTTCATTAGTCATTTGTCAGTTATATATTCCTTCAACTATGTATTACGATTAATAATTTATTAGAAGCACATTTTTTAAATGATTATTGATTTCAACAAGTTAATTTCATATTGTAAATTATTGCATAGAAATAATTGAATACTTTCTGAATAAAGAAATTGTATGCAATAAAAATTCAATAAATGTAACCTTTTACATTTCTAAGAATGTATTTCAGCTTCAATAGTAAAATATGTAATAATAATTTAAACACTCTTGAGATTTTTTGGATGAGTGAATCGTATCACAATATACAGGAATATCTCAAATAAATTAATTTTCGAAACTACTTTTACTGTTAAAAAGTATTTATACTATGATTGGGAAGAAGTAATACAATTTAGTTGCTTGAAACTATCATGCATTATCAAGAGCATAACTATAGTTTGTTATTGATAATTTGACATTTAGATGACAACTTTATGATATTAACTTATGTTGTCTTTACATTAAATTGATTCAACTTTTATAGAAGTTCAAGATTTCAATAAATAATACATTAAATACAACTAAAGTTCAAGAAATAGCCTATTATATTGAAACTTGTACTTGATTTATTTGCTATTGGAAAAAAATAATCGCATTTTCAATATAAATTTTCACACTCATCATTAAAAGAGGCTACGCATCAGTAAATATTTAATATAAGGAGAAATTATTAGCAAAAATCTTTTAAACTTATCTCAGTGAAAACTTTCTAAAAACCACATCAAAAGATTTTTTTATATTATTGTTTACTTCAAGATATTTAAATAATCTTCGTGTCTTCGTCGTATAACTGTATTTTAATCATATCAAAGTAAACACAAAATCAAAAAAAAGTGCAACCTTTTAGGGATGAATACCTTTATATATAAAGACACTCACAAAATGTTAAGAAAAGCCACTGAATTCCTTATCATACTATCACTCAAATTCTTTTTTTTAAAGCTCCAAATAAGGCTTAGCTCTTCTAAACGCATTCTTTGCGAAGATCTGTTGAAAAGAGAACATTACTAAAAAAAAAGATCCTTAGATCTTTTTTTCTTTTTCTCGTTCCCTGGCGCCTCCTGTTAAAAGGATGTGCGAAAAGCTAAGGATTAATGAACGTATTTTTATGGATCTTTTAATGGCCCTTACTTGTCAATTTGTAAATTAAAGAAATGGGCTATAAAGGGTCCTTACTTAAGGCTGTAATTGTTGGACTATCACTTCAAAAGTTTTCCCTTACTCTTTCCAGTTTTTTTGTTGTTGCCATATTCCAGAAAAGAAATTTATTCAGTAATCTCGAGATCATTGAAAAGCCATGATTTGGTTGGGATATTTTCTTGTTATATAAAATTAGGCATGTGCCGAGACTTATTACCAAATTAGAAATCTTGAGCAGTATTCATTTATTTCAATCTTATTTCAAGAAATAGATAAAGTATAAATGGAAGTTTCTGTTTTTATTAGGTATATCTTAAGCTTTTAAATTAAACATAAGTTTTTCCTTATAAATCATTCACAGTTGAAATTATTTTTTAAAAGTTAAATATATTTTTAGTGAAATACACTTAGTTGAAAGAAATATTGGAAATTTTTAAATGCATATTCGGATAATATAGTATAAGTTATTTTTAATATATAACCCCCGGTTATGAGAGCTTACTCCTTTAAGTACTACAATGGAAGGAAGTGATGACGTCTCAAATAGTGTGCAACCCATGGGTGTGTCGAATTGTATACTGGAAAGTGGGTAGCTTCTCATAATTTAAAAGCATGAGCCAAGCAAAAGACTCCCAGATTTCACTTATCACCACAGAGGTCTCATTTCACATGTAAAATATTATGATTACAACGTATTTAATGTGCCCAGCCATAATAGCGAACACGATGGATCTTTGATTGGGTCGAGAATTGAACTCACTATATGCTGATTATGAGAACGAACTTTCAAACCAACTTGATCATAAATAAGTCCATATGGTTTCCCGACTTGAAAGAGATTAATATTTCTAAGTTATCATAAATTTCGATGTTTATTTTTGATAGAGCAAAGTATTGGTATAATCTCTTAAGTTTACCGAAATTAGTATTAAGACATTTATTTTTAGTTTCATCTTAGATTAAATTTAGTTAAGCGCTTAAATTAAGCGATGATTCAACATTGAAAATATCGTTTCGGAATAAAAATTTGAAACATCTCAAAAAATTACGAAAACGAAATCAAAAGGTAAAATTAAATTGGATGTCAATAATTTGTCTTCGTATAAAATATGAATTGCCAATTTATGAGAAGTCCTTGATATTATAATATGCAAAATATGCAAAAATTATTAAAATAAAACAGTATTTACGAAATCATTCAAAATGTTTGTGCGTAATATTCATGTTTAACCTACAATAATATAAATCCCAAAGTTTTGTAAAATATTTTAAAACATGTAGCATAAACTAGTTTATTGTTTGAGTGTGATTCTTTAATGTTTGTTAAATAGTTTGTTATTGCTCCATTAATTTAAAATTTATATAGGTTAAATATACGATGATATTTTACAATAAGCAACTAAAAAAAGGTACAACTTAGCAAAATCCAAAATCTGAAGAGTTAGAATTCATTAAGTATGATATATCTAGATCAATTTTTCATTGTTGAATGACATTACATAAAAATGTATTATTATGTAATGTAATAATTTTTTTTATGTAATTATATGTTTATATTATTTAAATTCTCGTTTTGTTTCTCTTATTAAAGTATTCATTTATAAGTCATTTCTGTTTGCGAAGCTTTTGCATATAATTCTGTTACAATATATTTACTGTTAGAAAACAAATGTTCAATGAAAAGAAATTTCTTTCAAATAAGTGATTTGCGTATAAAACTGAAAAGTATTAGAACTTAAATATCCAATTCTCAACTAAATTTTAGTGAAAATATTTAAATGAAAAATTATAATATATTTAAGATTTTTTATCTCTGGAATTAAAAACACACTTAAATTTCATAGAAATTTATGGTAGCAGTTTTAAATTTTTTAAAGACCTTAAATGTTTTAAAACAGCATATCAGTAAATTAAAAAATTCCCTCTAGGACCTAATTTTTAATCAAATTTGTTATTTTTATAGCTACAAACTTACGTAATGATCAGGTACTCTAGTAATCCTCTTAACGTACTAGAGATAAGCGTTTTTATATTTTTAAGAAAATAAAACTCTTCTTCAAAGCACTTTAAATTGATCTCTTTATATATTTAATTAAAATATTCCGGAGAAACAACAGATTTTTAATTTTTATTCAGTTAGATTGATTCCTTATATTAGCAAATTCAAAGAATTAACGAATTTAAGTTTAGCATGTAAGAGTGAGTTGTGTTAAAATAATAAATGCTTTAAATTTAAAAAATACTGATTCAACAAAGCAATCATGTTTTCGTTTCCTAAAGACTTGGAACTTTAAGTTTAATTTTAAGAAGTAAAATGTATTGTTTTATTCTTTAAATGTTCTTTTTAACATATTTTTAATAAATCTCTCTTATATTGAATGTATTAATGAAACTTATATTTTTTAAATCATTTAATGAATATTCTAGCAATCCTGATATCGTAAGCCGAGAGTAACTCATATCACCAATAAGCATTTTTGATAATATGAAAAATTATAATTAAAATAATATATTTATAATCATGATTCAGGTATATAAAATCATTCTTGAAAACTTATTGTAAAACTATAGGAGAAAAAAAAATGCTAAAATTGAGAGATTAGAAGAATATTAACATTTAAGTATGAATAAATGTGTGAGGATAAAAAAATTAATATTGCAAGTTATGTACTTTACAAAGGAGGTGCTAATAATAAAGTATAAATTAATGAAAAAAAATTCCATTTGCATGAGAAAATTTTTAATCTTTAAAAACATCGCTGAAAATATTCAGTTTATCAAAGCCAGGAAGTTTGGCGAATTTAAGTTTAGGTTAAGGTAACATTAAATAGTTATCTTATTCAATATAAAATTATAAAATAGTAAATAATCTGGAAATTTATCCACTAAATTTATTTTTAATTATTTTTTTTTTGTAATTCAGTTGATAAATGGAAAGAACTAGAAAATGTAGAATTTATCTTATTTAAACAGATTTTTTACACATGACATACATTTTATATATACATCAATGTTAGAATTAAATTGTTTCTAATCATTTAAAGATTGAAATGCGTTTCTTGCAATTCAAATTTTTCCATTATTTACCATATTTATGAACATATATGCATTAAGGATGAAAACTTTGGAAGCATATACCTTTATTTTGTTGTAGATGTTTAAAAGGATTCATAAAAGCTGTTATAAAAAAAGGCAGACGTACACAGAACCAGCGGAATAAAGAAAAAAAAAAACCCATGGAAATCAGACATCGTGGCAAAGTATCTTTCATTGAACCCTTAAAAGAAGAAGAGGAATAAAATAATCTTTCCATATTCGAAAAGAAGACACCAAGAACCATAAGATCCGCGTCATAACCCAATGAAATGGATCCTGCCTTTTTCTCCAACCGCCCATTTCCTTGTTCAACGGTGCCTTTTTTCCCCTCTTACCACCGACTCCTAAGGAAATGCTGAAATGCGGACGTAAAGAGCCCCACAGATAACTGTGATCGCGCCTAATTTAAAGTAAGAAGTAGCAGGCTAAAAAGCAGCCAATGGAGCGTCTAATGGGGGTCTCTCTTGCGGCCAGATTACAGGCCATTACCTCGATGACATGACAGAGAATCATCGACTCGCCACTTAACGCCACTGACCACCACTCCATCAAAAGATTTTTTTCGTTCTTTTTTTTTTATTTCCTCCTTTGCCCCTCCCATCTTGTACCCCCTTCTTCAGTCTGAGATAATTGGCGTTAAGATTACCTCGATTTCAAGAGATGACATTGTAGCTTGGCAAATGGGAAATAAATAGAGGTCTTCCTGGGAGGACATAGATTAACAAAGGGGAATTAAATGCTACATTTCAAGCTTTTTACCTATGTCAGATGTTACACTTTGAATAGAGAGAAGTTGTTTGTTTTGTGTTTTAGAGGATAGATTCGATGGGAATTTAGTAACAAAGATTTTATTTTGCACCTTTTTCATTTTTTATGTGAATTTCAACCGCATGCCCATATCTATAATGTAAATATTTATTGTATTCAAACATTTTCTACCATAGCACAATGCATAAAGTAAATTCTGCAATTTTGTCCGAATATATGAAATTATAAACAATTATTACATAAATATATTCGCTTATTGATAAAAATCGTGTGAGAAGTTTGTAATAAAAGTTAACACCCATGCGATTTGAACAGTAGGCTATTTGAGAAGGCCTGAGTTTCATCTTTTTAGATTCCATCAAAAATTAAACAAAATCAACGTAGTCTTCGTTAATTGCAAATATTAGATGAACATGTCATGGATGTTGATATATATATATATTAATCATAATTTATTCATGACGTAAAAAATTTTGAGATATAAAGTTTTAATATTTTTTAATTAATGATTACAAAAAACTTTAAATTTTAAGTAACTAAATTTTTATTTTTATTTAAATAATGCAAAAAAGGTTGATTATATGAATCATTTGAAATATGCGATAAATATATGGATTGATTAAATAAACAAATGAGGTTTTGTATTTAATTTCAAATTTCTGAATAACTTTTGAAGTTGGTTAATAATTATAAAATATAATAGCGTTTTTTAAAATTTTAAATTCTATATTTGAAAATATTATAACAAGTTTATTCTGTAATAAATATATTGATACTTATTAAGACATTCTCTTCTTTTTCTTTTTAAAACTTTTTATGGTATAGAAAGTTAAGAATGTTTCCACCTGTTTAATATTTCAGTAATATGTAAGTAAACTGAGATAAAATATTTTATCTCAGTTATATCATTTATAGAGTTTCTATGGTATTAATAAATATACCTCAAGGACATTGAGAAAAGTTAACCAAGAAGAAAAAATTGGATTAAAAAATTTTCATATGCATAATACTACAGATGATAATGAAAATATAATAATATAAGGAAGATAAGTTAAATAATATAATAAACAAATAAAATAGGTGCATAATTAAAAGCAAAAACGATGAAACATAAATAGCATGTCGAACAGCTTATTGCTGTCATACATGAAGAAACAAAGTTTGGCATTAAGTTGATAAAATATCTGAATGTTGTCATGAGGTATATAAACTCACAAATCTTGAACACCACCTCTAAATCATGAACAGAATGACACAATGGCATCTGGGATTTCATCTTGTCTCACACACGTTCTGCAAGGGAAAAGTATGGTTAGCGGGCTGGTTGTGAATGGGCTGGAATATGCCATAGAAAATTTTGAGCAGTTCAAGATGTGAAGAAGAGCTTTATCTTTCTGGAAAATTGACTATAGAATTCCATTCATAAACAAATCTCATATAGGGTCGATGAATGTCATCAACATAACGCTGACATTGTAAGGTTCCATGTACCGCATATAAAGGGACCGGCTAACAAATGTTATGACCACTCTAATAATTAAACCTGATGTGTGAGCAGTATATCATGCGATAGCGTAAGCGACATTGTACCGTTCACCAAGTCATCCTTTTACAGCAAAATAAATATTTTTTAAGCTTAGTTGTGTCCTTTAAAATATTCCATTATACTATACATTTATTGCAATCTATGATGTCAAATATTACCAAACGTTGTTGGTTTGGAAGGTACTAGACATTTAACAGATTAAATGTAGAACTTATTTTGTATTAATTATAGCGTATATGCATTAGAGTAAGCACTCCTTGAAGTTGTGTTTAACTTTTGATGAAAGTGTGCACCACTTCTTCTATAGCATGGGAAATTATTATTTAAATTTGCCGAACACATTAGCGTCTAAGCCATTAGTTCACGGGCTCTCCAATACTTTTCAACAATGCCCTCATACTGAGAAAGAACCACACAATTATTTATATGTTCAAAAGTCATTGATTGACCAGAGTCACACAAAACACAGTCCGGGGAATCCACCACTCCAATCCTATAGAGATGGTCCCGCAAACAATCAAGTCCAGTTAGACCTCTAAAAAGGGCCACCGCAGTCTTTCTTGGAAAAACGGGAACAGCTCTTTCCTCCCCCAAAATCTTCCATCTCTTGTGCGTCATACGTTGAACTCGTTTAAGAGTCTTCTTGAGAGTCAGGTTAACAAACAATTTAGTTGAATGAAATGAAAGAGGGCGATTCATGCGTTGATATATCAAGGCTTCCTTTTTTATCCAGTGAATCAGCCTTTTCATTGCCCAAAATACCACAATGTTCAGGGATCCACTGAAAAGAAATTCTGTGTGCTATAGCCTTAAGCAAATGTCTATATTCTAAAATGCTTTGGAAACTATTTTGATTATTCAAAAGAGTTTGAAGCGCACTCTTAGAATCTGACAAAATGACCGCTCTTTTAAAAAAGTGACTGCGAATCGATAGCTGTTGGATAGCCATTGTAATAGCTTCAATTTCACCATCAAAGGCTGTGGAAAGAGGACCCATTGGTAAATAAAAACTGAAAAGCTCACAATGGATACCTGCTCCTGCACCATTTGTTCTTTCTAACATAGAACCATCAGTGAAGGAATGCAACCACCCATTTTCAGGAACGCGTCATTTTCACGAATTCATCACGCAACCACTCATTTATGGGAAATAAACTGGTTTGATTTTTGACGGAATGGAGGTGGCACATAACCGATACTTAAGCTCCTCCCAAAGAAGGTTCTATAAAATTCAAGTCAGAGCAATGCAAACACTACCGCCAGAAACATTTAACTATCTCTATCAGCACCAGAAATATTAACTATCTCTATCAGAATATATACTTTTCTCTATCAGATTTGTAATGTTTATATGCAAAGGAAGTGAATACAAATAATAACATGCTGATAGAGAAAAGTATATATTCTAAATTTTTGATACTGTTTCCTAAGAACGCTATAGTATAAAATAATATTATAGGCATCATCTTGTATCATATTCGTCTGACGTCATCTTGTATCATATTCGTCTGACGTCATAACAGAACAACTTGAAGGGAAATTTTTTCCGGTTAATTTTGGCCTAATGGTGTCATATTAATTACATGTTTTACAATATACATTTTAAATTATAATGAAAATTCATGTAGTATATATATTTTTAAAGTACACATAGTTAAAAAAATGATAAAATTCTTTTTCCCCATAATATATATATTAATTGATTTTTAATATTTCTAGGATACAAAAAAAAAAAAAAAAAAAAAAAAACAATAAGACATCATCAAAGGAGTAATCATCTTTTATAAATATGACAAAACGCAGAATACTATTCAATGCAACCACTATGAAATGTGATTCAATGTTTAAAGTAAAAGAATTATTTTAAAAAATATTTAAAATTATAAAAGAACAAAAAAAAAACTAATTTCATCGAGAAAATGATAAAATTTAATGGACTTTTAGTGAGAAAAATTACGAATTTAATTTGAATTATTCTCTTAATCATTTATCGATTAAAATTTCCAATTAAAATTAAACTTCTGACTAATGATGCTTGAATCATTAGGACGAAAGTAATGAAGCGCAATTAGTTCAGAAAATCGAAAGGAATCAAACGTTTGGATCTCGCATTGAACTGCTATTTTCTAATTAAGTAAATAAATGCTGGAATAGAATGTATAACATAGTTAAAGAATATAAATTCCGTAATTATTAAGCTAAAAGTTTATTGTCAGAGACTTTGACATAGACGATTCTAACTTTATCATATGAACAAAGTTTTAAGGGAAAATTTTGTTAATAAATGCTATGTCATAAAACAATGATTTTGGTCAATAAAAAGTAATGAATTTAAACGCTGGAGTGCAATTTCTCCATATTTTATTAACTTACCACACACATACTTTGTTAAATTGAAAATAACCTGCTGAATCTCAAAAATCTAGCGGTTTTTGAAAAATTCTTTGATATGTTTAAATATTATACCCGAAATTTTCAACTACTTTATCAAAATTTAATTAAAGAGTTATTGTTCAGAATCTTAAGTATTTAATATTTTATCAGACATGCAAAATTGAGAACTATATTTAGTTAGAGATACCATTATGTTTAGACGCATTAATGCATAATGCATTTAAGGAGTTTCTGAGTTAAATACTGCCTTTTATGCTAACAACTTTTATGTTTTAAAATGCAAGAGGATTATTAGTTGGCTTGCGATAATTCCTTAAAGATGCTATGTATAAAAGCGTTTAAATAAATATAAGATAAGAACGATTAAATAGAGTTAATTGAAAATGAACGTTGTTCTTAATATCAGCAAAAGGTCACACAAGTAAAATATAAATAATCTATCAAGTTTATTAAAATCAAGTTATGAATGAAAAAATTTCTTTATTAAGAATATAATAAATTTAAATTAATAAATGGAGGTTAAAAATATTTGTATAATTAATTTAGCCAATCTAATTTTTTTAAAAAAATTACTATTAACTTAATTAACTGCTTAAAACATAATTTGAAAATAGGTTTGATATAATGCCTATATTAATAAAATCTTTTTAATCCAAATTCAAGTTGGGACCGTAAAACCCTTGTGGAGAAAAGCCATATCCGGAAAGTAGCGGATTTGATACTGAATCCAATCAAAGACAATCGTGCTGAAAAGGTGAATAAGCTTTAAAAATATTATAGCTTCTAATATCCTTATGTTGGTATGGCGTAGAGAAGAGGGTGCCAGCTCATGCATCGATCCCGTCTTTTGAACGTAATTCAAAATTGCTGGCAGTAGGATGTGCTTTAGGAATTAGTTATCAGAAATAGGCAGCCAGAAATATACTTCCAATACCTTAACGTGACCAAATTCAAGACATACACATACATAGCAATTTGATAATTTTAATCTCAAATGTATTACTTATAATATCTTACTTATTTCTCATTTACAAATTTCTTGTGCATTTATTCGGATACCACACTGTGTACTAGAACGTACATTTATTTATTCTCCGCTTGTAGGCTCTTGTACTTAATTTAGGAAAAAGCTAGTTTATATATGACTGGCTTTATCATTTTTTTTATGTTTCAACTGAAGAAAAAAACTGGATTGTTAAATTACAATAGGTGAAAATAAGTGAAATAAAATGTACATAATTAGTCAAATCTTGAGAGTTAAGTGTTAAGATATACTTCAAAGATTTTCCTATTTATTCATATTTTGAAGTTATAGAAACCTATTATATATCTATATCTATATATCTATATCTATATATATATATATATATATATATATATATATATATATATATATATTACTAAATGTATGTGTCTACAAAATTTATAATATTATTTTTTAAATTTTAAAATTCAGGGTTTCTTATATCAATACTGTTTTTTCCACAAAAATAATATTTTATAATACTGTCATTACAAATAGGCAACTGATGACTATTCAAAGATGCTACAAAATGATGAATATTGAGATATTATATACAACTGATTAACTTTCTTTTTACGCAAATTTCTTCTAAAATTATGTGTTGATTTAATATATACTATTGTTTATAAAGTAATCAATAGTTTTATATTTTTGCATTTTTTATTCTTTTATAACATATTGTCCATATAATAGCAAAATTTTAATTTTCGAATTTATTATTTTTTAATTTCTATAAGAATATTTTATGTAGACATGATATTAAATTTATAAAGGTATTTGTTACAACAAAAGAATTTTAAAAAGACTATACAAAGTATATAATTTGTTATTATATATAACTTATCTGGAACAATTGTAATATTTTACAAGAAAATTAAGTTTTGCTTTTTTATATACTCACAAGTGACCCACAGTGATATTTAGTGAAATATTCTTGGTATATAAACATGCAACATACGAAAACAATTTTAAGAATCATTATTACATATGAAGAAAAAAATTATTATATGTGTTTTCATTAAGTTCATACACATATAAGGAATTAAATTATATGATCTGTTTTCTATATTTTTAACAATTTTTGTGCCTTTTTTAAAAGTATCGTATGCATAAAAATGAAAAATTACTGTCGCTAAATTTTATTTTTTTAGATTTTCTTACCAAGTTATATTGAAATTTTTAAAGGGATTATTGAATAACTGAATTACAATAACATAAAAATAAAAACCAAAGAGTTAATTGTATTGACTTCCATTTATTATGATAACCTCTTTTTTGCTTAACCATGATTCATATACTCTTTTTTATCGACAATATAAAGATATTTTGAGATGTACCTAACTGTTTTGTATTTATATAGTAACAGAATCTAGATCTTTGAATTTCTTTAATTTGAGTTCCATTCTAATAAGCATAACTTCATAAAGTAGTAAAGTACACAATATTAAATTTAATTCAATTTCTATTTTTATTTAATGCAACTTAATTTATTTAGTGTAAAATTATAAATAAACAAATTATTATGTAAAATTACCATGCTCTTTAAAAGAACATTGCTTTTATTATTTATGAAAAAATTTATATTATAGAGCGCGCTTTTAAATCCAAATATTAAAAAGTAAAGTTTATTATTAAATTTTCTAAAACATTTATATTATTAAACAATAAAATATTATATAAGTATTTAATAAATAAATGTTAAAGCAAAACTTCTCTTTATATATCATCAATATGAATTGATCTATACGCGTACACTATTGACATCAGTTAGCTTTAGTTAGACAATTTGTTATTAATTTTAAATAACAAGATAAAATAAAATAACTAATATCGTTTTGAAATGATTATTATTTATGAAAATTTTTTATACCATCATTAGAAAAAATTTTACTTATTATTAGTAAGTGTATTTTTGTATTACTGAATATCCTATTTTTTTTATAAGATGAAAAATTATACAATTGGAATATATCTAAGCTCTTTCATCATCATAAAATATTCTGCTGATCTTTACTGGATGCACTTTGAATAGAAAAAATGTACTAGTATCAAAGTAAAAATGGATGTTTTTATAAAGGTATTTTTGTACTTGAATTTTATACTGTAAGAAATAAAAATGTGCATAATTTGATTCTCTTAACCTTTAATATGACTTAATAACACTTCTATCAAACTTTATTAAATGTGAAGTAAACAAAAATGCTTTTTCTATTAAGAGAATGATCGTTGTTTTAAGTGGAGATATTTTTCGATGACAGAATTTTGTATTATTTATATAACTCATACTATGTTTTTTCATATGTTATGTTGAAATTATGCAATTTGAGAATACATTTCAATTTTCGATAAGTTATAAAAACTGCAATTTTTTTTTATTCTTAAATGCAATATGAGGGAAATTTTTTAAACAGTATTATTATAAAAATGATTCTTATTTTTCTTAAATATAATTTTTTTGCCATTTAGTTTTATATTGTTATATAAAGCGAGTAATTACGCAATTAGTTTTTTTTTAAACTTTTATTGCGGTATAAACTGTTACGTGGCAAGATTTCTACGAAATTTCCTCCATTTTGAATAAATTCTTGCTATTTATCCTCAATCAGGTCCTTGAGGCGATAAAACACAAACCAACTAATTTCCATTTACTGTTCGCCTGCATCTCACGGGAAATATGCAATAAGGAGTCGGCTAACTGCAGTTGGGAAGGCAATTAGAGAAGCGAGATTAACGAGAACTAAAAATGTTGAGAAAAACAGAATCCTTTGCCGAGTTAAATTCATGGAAAAAAACTCTACACGCAATCGGATCGTTTTGACCAGCGGAAGAGGTTCGACCACGTGATAGGAAATTTGTACCGAATGGGAAATGACGCCTTTTGGGCAGTGAGTGACGAAAGCGGATCAAATTGCTTCCGATACAAAAAAGTAAAAAGAACGAAAATGAAAGTCTTCATTCATCTGCATTAATGAAATCTGCCCTATTGCGCACGTGCTTCTTCTAAAAGTGAACCAAGTAGCAATTTGTCCAGTGGTTGAAGGAATTGGAGTATTTAATTAGAGTAGGGAATTCTCTTCTGTAATGTAAACGTAATGAGGCCTTTTCTTTTTGTATGCAGTATCATGTAGCTTTGTTTTTCCTGTTACTTCAATCAAAACAACTAAATAGAAAATATCAATTCAAATAAGATATTTAAATATTAAAAAGCTCCATAAAGAATGACAACAATTTTTGTGCGTTTGGTAAAAATTTCGATACCAGATTTAGCAACAGACTTAGAACTTAGAAGACCTCAATCAAATAGTGTCTGAAAGTCTGCCATTAACTTGGCTTAAAAATTTGAAGAAGATTGTTCTAACTAAACGCCAATATAATTACTTTACTATGCCTTAAAACTTTGAAAAGTTAATCTATTTTTAGAGACTGGTGGCTGTGTTGATGACAAATATTGGCAATAAAATATGTATTGCACTTATACCTAATATGTTGTATTTTTAAAATTCATTTGTTTTTTTCTTGTTTAAACTTTAGACTGCAGTTTATTGTTATTAAATCAGATTTTTTGAAAAAAATTCTTCAAGTTTGATATCAAATTCGTAATTGATATCAAGATAACAATTTGTTTTCAGGTTATCTATTTTACCATTTCGTGATCAGAGGAAATCTTTAGTCAGATAGATCCCTTGTCTAAGAAAACCATGGAATGAATAAATAAACACCGACAATCAGATATGAACTAAAAAAGATATTTTTTAATGTTAAAAATAATATTCAATATTAATTAAACCTTTATAGATAAATGTTACAATATTTGAGTATAAATTTATAATATGCTATTATAAAACTGACATTATTTTGTGTACGATTTATTCAAACAATCAAAATCTATTACAACAAATTTATAGCATAACTTAAAATTACTTGTTGTTTTGAAAATTTTTTATAATTGATTTCAAAGCTACAAACACTGCATTAATAATTTGGGAAAATTCCTTTTTGAAATTCAGTTTAATGGAAATGGACTAAATGCGCCTATTATATGTACAAAACAAAACATAAATACATTATTTTAAAGTTATGTAATTTAAAATTTTGTATTATATTTATAAAAGAAAATAAATTTAAAATATAATAAAAGAATAATAAATAAAATATGTTGGAAGACAAATTTGTTAATTTTTTGATTAATCAATTAGAACATAAATTCATTTAGTCTAATTTGAAGAAGTCTAGGAAAATACTTTAAGAATAAACTACTATTTTGTATTAATTATAACAGTTGCTTAAATTTTATTCATAAAATTAATGCACGAGGAATTTTTTTCATTTTTTGAGGACTTTATTTTTTTGTGTATGCAATTATTCAATATTTAAAAAATGACCTCAATTAAAGGTTTATTATTTCTTTGTACATTTGTTTTAAGAAAAAAATTAGCGAGCTTACTCTTTCAAATATTATTTTGATCACATTAATATGATGACATGAAATATATAAAGTTATCCCTTTACTATAAAATATTCATCTTTTTAAACACATTATTTTACTTGAAAACCAAAACAAATTTACGTTAAAACGACTAAAATTTAATTATGAACAACAAACCGCTCTTTATTTCGGTTAACTTCATTTTAATAAATGTTTTTCTATTCCAATTAAATAAAGTCAAATTTAAGTATTTTACTCATGTTCCTGGATATTTACGTGAAAGAATTTCTTCCTTTATTTGATTATGTTACTGAAGAATTCAAAGAATTAAATGAAAAAAAGAAAGTACTATAATTAAGCTACAAATTGAATTCGGAAGCACAGAGTGAGTGTTATAAATATTTTAGCAAATGTTTTTTACTTGTTCTTCCAATAGAAGGAAAAATTCTTATTTAATTTCTTCAATCTTTTACAAGTCGATTCTCTTTTAACCATTTAATTTAAGTAATTATTCATCGGGAAAAGGTTAGGCTTAATTTCCTTTGAGATAAGAAAACACAGTTTGTTTTTCTTTGAAAATCAAACTAACATTTCTTTAATTGTTAATAATTAGTAAATATATAAACAATTTCACAATAGGTGCTTAATATTTATATAGAGTAATTTATACATCTTATGTATGTTATATTTACCTATATATGTGCATTTACAATTCACACACGTTCGCAAACTTACTATCGTAATAAATTGGATAAATTACTGTTCTCAGCAGTTTTTGAAGAAAATATGTTAATAAATAATTGTAACTAATTCTGTAAGAATTCTTGATACATTTCCAAAAAGATTTACGGCCACAGCATCAAGTAAGGAATAATGTAAAAAATTAGTTCTTTTTGTTATAAAATAAATTAGTATTTAATACTTAAATATTTTTTTACCACTAAACATAAGCAGCAAGATTGAATTAAAATATTTCAGGAAGGTTGAATGCGTGTTATAATTGGTTCATTAAATGGAAGAGTAGCAAAGCTTAGTTATAAATATTCCAAACAGATGTGACTGTACACTGCTATCTATGAAAATGACTTTATATTTCAGTAATATTAATATTTGCTACCAGTTTTGCAATTCCATTGAATCACATTCAAAATAACTCAATGCGCATTATGGTATTTTGCTGTGCTACTAATTATAATTCACGCTAAAATCTCAAAGTAACATTTATAATGAATCTTGACGCATTTGTTATCATGTTTTAACTGTTTTTATATAATTACATCAATTAATATTATTTTTTTATCAATCTTTGTGACCACATTATATTTCTCAAAGTAAATTCTTCGATAAAACATAGTCAATTACTTGAATACATTATTTTGCATTTATATTTAAAAATATAAATTCCATCACTTTAATTTTCCTAAAAAGTCTAACTTTATAACGAACATATATTATTTGTCTGTCGCTCAACGGTCATTTTTTGCCCACGAGTGCTAATTAGACAACGACCTACAATTGAAAGTGGATTCTGAACCACTACAAACATCCATACCCATGGTGGGATTCAAATCTGCGACTGCTTAATCAAAGGCATGTGTGCTAGGCATTCGGCTAATTAAACAAAAGAATAGACTTGAATACCATTTTTGTCAGTTTAGTTAGTGAAATAATTACTCGTTAAATATAACATTAATTTGCGTAATTTTTTATAACAACTTTGAAATAAAATCAATTAAATAAAATGAAAACGTAATCATTCATATTCTTTCTAATAATTTTAAATCAAAAAATATTTTTAAATCATTATACACAATTCTTATTCAGCTCTATTATTCTTAAACTTTATTTATATTCACTGAATATATACACTTGAAGAAGAATGTGAGAAAGTGAATTTTTATTTCTTTATTAATTCATTGTAAATTAAATATTTACGTCGGAGAAATCATCAAATTTAATGGTTAAAGAATCTTAAATATTAAAATTAAAGTATAAACATTAATGTTTTCCTCAAAATACATTATAAAGTTTTTTTAAATTCTACAAATTTTCAGCACAAATTCCATTATAGAAATAATTTTATAAATTTAGCTTTAAAATATGCATACACACATTTCGTGTGAATTTAAAACAATAGCTGCACAAACTCTGTAAAACAAAAGCTGTGTTTGTTTTTCATTGAAATAAAACATGAAATGGAACAATTTAAAAATTTTATGCCTTTGAAATATATTTCAATTTAAAAAATGTATGCATTTGAGCTATGCGTTATATTAAAAATTTAAAGCAAAACTTCGTATCATATCGAATAGTTGAAAAATACATTTTAAAATTAGGATGTTATGAATTAAGATAACTATAGTAATTAAAATAATGTAAATAACACTTTTTTATATTTAACATTACAGTTTATCAGATACATGTGTCAGATATTAAAGGCTTAGAGAATATAAAATGATTTTTTTTATGCGTGGTGTAGATGAAAAGTAAAATAGCGAGAAATATTTTCTGATCGCATTCAAAACGTAAAATATTTATCATAAATGTAAAATGATCAAACAGCTTACAATGGATGAAAATTGAAATTCAACAAAAACAAAATAATAAATTTATAACTATAAATGCCTTTCCAAAAAAATGTGTATATGGTGAAATTTAGTTTTTGGAATAATTTTATTGAATCCTATTTTAATTCAAATACATAAGATGTTTAATTATTTAAGTAGAGAAAAGTTGTTTTTGAGTATTATAGACATTTTTATACATTAGAATGTCAATTTTTAATTACTTTTGAAACCAACATTGTAATAGAATGTCTACTTGAAAAATGCATGTTTTTTTCATAGAGAAATATATTTTTATCAGTTTAACATAATAGCAGAAATGAACAAGTGATTATTTGTCATTTGAACAATTCTTGCCGATTTTTTACTTTTTCTGTTGTATCAACATTAAAAAAATTTACTGATAACTTAATACATTTTCAAAACTTCATTTATTCCTTATTACAGAATAACCAAATGATTTTAATAGAAATTAAATCCACTAAATTGTTACTAGGCAGAATTGGCAAATTCACTGAAATGTAATATACATATTTACGAAAGTTTGGACCAAAAATATTCTGTAACTATCTTTCAGTAGCTATAAAATATATTTGTGAACAATACACCTTGAATAACAAGTTTTTTAAAGAATGCATCAAATTTTATGCGCCGAATTATTTCTACTGTAATTTAATAGGCAACTATCTAATGTTTTATTCTAATATAACTATTAATCAAGTAATATAATTAGTACTATTTTACCTTTGCTTTTTTATTTCTGTAAGCAACCAATGCATTTTGATGTTAAAATAAAACAATTTGTGGAGGAATTTAAGTAATTTAACTATAGTAGATAGCTATATTACCATTATCATACTTCCAAAAATCTAATGCTATTTTCATCTTAACAATATAATTTCATACTATATCATTTGCAACTTTCAAGTAGCTGTTTCTGTACTCTTCAAACATCAAATTTGATTCTTGGGATATACCTTAAAAGGGAAATTGTCCATAAGATAATTGTAATAGAAATCAATTGTTACTGTTTTATTAACTATCGTATCCCTTTTTTTATCTTGATATTATTACTTCATACAATACCATTTGCTGTTATTAAGTAACACTTTTATTGCTGCATTTCATTAACAATAAATTCTTTCTTTAAAATTCAACAGTCTATAGACACTTATCTACTAATATCTTCTATTAGCAGATAAGTGTCCATAAATCGCTTCATTCTAGCTGACAGATTATTTGTCCAATCTTATTTTTCTTCTTAATGATATCACTTCAGGTAATACAGCTTTAGAGTCTTTAATATTTTAGTATTTTATGCATTTATATATGCAAATAATATTGATGCATGATCTAAATAAGATTTGACAGACACTAGAAAATTTTTATTTCGTAATGAAATATTCTTAATATACTTAAAATAATATAAGCATTAGGACACAATAAGCTTTTCACATCAAAGCTATTTCATTAAAAAAGATTCATGTCTACTGTTTCAAGAACTATACAATTTGTAACTAAAAATGTTTTCTAAAATAACTTCTGTAGCTTTGTAATAAAAAAAAATATCTCCAAATTCAAAAACATAACCAAAAAATTTTTTTTCCAATTTCTGATTCTCTAAATGTATAGTTTTACAACCCTGTGAGATGATATAAAATATTTTCCCATTATACAATTTAAAATATATAACAGAACTTAAATAAATAATAATTTTTAAAACAAACAAAAGTCATTAAAACTTGAAGTAATTATGATTAACAGAAAATTACCCTTTCTAATTAAAGAAATAAATGATTCTTAGAACCCAAATTTAGGACGAAGAAAATAACTCAGACAAGATTTGCGTAATATGAAGTTCATAAAATTTATTCATTTACTTCCATAATTATCTATATAACAATATTATTCATTATTATTAATCATTTTTTTTGCATTCAAACTAATCTATAAAAGGAGCAAAGGAAAAGATAAATTTCAATTAGAATTGCTGTATGTTTTCTTTAACGATATACTAATAGTTGTTAAACGCTTGAGTCTCTCACATTATTAGGATGTGAGTAATGGGCCACGGTCGATTAACTGACAGCGTTAAATACATCATATAATTGATTGCTTTATAATTACAATGAAATATTTCTCTTCTAAACATGAAGGAATGGGGTTGTTACTTATTTTGTTCCAATAATAATTTAGATATGTTAATTTTAAAATCATAAGAGGCTAATTAATTTGCTTAATTATTATTGCTATAAGTATTTTTCCTGAAAATTTCTTTTATTTATATTAAAAATAGAAACAACAGTCCTGAAAAATATTAATATATAAATACTGATAATCTAGTTTTCAGTTTGTTTGATATAAAAAAATATGAAATTAATATGATTTAATTCTTTATACATTATATATATATGCGTATATATGTATATATATATATATATATGCGTATATATATATATGTATATATATATATATATATATATATATATATATATATATATATATATATATATATATATATATATATATATGTATATATATATATATATATATATATATATATATATATATATATATATATATATATATATATATATATATATATATATATATATATATATATTTTACGCCTGACATTTCCTTTTATTAACTGAATATTTTCGAGAATTAACAGAAAGAGGATGATGTAATAATACTGTTTTTGAAAATAAGCTTCATTAGTCTTCAAAGTTAAAAAGAAACTGGACTTAATTTTGACAATGTGTGTGTGATTCAAGTAGAAATCATTGGTTAATAACAATGTATATATTTAAAATGTTCCTGAAAATTGGAAAATATTTATTTTAATTTCAATCATTTACAATATGCACGGATAAAAATATTAATTATATATTCGAAGCATTATCAAACATTGTCTATTAAGACATATTGACCTAAATTTAGGTTGCTAAAGTTAAAATTTAAAAAAAGTTAAATTAACAAAATTGATCAGATTTTACTATAAATTTTACAATCTGAACATATATTAACGAGAATTTTCAAACAAATACGATTTACTTGATATAAAATTCAATCAGAAATATAACAGAAGATGAAATTTTCTAAATTTCATTATAAGCAAATTTCAGAATAAAAATTTGTTTAAAAATGCAATGCTATCTATTTTTATAAACATGGAAAAATCTAAGTAAATTAACTTTGTACTATTAATTTTTCCGTGTAACTTTAAGTTATGTATTTATAAGAGGAGAAATTGAATTTATTTACATACTATTATTCATAATACATATCAGTTAATAATACATTTACTGAGTAATATAATATTGTAGAATAAGTAGTTAATATATACGCTGTAACTGTAATCAAAATTATATTCACTATTTTCTTAACGAAGATTCGTGAGGTAGTATATGTAAATAAGCGATTTGTTTTCAAAAATACTTGGATTTACACTAAAAATTAATTTAATAAGCTTAAGTATCGATATTATATTTTTTGCATTATATATTAGAATGTTTCTAATTTGATCAAAATTATAATATGCAATTTTTACCTTAAAAATTAATGCTATAAATTAAACTAATACTTGAAGTTTAATTCAGTGTTTACTAAACATATTAATAAATTAATACTAATTTTGAGTTTACTAAACAAAATATGCCACTTAAAAATTTATACAATGAAAAAAGTGATGCTATAATATTATAAAACAGAATTACTTTGTTTTTTGCTTAATTAATGTAATACTAAAATCATTATAAATCAATTTTCCTAACACATATGTAGTTTGTACAAAGTTTCAATTTAAACGAGAAAATAACAAATATGTTTCAAATAATTCGATATATTCAAAACAAGGTACACTGGAGGTAGTTATGTACACATTTTTATTTGATTAATATGCCGCTATCGATATCAGAATATATCGATATCGGTGTCAGGCAACAGCCTGTTTGTAGATCACATTGGGAAGGTTAATGTCTCCTTGTAAGAAATGACAGTTTTGGTGATACCAGAAAATCACTGTTTCCTCGTAAATAAAAAAAAACTGTAGTTATTATGTGAAAAATCATTATTTATTTTCTTACAGACAAAAAGGGTCATTATTAGAAGTAATGAAAACGTTTATTAATTATTATAATTAGTAAATATATGGAACATCATTTATAGCTCACAGTACAATAATCAATATTTACGACACACACAAAACACATTTTTTGTATATAAGCTTTATATATTCTTTGGTCTACTTTTGCGACTTAAGCAAAAACATATTGGATATATTATTACTTGACCTTTTAAAATATTTTCCTTTATGAATTCAGTTATGAATTTCTTTTAAGTATAGCTTACTTGATTCTTATCTTTTACTCTAAAAAGATTAAAAGAGAAGAACGAAAATTTTTTTTATATAGTTCTATGTTTTCGGAAGTATGCAGAAATCTTTAGAAGTTTAGTAATATTTAGAAGTTGCATTTCATATTTCTGGTATGCATTTCGTATTTTTAATTGAATTTGAAATGATTTTATTTAATACATGTTATAATTTAAAAAGAAAATATTAAATTGAATAATGCATTTAATTCATAGGGTGTAATATTAAAAGGACATTGTTTTTGGATTCTTATCCATAAAATAATTTTCAGATTAAAAAAGTAAGCATAAACATCAATTTTGAAATCAATTAAGAAAGAAGAAGTCTCCAAATCAGAAATTGCAAATTAATTATTACTATACTTAAAACATAATGTTGAATATCATATTAAAAACAGTTATTTAATTTTATTTGAATTTTACTGAATATATGCATTCACTAATTTTTTATGTATGTATTAACAAATTCATATCAATTATATTAAATAATTTTTTAATATATCATTTAAACCTCTAAGAAAAAATTATAATAACCCGGTTTAATTAAAGTTAAAATTATTGATAGATTATAAAAAGGCAATCCAATGTAAATTTATTTCTTATTTTACTATGAATCTTTATATTATTAATAATATTTTTTTCTCATTTTCAAACTCCTATATTTTATAATTTACTACTACATTTTTGATACATACTATATATATATATATATATATATATATATATATATATATATATATATATATATATATATATATATATAAATTATTTTATATCATATATATACTTTATATTATTATTTTTATATCAAGAAGCATCGTAATAGTATTAGAACGAAAATTATGTAAAGAAAATTGCAGACAACATTAGTAATCTGCATTCGTAGACTGAAGAAGTTATTACAATTAAACCTATTTACAAATTATATTCAGACATATTAATTTATATATAATATCTCTGGGATGAATGTAAAACTTAATCTGAATTAATCTGTAAAATTAATGAAGTAATTTTCAGTACTGATAGAATTATTTTATGAATTTTTTAAGTGGAATCTATAATAAAATACTTAATATCAAGGACTATAAGGTAACACAACTTTAAAAATAAACAAGCTTTTTTGAGAATTATTGAGACAGAAATTATTCTTTGAAAATTATTTATAATTTTTGAAGAAAAAGAGTTCTTTAGTATTATAATGATATTTTTAAATAATATACTTCTTTTAATATCATCATCAAATAGCTATTAATTTCTTAGAAAATGCTTTTATTAATTTCCTCCGATAGATTTTTGTTATGAAAGGAAAATTGTTTAAGAAAATTTTTATCTAATTTGTTTTTAGTACCATGGATTATCAACCCATATTCACAAGTATATTAAAACTACATTGTAAGTTTTAATGCCTTCAAAATTCATTAAATATAAATACATTATAAATACATATTAGAAACAAATGATGTTAATTCAATTGTTAATGAAGTTTCATTCCGTTTTATTAATCATGTTATTAAACTTATGCATATAATGTAGGTTTTATGCTGAAATAAATTTATTCTTAGTGGCTTTTCCCACACTTTTAATTATAATGTTTCTAAAGTGCTGTTAATATATGAATAATAATTTAGTATTTTCAGAACTAGTATTTAAATAATTTTAAATTTTCATAATATATTTTATATGACCTTTTGAAAACAATTTTTAATTGAAATTTTTTGCCTTTTCCTTTGAAAAGAATAATTTAATATTTAAAATATTTTTTTTTAATTTTCAATTATATTTTATGGAATGTTAGATTTTATAATTTAAATGAAAATAGTTTTCGGGAAGAAGAATTTTTTAGAGCATATATTTTAAGAGTACGTAAAAATATGGTAACATAGACATAATATTAATAGAGAAATTAATTTAAAATAAAGTTTATAACTGAAGATATTTCTGAACAAACGTTTTGTTATAACAAAACTTTTTTTCTATTGAAAATATTTAATAACAAATTTAAAAAAAAATTCTGAATATACTGTCATTTTAAAAGATAAATATAGTTTCCGAGAAATGTTTGATATCTGAAAAAACTGTGTTTTCTTTTTTTTTTTTTTTACAAAGAAATATAAATACTAAAAATGTTTAAACATAAAATATTTATTTTTGAGATATAAATGCGTTTTGTCTTGGTGACTCACTATTCTAATTGTTGAATCTGAAGAAATTTAACAAAAGTGTCAATATACATTTACCTACATTCTATTTAATATCATTGTTAATAATTATTGATTTTTCTGAATGTTGATAAAATTATTTAAAAGTTGAATTTTTAATACCTTAATAATCACCTTGGTACTTTTCGGTTTTAGTGATTCTAAGTTGTTGGCAACATGTATAGTGACAATAATTTTAAGTATAAAAAATTTACTGCATATTAATGAATATTTGATTTTTATCCACTTAACTTTAAAAGTATAGTCAGTTACAGTAGTTAGAATAGCCATAATTTACTGTAATTACTATACTGAATGTCTGTTCATATAGATGTGATCCCAAATGGTTGGCAATTTTGACTTCTAGATCCTACAACCAATTAACTCTAGAGCCAATGCATTTACTGGGACATATTTCTGAACTTTCATGTCCTTTTTTAACTGGAAATTACGAATTTAACATATGAAGAATTTTGTTTCCTTTTTATCATGCATTAAAATCCAGTTTCTGTTTTGTCGTCCTTTTTTATTCATATCAATATTTATTTCTGCTTAAAAATTATCAAATTATTGATGGTACCTAAGCAACCATAACTTTCTATCTGATTTATTTGCCTTTGATCTATATTTATTTTTCTATTCAGCAGCAATTCCATGCACTTCGATGATATAAGTGATCAAAACTCTCAAGAGTAATACAAAATGTATCAAAACATGTATCAATGAAATTATAATTAATCAAGAATCTTGCCCATCACAAATTCCAAGAAATTGGTTTCACCTTCAAAATCCAGTGCTGAAGAATATTTTTTATTATATAACGTTGTAAGCAATTTGTTTACATGGTGAATGTAAGTAGTTATCGTTATATGACATATTTAAAACTACTTAATAGTTAAATTTTAAGGATTGGTAAATTGATTTCTTCATTTCTAATGTTTGTTAAAGAAATATATGAAATATAACAAATTTGATTGAATTAATAATTAAGCTATTGGTATTCTATTCTTTACCTAGAATTAAAAAGTTCCTCATTTGAGACTTTTATTTGATTTTGTAAAATTATTTATACTTAACATAGTTTAGTGCCTCAAATATTAGATCTTATCATATTTCTTAAATATTAGTCAAAGAAGATATCGGAGAGTATTTGTGGAACTAAATGAGGAGCTTTTTTCTTTAAATAATTCTTATTATTCCATTGAATAATTCAATTTATTGAATAGACAATTTAAAAAGAGATATTGTAAATCTGTAACTTGTTACAAAAGTTTTTGCAACAAAAAGGATGAACTAATTTTCAAGTAATTAAATCTCATTTTTAAAATTTTTCTCTTAAAAAATTAACTACACATTCAAAAAAATGATCGCTTTCAGAATTTCGATTGTAAATGAAATAGAAAAGAATTACTGTCTTGTGCTTTATATATGTATTACATGTATTTCAAAATGTAAAAAATATGTTCTTACAGGAAATACCATTTCCCATTTATCGCCAGTGTACAATAAAAGAGATCAAATCAATCGGTAAAAATAAGAAACACCTTACTCAAGGTGTTGAAAATGGTTTATAGAGGAAATGTTTACAGTGGAAAAAAGTATCTGAAATTGGCGACAAGTTCCTTTTCAGAAACATCCTCTCCTAACATTCTCTTAGAAAATAATTGTGACAAGCCTGAGAAATGAACTCCTTACAAAAGGAAAAGTGAGATGGCAATTCAACCTTCTTATTTTTCTCTAAACTGTTTCTATTTTTTGGCGATTTTTTTTGTTTATTTTTATACTTTTTCTCGCCAAGGAACGTGATTCCCCTCAAAAGATCATTTACGAGTATTCATTTTGAATGCTCATCGTAGCTTCTTGGAAATTCTATCCCCGCCTTTTCTTTCTTCGATTTTTTTTTCTCTCTTGTGTCCCAAGAAGAGCGGAATGTCAAGGGGCTGCTCTAATAACAAAAGGAAGATCTGGAATTTATACGGCGTATTAAGTAAGTTTATCCACTTCCATAATGAAACAGCTGTCGTCTTATCTTTAATTGATAAAAATTATTAAAATATTTCATTGTGTGAAATAGGGTTATTCATTTTATTCAAAGTAGGAGAATTTAAAATATAATAAAGAATATGTACAAATTTTAAATAAGAAAGCGTAAAATTATTCCCATATATAAAATTTGTCAATAAAACAATCGGATGTTTTAATGTTAAAAAAGTTTAAATTGAAAATAGTTTTGAAAAATTAATATATTTTATTATCTGCACAAATTTTTGCATTAGAAAAGCAACAGAATTTTGTTACTATGGATTTGAAAGATTGATTGCTCTATTATGTAAAAAAACCTTGTCTTTTAACTCTTTGCACCTTCTTTGATAAACTATTAAGTTAGTTAAACACTTAATTTAACGGAAATCATTTCGCGTTTTTATAGAATTAATATGTTATAAATTAGCTAAAGTGACTATAAAACCCTATAAAATTACTATGTGATGATTAAATTCACTTAATTCCACAGGAAGAAGTTTGCCGGAAAATCTTAAATTTAATTCAGAAGCACCATATCTTAATTTGGAATTATTTCGAAAATATTTAAAATTAAGTGTTTAAAAACTGGAAAAAATTTTTAAGCACTTAATTTCATATTCCATGTAAAAAAATTAAAAAAAAAGGAAAATGTGTAAATAAAGATTTAATTTCTCGGAGATTTGATTGAGATTCAGTAAATATGTCTCTTATCTAGAATAATTAAATGAGGTATCTCAAAAAGTTATAAATAATTAAATAAAGAATTAAAATTATGAAAAAAGGAAATAATATATAACCAATTATACAGGAACTGATTGGAAATTTCTCAGAAAATGTAAAGCATATATCCCATATTGTCCTAAACAATTATGTCCTAAGAAAGGCAAGCCTTCAAAAAAATGTGGCGTTGTAATTTCTCGCTTTAAGCAGATTTGAATGAAATTTAGCTAACTTTTCCGAAGGATTAATTTCACTTGCAGAAAAGTTATTGTTAACTTGTGTATACACTCGTCATTTTTAGAGTGAAGGTGTAATTAATTATTAAGTTTTGATTGAGTTAACTGTAATAAATAATTTATAAAACCTTTAAAAAATCCCAAATTCACAGTAATTTATTCAACTATTTTTTTAAGAATTCAAAAATTAATATATAAAAATTTTCTTCTGATGAATAAAATATTATTATATTCTTTTCTTATCATTATACAGATCATTTGGATTTCATTTTAAAAACTTAATACAGTAGTGATGTAAATAAATACAGATCAGCTCTTATACTATATTCACTTAACGAATTCAGTTAATATTCTTTTCAATTTAAGTCATTTATTTACAAAATAAGCATTTACTCGTAGATTAAAAAATAAAAATCAAAAAATTTCAATTTAATTCTTTTACTGAAATTATCATGAACTTATTAAATTATAATCCAATTCAGATTTTAATTTAATGGCTTATACTCGTATCTATGTTTTACTTCATTTAAATTATGCAAAATATAAATTTTTAAAATACATTTCTTATTTATTGAATCAATTTTTATTAATTCTATTAGAATTTTATAAAAATGCTTAATTTGAAATACTCTAAATAAAATTAGCCTTCTATGTAGCTACATAAAAAATTCATTTTTCATACAGCAAAATCATTAAATTTGGATACAATTTTGTGGCATATTTTATGTATAATTTACTGTGGCATCTGTTTTTCCAGCATAGCAGCAATAATTCTATATCAGAATATCTAAATAATAACTTACTTAAATAGAAGATATCTATTATTAATTCACCCCGAAACATTCCAAATTAATTAGAAAATTCTCTCATACTGTTTCGTTTTAAATTTATTATTCGATATTTTTTTAATATAAACAAAGGTTCTGAATATTTGCATGTGGATTGAAAAATGATTATTTTTAAACCCATGAAATATATATAAATTTTGAATAATAAAACTGTAGAACAATTCAAAATAATTTGTTTATTTAACACAAATGTTTCATATATATTTTATTTCTGATACTTACTTTGGCAGAAATTAAATTTACTGGAAATGCAAACTACAAAAATTATAATTAGAAAAATAATCATTTAAATGTTTAAAAATGTATACCTTATTCATTGCTTTATTCCATATTAGTAATTATTTTTAGAAATTTTAAAGCAAATCTTGAGACGGAAGTTGAGATAGAATATTTGATAAATATTTTATAGGAGGAGGCAGAATTAATCATAAATTAATTTTACTTTTCGTCTAGATTGCTCCGCTTGTACAGAATTTATTTATTTTCAATTTTTGAAACCCAATATTCCGAAAGAAAATTTCATTTTTGACCAAGCAACAATACTTCTAACAATACAAATATTTTACTTATACTTCCTTTTGTATATTAATTGTATATTAATCATTTTATTAAATAGTGTGTGTCAGTACATTTTTTAAAAATTATATACATATATATATAAATATAAATATATATATATATATACATATATATACATATATATATACATATATATATATATATATATATATATATATATATATATATATATATATATATAAATATATATATATATATATATATATATATATATATATATATATATATATATATATATATATATATATATATATATATATATATATATATATATTATTTGTATCAAAATTATGTATTATTTAACATTTGTGTTTAAGGAATTTTTTATATATAATTACACCCTGAGACAGAATAATGGAAAAAATTTAGAGGAAAGTTCAGCAAAAGGAAATGCTTAAATATCGATATGGTATGTTTAGAGATTTTCTTGGAGCTTTTAATAACAAAATTAAATAATAAACTTTTAGATGATGGACAGACCAAATACATTTTAGTACAATATGCACAGTAATATTGGAAAATCTGTATAAAATGCAGATTAATACAAATTTATAGTATTGAAAATACAAATTTATTACATCTTGAAATTACAAATTTAAGTTTTTTAAGAAAATTCTTTTTAAATAATTATTGTTACAACAAGCTAATTATTGTTAATATTATTATGTTAGGTAATTGTATGCTAATTATTGTTAAGAACTCATGTTGCTAATTCAAAATGTTTAGTTCGTTTTAAATTTTACTTATGTTAGAGATTAAATAAAAAATTTAATATAACACCTATTCTATTTGTTGAAATCATTATTTTATTGATTATTATTCTATGATTTATTATAGTGCATTCAATTTTATATATGAATAGTTTTATTTTTCCTTTATTTAGAAAATTTAAATTAAATGACAAATTTGTACTATATTTATAATATTCATTAAGACACGATTAGTTAATTATGTTTCATATATTAATTTTGATAAAAAGCGAAAACTGAATGATAGATGTCAATATTTTTAATAGTGTTATTATAACATTTAAAATCTAATTTCAATGTAGCGAAATAAGTTTATATTTTAAGATTTATTATATGAAAACTTTCGTTAATTTCAATTTGAAGAAAATGAATCAATTTAATACTAATAATATTAGGCATATCTACAGCATAAAACTATTTTGTGTAGTTCTCTTATGGTTTTCACACTATAATGCTGTCAACAATTTATATTATAAAGCATAATCTTAGTAAAAAATATTCTCACATTCATGATTATTTAAAATAAATAGTTTCATGTCACTATAGAAATCATATTCATACTCGTGGATTTTATCAACGAATTTTGCTGCTTTTTTCTAATTAAACTTCTGTTTCTGTTCTGTAACATTTATCTCATACAGACAACAGAATAAGTATGCTTCCCAAAATGGTTAAAACGAAAAATATTTTTATCATATTTAGCATATTTTCTGTTTTTGTTGTTGTTACAAAATTAAAAGGTTTACATAAATACCAAACACGAACTTTTTTGTATCCTTTTGATTCATATACAAATACATTTTGATATCTAATTTCGTTTCACATAGATCAATTAATTGATTATAACATCATCTTTAAAATAAGGTTTGGAAAATTATAATTGCTTAATAAATATAATAATTATTTAATAAAAGTTCCATTCAATCATGTTTAGAATTATAAGAATGTTAAAGATGTTCTTAAAATATTTAATATCACTTATTGAATTATTAAATGAATTCAAGTACTGAATGTAGAATAAGATAATTTCATTCTCAAAGACTGACAGATCTTTACAATTTATATTTACTACAGCGTATTGAAAAATGTGTTAAAAAAAAAAACATATAATTTATTAAAAACTGATGTAACGTCTGAAAACACATAAAAAGATGCTCTTGTGTGCCTATATGTGAAGTGTTTTATAAGCATTTCTTCTACAGATTTGTATTAGATACCAAAAACAATTTTATACGGCATTATAAAAAGAAGTTTCACTTCTATTTTTGATGTGACCTGAATAAAAAAAAAATTTAAAAAAATGTATCGGACTTCGGTATTCAATTCCCATCTCCTGTTTCCCGTCCTTAGGAAGCCTGGATATCTATAGGGGTGGCGGAGAAATCAATCACAGACCAAATCCGTCATTTGCAGCACTTTTGATATCTGCATCGGAACTCGGAGGGGCGGCCGCCCTTCCATGCATTTCTGAATACAAGCCTTACCAAAACGGCAAGAAGTTGGAAGTTGGCTTCTCCCTCTCTGTCTCTTCTGTTCGAAGGAAACTTCGGCATGAGAAAATTTCTGCTCGTCATGCATAAAATTTACCACTTTTCCAGCTGTGTGCTTTCGGATGAGAGGATCGAACTCTTTAAGATAAATGGACATGTCCGCTGACCACTGGTAGATATACAGCTGAATTCAGAAAGCAGTGGTCTTAAGAGTGCTGAAAACATCCAAAGTAATACATTTGTTTACTCTCAAAATCATTTCATCCTTCATACTCGTTTAAGACATGCCATCTCAAATAAGTATTTATATATTAGACTTATTGATTGGCTTTAAGGCTAATTGCCAGTGTTGTAAGACAAAATGAAAATATTGATCTAATATTGAAAAATACAAATATTGATCTAACTTCTTGATTATACATTAAGTGTTGTATAAAAAATAATTACGATCATCTCTTTCTCATCTTCTAATTCAATGATGCTTTTTAAATCGTAAATTATTCTTGTAATTTATCAAAACCAAGCATGAAAATTTAGTAGTAAGCTGTTTCGTATGTGTTAATCACTTTATCAAAATGATTGAGTAAATTAGGTGAGTTTTGGTAAACGCTTTTTTCCCCCCAAAATAAATTAACAATAAAATGTATGATATTTTATCATTAATGTTTTCAATACTGCAAGAAGTATGAAGATTCTAAAAATTCAATTATCAGAACCAAATATAAGAAAACTTGGATTTAAAAAAATCATTTACTGCGGATGTTTTCACTAGGTTAAATCAATTATTATTTTTTTAATCAAAATGATTCTGTTATAACAACTAAATTAGATTAAATTTATTATATTATATTTTAAATCTACGTAATTACTAATAGTCCCTGTGATATGGTGATCTACATATCTGGATCAAATCCAAGATCATTTGATCTAGGATTGACTACTAACAGAGAGGCGTAATTATTTTAATCCAGCCTTTTTCATGTCACGACCACTTATTCCAAGAATTATTTTTCCAAGAGACGCTTGTTATATCAAATTTTCTTTTCTAAAAATGAAAATGATACAAGAAGTAAATTACAAAATTAGTACCAGAAATATTTTTAATAGTTTAAATACAAAAATAAATAATAAAGAATATTTAGTTAATATTATCTAATTTATTCACAGACGAATTATGATATTAAATTTTTGCGCTAACATATGAATCAAATCCTAGATGATTTGAAAGTTTGTTTTTAAGATTCTTTAAGACGGAACTATGTTCACGTTCCTATATATATATATATATATAAATAATAGTTCGCCTGGAATGCGAACTTAAAATAAGATATATTTCACTTTTAAAGAGATGATGTTGCATTTAATTAAATAAGTATTAATTACATTTGTTGGTTAATTACATTCAAATGTATGCAATACATTTATAACCATCACTTATTGAGCATGGCTATTTCAACCGGGATTTATGAAACGAACTAATTTCTAAATCACTAAAAACATTCTCACTTTAGATGCATGTGCTCCTTATCATAAAATTTTTTAATAATATTAAATATTGCTATCTTTGTGGTTAAGTATCAAAAAATAACAGTAGTGGCAAGTAGCGTAATAGAAAGAACTACTTCAATTAAATTTTGCAATAAGGAAAAATGTATTAGTGGATGCACAGAAAAAAATTGTTGTTAGAATACCAAGAGAAATATTAGTAAAACTTGATACTAGTATAGGCATTGAATTTGTAAAATGATATGCGCAGAATAGCGAACGAAATATTAATCAAGCATGGTATTACGAGAACAATTGTACAATAGATAGAACTCTAGAAACGATATTAGTTGGTCTTTGTCAAGATATTAATCTTGTGACTGAAATTATAATACGATAAATAAAATACAAGGAGCAATATTAGTCCATATTATTTACGATATTAGCACTAAGATTTAATTTGCTGAGTAATACAGAGAATACTATAGAATTAGTAGTACTCACGCTGGTTATATGATATTAGTGTCAATTAAATGTGAAGTTGATAGAATACTAAAAGCAATATTTGTCTTGATGAACGGTATTAATATTGGGGTTAATTTTGTAATATGATAAATATTGATGTCACATTTATAATATTCAGATAGAGTAAGATGAATAAAGTTTTCTTAGATTCAAAAACTGAATTTTCAGGATCTCTAAGCTAAACTTATAGAACGAGACTTTGTGCTTAGTAATCATTTTAAAGGTTGATAGTTTGATACAAGAAAATTTCATAACTTTTCTATGCATCCTCGAAATTTTTCTGAAAGTTATTCTCTTCTTAAGGCTATTTAGTTTATTAGTAAGTAATTTTTCTTCTTTTAATATCAATAAAGTTTAAACATATAAGATGACATGTTCATTCGAAGATAAAGATATATAATATCTTAAGGACATACTACTAGAATTTGTTCAGATTAAAAAGTATTTCGGTTCATATGAATTCTTAAATAAACACTTGGAAAATGATTAAAACCATCTTGCTCAAGTCAAAAGGACAATTAACTTTTTTGATTAGATTACCTAAAAATTGTGCCATGCTATCAAAGTAATAGTGTCTTCAACATTAAAGTAATATTTCATAGAAACCGTGGTCACCGTCGTCTTTAGAGTTTTCAAAATACTTTGCTGAATAGCGATAATCATTGATATATTCCCTATCAGCTTCAAAAATGCAGTAAAATACATTTTTAGACATAAGATAGCATAAGTGAATGTGTGAATAGATTCATGGCTTAATGAGAGAAAGCTCAGTTACTAGAACAAATTCTACAACTTTCGGAGTCACTGAAATAATACTACAGATTAATTTAAGCAAAAAGTTTGCAATCTTACCAATAAAGTTTGCAATCTTACCAATAAAGTTTGCAGTAATTTTGGAAAATTTTCAGGTACCTTTAAATCATCGAAATTACAGAGTTTTAATGTTTTGGGTTATATATTTTAAGCCTGTATCATTCTTGCAAACATGATGAAATATTTTTATCACAGAAGCTGCAAATCGCCTTTTGAACTGTATGATGTACCTGTATGTGTCTCTAGTAATTATATATATTTTATTTCCTTAAAGTAGATATATATCACTATACTTTCAAACTCCTGAGCCCAAATCTAAAGAATTTTTATAATTAAGTTGTTATACACATTTCAATAAATTAAAGATACTATAAAAAACTCTCTTTATATTTTAAATATCTTTAAATTAAAACAAATAAAAATTTAACTACCTTCATGATATATAAATATAATTCATATAATTCAGTTTCCCCGTTTTTTTTTTTTTTTTTTTTTTTTTTTTTTTTGGTTAAAACAATTTCAGGATAAATATTTGGTTAAGACAAAATCAGGATACAACGCCACACACGCAGATAAAATTTTTACAATCACAAATCTTTTTTATTTTTTTTAAAAAAATAAATTTCTTTAAAATTCCAATTTTGAAAATACTTTGAGCATCAGAAGCGACTATTTTTAGGAATAAAAAAAACTTTTCCCACCCTTCACCCATTAGCTATGACCCCTTCTGGAAGAGAAATGGTTATTGAAAAGAACTTTCCAGAATGCTTTTCTTGGGTCCCTCGGGTTCGATGGACACTCGGCTTCTAATGGCTGGTGTAGCCCGGGGACTTAATCTATGTCTAGTTCGTCCAAAAGCCTGGCCCTTCTTTGCCACACATTCCCGTGAGGAAGAAAGACCAAGGAACCCCACTCCTCCTTTCCCAGTTTCTTTAAATATTTTATTAGCCCTGTACACTGAAGTCGATCTCTGATGCGCTCGTAAAATTAATAGGATTCGAATTTTAAAGTGTTTGCCTCTTCCCTGGTTTGGAGCTGTTCCATCCTTCTACTGGCGATCCTTTTTCGTCTTCCTTGTCTTCTTCCAAAGAAGGTTCCGTGGGAAGGGGTGGTTGTTTCCTTCCTCGACTTCGAAATTTAAGTTCCACTTAAAATCGAATCCTTAAGGTTCCTTCAAAAGCAATTGTCGTTCTAGAATAAAGTACTTCGGTAAGCAAATAGGTTATCGTAAGGGGGTTGGTGGAGACTGAAGGATGGTATGGAGTGAAGACCCCCTTCTTTTAAATTCGCTTTTGCGGTTTCGTTAAATGAAGATGCTCACTGACTCGGTTTGGAAATCGTAATTTTACTTCATTTATCGCGAATAGATAAAAGACTTTATTGAGGTAAGTAAGATAAAGCTTTATTTGGAATTAGTGAATAAATAAACAAAACATTTATTAAATAGTATCAAATAGACAAGAAATTATTAATAAATGGATTTACGTTAAGACACGCTAAATAAGCATGAAAATTCAAAAAGAAGAATATGGGTAATTATTTCACATAAAAACTTTTCAACTGTAGGAAGTAAGAAATATATTATGAACATAAATAATTTAAGAGCTGATTTATAAAAGTTACTATCAAAAGTGGTTTCAACACCTGAATTAATAGATTACCCTATCAAGATTTTAAAACTTTTGATTCATCTCGTGAAATAAATTTGCATTTGTTGTAACAATTTATCTCTGTCATGTTATAATTATATAGATTATTTTTCTTTAAATTATCTAAGACTTGTGCTAAATTTTTAAAGTTTTCTTGAGTCTTAATTATGAGAGGTGTATATGTTTATTAACGATGGTGTAAAACTATCGTCAAATAAATGGGAAAATCAATCGTAGTCATTTAACTTAAAAATGAAATAATTTAGTTATTTAATATAAGTTCAATAATTTATACACAAGTATGAAGATAAAATATAATTTTAATTCCCTATTATATTCATAAAAATATTAATTCCGTATGTATTTGTAAGTAAATACTATTTTATCATTAAAACTAATTCTCCATACATATGTGTATAAGCGTGAGCAAATATATATAATATCGTATATGATAATAAAAAAAGCATTTTAGCAAAGGAAGATTTGATTATCTGCTGTATATAGCCTTTCGGGTGGATTTTTCCCACGCAATAAGTCACAATGGTAAAATTCTTGTATGACAAATTAAAACATCACAAAAGCTTCTGATCACCCATTACGAAATATGTGCATGTATAAGTCTGAAATAGTGCACCTGTAATCTTTTTTCAATTGTTCAAAATCATATATTGGATCTCCTAGTTTGAAGAATTTTAGGACTGGTCTACTGAAGTTGAGAATATAGAGCCTATTCTGATATAACTAAGGCGTAGCAAATTCTATCTGCTGGACTATAGAACCCAGAATATAGAACTCATAGAAAAAAATATCCGTTGTCAAACTGATAAGAACATTTTTGGTTTCGATTCTATACTGAGAGTAAAACCTGCTTTTATAGCTATTATTTTATCAGTTTGAAATTATTTCTTATCTGTGTATGCGATGTACACCGTAAAATTGCTTTTCTTTTACAGAATGCTGATAGTGCTCATGGCATTAAGATTTCTTCTTCTTTCATCTTGTGATCACGTAGAAAACGATGTGCATCGTAAAATTGCTTTTCTTTTACAGAATGCTGATAGTGCTTTTAGCATTACGATTTCTTCTTCCTACATCTTGTTATCACATAGAAAATGATCTATATCGTAAAATTGCTATTCTTTTATAGAATATTGATAATGGTCTTAGAATTAAGATTTCTACCTCTTTCATCTTGTGGTCGTGTAGTATACGATGTACACCGTAAATTTTTTTTTCTTTTACAGAATGCTGATAGTGCTCTTGGCATTAAAATTTCTTCTTTGTTCATCTTGTGATCATGTAGTGATGACTTGGTTTTTTATCCAGCTATTTTTTCACATTATGAGAATCTTGTAACACTAAACAAAATTTCAATAGAATCAGTATTTGCAGCATCGAAATCATTTGTCAAATCTAAATTCTAACTTAAAAGCAATTTCCTCTCGTATTAATCACATGCATCAAGGATCGTTTTCTCTTTTATTATATTGAATAGCATGAAATATAACAATTGACAGAGTAATATTTTTTATATTATTTACTTTTTTTACATCCTTATATTATTCGTGTTCATCAGGCAATTTTAACGACATTCTAAACTGTCAATAGCATTATATTTGTGTATGTGTTTATACATCAAATTTAGAAAAATCTAAAGTTGATGCTAATTGCTTTCGTATGTATTTATATACCAAAAATCAGCAACAACACTTAGTTCAACAAGAACATGCATCACATGCTAAATGTTATTTTATAAACACCTGAAATATTGTATATATATATATATATATATATATATATATATATATATATATATATATATATATATATATATATATATATATATATATATATATATATATATATATATATATATATATATATATATATATATATATATATATATATATATATATATATATATATATATATATATATATATATATATATATATATATATATATATATATATATATATATATATATATATATATATATATATATATATATATATATATATATATATATATATATATATATATATATATATATATATATATATATATATATATATATATATATATAATAAATATTTTATTTGAAATATTTATTATTGCGTTACATTTTTTAGAGATAATAATATATTCTTACAAAACTCTTTCAACGCATTAATTGACATAATGATGTTTTCTTTGCTAAAATAAAAATATAAACTATTTCCACATAACATTATTATTTTATGAACGTAATCTGCAGTTAAATGGATTTTCATAAAGGTGACATCAAGCTAATTAATGTAATTATATTTAACATTACATGTCTCAATTAGGTATATTTTATTAGATGATAAACGTGAAGAAATTAATTAAATTAGAGGAAATTAGTGTGTCTCTCAATCTATGTAAGGTAGTTGTCATAAGGAACTATTAAGTACTCGGAAGGAATTACTTCAATGCAATACAAATAACATATAAACTTCTGAATTACTTAACTAAATTACTAAATTTTCATGGTAAATTAATTGGCTATATTTGACTATGTTATGCATTTATTTATATTTTTTATAATGCATATATATATATATATATATATATATATATATATATAATATATATTATATATATATTATATATATATATATAATATATATATATATATACAGATGCTTTATCATTAATTTATCAACAAAGTATTTAAGAGAATTTCTATGTTGAGTTTAATCTACTGGAAAATTGCTGAACTTGGAATATCCAAATCAATTGATCAATTGAAAAATAGAATGATTGGTTTAAAAAGTAAGGAACTTAAAATGTATTCTATTTATGAGAAAAAAAGTTTTCTTTTAGGTAATGGCGTCAGCGCAGAAGAGCTTTAAAAATATTCCTACAATAATTCATATGTGGACACAAATGTTAGATTTTGATTAAAACATTTTCAATATCATTGAATCTGGCATTGATAAAATTATATTTTAGAAGTTATGTTTACAAATAGAAATGGCATATAATGTGTGTTCATGGGCTCTAATTAACTTACTTGCTACCTATTTGATATTATGGTTAATATCTCTCTTTACCATCCTGTTAATCTGAATGCTGGCAAAATTGTAATGCTAAGTTTTAAAATGTAGGTTAGAACATATATTTTAAAATGTATAGAAATATTCCCCACAGCTTATAAGAAGTTTCTTCTTGTGTAATACACAATTTTAGTTCAGATTTTTCCAATTGCTACTGTGCTGCTCTGTCATGACTCATACGATGTGACATATGAGTACTTCATTTTAAATACTTCAAAATTTTTCTGACAGTTTGTCAATCAGAGTTTTACAGTATTTCATCAACCAATCCACAAACATGTATGGATCCACATTTAACAATTCACGTGATAAAGACATACGAAAGAGGTCTGTTTTAGGTGTTGTTCATCATTAAAATGCGAACTTCAATATCGATTTTTAAATGAATTCTAAGCTACAAAAAATAATGGTAGGCGGTTGACTTAGAACTATTAAGCTGAAAAAATGAGCTTATTCGTCATTCAGTTACAAGATTTGCTTTTTATCAAATAAAATTTTATTTTTAAAATTAGTTTCACAAAATTAATTTAAAACATTGATATTTTCAGTTAAAAATTATTTTTAGCTATTCATTATCTTTTAGGTTATTGAATGAGCAGTTTCAAAAAATTCAGAAATGCTTAAATTTTTCAAAAGGCTTTAAAATTATATTTTTTCATACATCAATTATTTGTATGAAAACTAAACTGAATTATTTTAATCATATCTTTATATTTGATTTCAGTTAAATTAATAATAAATGGATTATTTTGCTTTTCATTACTAATACATTATATATTACGTTTTTTTCTCACATACTTTCTTATGCTTGAAATTCATTCTTAGTGCAAATTTTCATCAGTGCAATTAATCGTTATTTTCTACTAGGAATAGGTTAAAAAATGTATTTAATGTCTTAGACACAACATTCTCTTAGTATTTATTTTAATGTTTGTTTTTACAATAAATAAGATTCCTGTTACCGATAAATAATCATCACTATTTCCGATAATTAATTTGCATGAGTAGTTTTTAAAATATCGAGCGAATATTTTTTCTTTCTTGAATTAGAATCTGTATTGTAAAAGATTTCGGAAAAGTTTTACATAAAAATAACATTTTAAGCATAATGAAAGAAATACTTATTTGACATTTAAATTTCACAATAGATGTACATTTGAAAAGTAATATTATTCTGTTATTACTAACAGAATATTACTTTGTTATCTCTTATTTATGTGAATATAAATACGAAAAAAGAATTTGTTATGATTTTATTGATGAATCTTAAGATGAAAATTAACATTTAACTTAAAAGCAATCTCAGAGATTCCTTTTATTTCAAGGAGTCACACACACACAATAAGATATTTATATAACTGTAATATAAGTGTTAATATAAAATGTATTGATTTTCTGCAATTTAATAAAAAATTTATTTTCAACAAAGCCAACATAGGTAGGTTATATATATACATATATCTATATCTATCTATCTATCTATATATCAATCTATATATATCTGTATATATATATATATATATATATATATATATATATATATATCTGTATATATATATATATATATATATATATATATATATATAAATATATATATATATTCTGTTAGTTACTGCAATTGAAGAAAACAGTTTTGTAAAGTGAATAAATAAGCACTAGGCTTAATAAATTCATAGAGAAACATTATGGTATGTCAAACAATCATGTGGTAACGAATTGAAATTAATAATCTCTGTGTCAAATTAACATTCGATATTTACTGAAATTTGAATTAAAAGTTTAAGTTACGTTTGCGGTTGATGCATAAGCATTACGTTAATTAAAATTTTAAACCATATTTGCCACACATGAATAAATTTATTATACAAGTCTAAAACTACTCTCATTAATTTTAAAGGTTAATTGGAATATTTAATGAGTCTCGTTAGAATTTGAAGAATTATATTTAATAAAGTATATATAACGGAATATACATATCGTCTGAAATTTAAGATTTTTACATATATTTTATTACTTTCTGGTTTCTTTCTAAAAATATTAAAAAAAGTAAGCTTTATTAAAAGATTAAGAAACAAGCATAAGGAAAAATTATATTAAACATATAAAATTTACAAAAGGAAAAGTGGAGAAAATTAGTTGCTCTAGAATACATAAGTATTCTACAAGTAATTGCAAATTTTGTTATAATAAAGTTTTAAATAGAAAATGTATCATTCTGTATTGGTTTTATATTAAAAACTTATACTGCATAAACAAAACATAGGCATAAATTGAAAATTAATTAGATAAAATCGTAGCACTGATGATACAAAAAAAGTCCCAAAATTTACATCAGGTTTTCAAATAGACTAAAATATGAATAGACAAAAAGTAATATTCAGCGTTTGTATGATTTTATTCCCAGTTGAAAACCATGTTAATGTACAAAGTTTCTCTAAAGCCGTATTAGTGAGTGATTATTTAGGAATTTTGGGTAGTGGCATGATAACTAACTATCGCTTGAAGGTATAATCATATATATTACACCTGTATGTATTTTTTTATGTAAAGAACATATAAATTATTTATATTTACAACAGGTTTGCATATTTGACGAAAAGTAATTTTTATGCAATATTTTCCTTAAAGCATATAAACAATTTATAAAATGAATGACATTTCGAAGAATAATACAAAAGTACTTTGTATTGAACCATATCTTTAGTTAATTATTGTTTTGATATAGAATGATGAGCACAATTGTTTGTTCTTGAGCAATGATTATATAATTTATATTATATTAATTGATAAAATACGTGCCTTACCCTCTAAATAGTAACAACTAAGAAAAAAATATTTAATGTTTTTTTTTAATGTCAAGATGAAATAAAAGTGTTAATAATGAAAAAATTTAGAGATATTTAAATTTTTTTTCATTTATGTTCTAGTAACATGCATGTACCTCATAAATAGAAAATTCATTTGAAAACTAATTCATCATTTTTAAATCCTATGACAATGTAGTTAGAAATCACGTCTGAATGGCTACGTCTCTGGTCTCCTATACAATTGTTTGTGGATTCGATACATATTTCAAAGTTGATACTTATAATAACTGTGAATCTACTTTAAGCTGAAGGTCCTTGTGTCAAATTGATAATTATGTAAAAAAATGATTATAGAAGGACGTGCGATCCAAACTTAATACTATATAGTTTTATTTAATTTAAGCAACTTTAATTTTGATGAATATGTATTTCCTTATTAAAAAGATAGCTTAATTCCTTTTTAATTGTTATTGTTTTTTAATTAGCATTTTTTAATTATCATTTTCGTTGTTGATATCAAAATTTCTGTCTAGATATTCCATAAATGATTGTTTACATTAAGCTAAATAAATGATTGTATATATTAAACTAAAGTTTTGAGATTTGCAATTTTAATTAAATAATGGATGTCCATACAGATATACTTGAATAAATAGTACTTAATAATTATTAATTAAATGAAGAATTAGTTTACATGCAGCTCATATCATTGCCAGAATATATTATTGAGAGTTTAATTTACTCAGATCTTAAATCTCTGAAATATTTCCTCATATTAAGTAATTAGTAAAATTAATCAGAAACTTGAAATTGTTTGCAAAAATTGAATGCCTCTTAGATTCTTGTTTACTTATAAAATGAATCATAACCTCGTTTATTTTCATTGAAAAAAAAGAATATAGATTTACTTTATATATTCTTTTAGTCAATTTAAATGATTTTCAGTCATGGTTATTTTGCTTTAATTGCTTACTAAACAGAATCATTTATCCCATTTATCAACATCTAGTTTTTTAATGCAATTCTGTACCCCGTCTCCACCATTTTAATGAAAATGATTTGAAATGATACTTTTTACCCCAAAATAAACAACTATTTTTTTTTTAGCCCAATCTGTTGTTGAGATAAGCGAGGTCTATTGTTTTATATTTGCTTGAAATATAGCATGCATTTAATAAGACAGCATTCACATTTTTGCTGATTTAAAAAAAATTGCTTGCAAAAAATATTATGTGGCTTATAACATAATATAATTTGTTGATAAGAATTACTATTTGAATTTATTATACGAATATATTTTCTAAGAAATAATCAATCATCTCATTATTTATCAGAGAATTTAATAGTCCTATGCAATAAAACTCATTTTAACAAAACATACAAAGTTCTGTCCGTATTTTTGTACAATTTAATAAAAGTAACAGATTTACACAGATAAAAGTAGTTAACATAAATTTAAGCAAAAGCAATACCTTAATTTAATTCATTTTTTTACTAAATTTAGTTATATGTTTGTCAGGTTTTAGTTAATTATTCAAAGCGAATAATGCTAATCAACCAATTTTCTTTAAAATTTGTGTATACATAAAAGATATTTTAGTATATATATATTTATTTCATTTATGACACATGTTTAACTTATGTAAGCACGAATGTTTTTGAAGAAATAAACTAATTAGGTTTACATTTATTAGCAGCAGTGATAAAAGCAAAAATTACATTGATAAATTCTGAATCAACAAGATCTGATCAAACACACAATGAAAATTCAAATATAGTATACATTACTGGATCAAATAAATAATTCGTTTCAACAAACCTTTTATAATTAATTTTTAATGTAACTTTGATGTCGTTCATAATATAAAGATGACTTAGCTATTCATAATACGTTAAAAATCATACTTGAACTAAACTTAGACAAACTTTAATCTTATTTCAAAAGAGTTCACATTTCTATCGGTACTTCAAGGAAGCACTGTAAGAGGTTTTCTTGGATTCACCTTTTCCAAACTTTGCTGCAGAAGTTTGCATTTTAAGTTAATCTTCCGATAAAATGTATTGGAAAACGTGTTTGTTCCACCACAAAATCGAATCGAATTGTCGAGGAGTCCTCTTTGGTCGAATCGAAATGCTGAAGTGACGGTGGAGCGCGAATCTGTGATCCGCTCGATCACTCCTGATCAATTTTGCGTGAAGTGAGCCTCTCTGAAGACGAGTACGGCCCCCGTTACGGTCCAGTTGACCAGACGGATTGACCCCGAGGAGTTGCCAATCCTCATCTCGCTCTGCTCCAAGCACTCGAAAGGAACCCAGCCACTGTGAGAATCGGGAGTTAATGAAACTGATTCGGCAGAAGGGAGACGTGTTTTCATTTAAAGAAATCATAATGACTAAGTGAATTAGAGAACCTTGAAGCCTATTGTTTAGTACTATAAGATTAGAGAATGTTGTTTAATTTAAATTAACCAATGAAATATCTGTGTAAGCAGATATATATATATAACTACATGTGACATAAATACAGAAATTGCAGCTAGATTTTGTGCACCTAAATATGTATTAATTATATTGGAATAGAACCCTCTTATATGCTATGCAAATCTTTAAATTGGATTTAATTAACAAATTTAAAGTTAGTATAGAGATTATGTAATAGTAAAATGAAGTAATTTATTTCACGACAGCATAATTTTTTCAATATTAATTCAAATTATTTACTGCTCTTGACTAAGATCTTTTATTTTCAGAAGGAAAAACTTTTTCAAATTATAAAATATATTGCTTTAAATATTTGATAATGATTAAGAAACAAGAATTATTTTTGTAAACCCATTATTATGCTAAAAAGATTGATTACATTTAATACAAAATTTATTCATCAAAAAGGATGTATATATAAATATTTATAAGGAAGGAAGTATACAAAATATTTATAAAGTTATTGAGTGGTTTCTTTACATTCATTTATGAAGCAATTTAAATTGCATACCACCAATATTCATTAATTCATAAAATGAATGAAAAATGTATGTATAAAATTAAAATTGTAAAGTAAATGTTTTCTAACGTTGATTCACATTTACTTTTACAGCTGTTTTACTTTTTGCAATGGTATGTTTAACATTATTCAATATGCACGAAGTTTTATGCAGAAAAAGAATTAGTTCACGACAAAGTTGGTAATTAAATTTCCTGAAAATGTTAGTATGTGTAAAAGCTTTATGTTAAGTTCATAATAACTTAATCTATACTTATTTTTTATATAATATGCCAAGCTATAAATTGTTGCCAAATTTTATTTAAAGAACGTTTGAAATATTTCAATATTGATAAAATCCATTCATCTATGAAACACTTCAAATTATTACCGATACTATATGACTTCATTTTTTTGTTAAAAAACTTTGAAAACTATGCTATAAGTTTCTTAAAACAAAGTTATTTACCTCAGTTTCTTATTAATTACTTATATTATATCATAGTAAAATAAAGTTTATTTATATAGATATTGTGGAGATATCAATTTCAAAATTAAAACTTATTCTCTTCTTCTCTAATGATTATAAATTAAGAGTTATTAAAATATAATCTACAAAACAAGAAAACAGTTGAGTTTTGCAGAAACAGTAAAAGACGCTTTACTTTAATGAAGTTAAAATGGTTATCACAAAGTAATTTAAACAAAATGAAATTTTTATCATTTGTGCTACAAACGTTTCTTCTTTAAGTGATAGATTGCAACAATTAAGTTTGCGTTTTCATTGTAAAAATCTGTTTTATCCAAGAAACAAACAATATATCCTAAAGTTCTCAATATTAGCAAAATCTTAAAACCCATAAATTTTGGTTATTGCCCAAAACACAAGATTAATACAAAATAAGCCTGAATTGACAAAGAACTCTACAATTTCCCCAATCTAATGTGTAATGAACAATGATGTGTGATGTATTTTTCTCATACGGTTCAATGTGCCGTTATAATTATTAATTGCTTCATATCAGAAATGCATGGCATATCCAGTATGAGATTGAGTTTTACATGAATATCGTTTCAAATAAAGAAATAACGTTGTTTTGGAAGTTTGGCAGATTGCCACATAATGGTCATTGTTCGAGATTGTAAATTTAGCTTGACCTCAAACATGCTTTGTGTTGGCAGTATACACCTCCATGAATCCAATAAATGTTGATGCGCAGTCTGTATAAGACTTTCTTTATTGCCACCCAGATTCAGCTGTATGGACTCCATTTCAGCAGTTGTAAATCATGAAGAATTTGGCGATACTTATGAGGAGATGGTTCATCTGATTATTAGATGGTTTAGAGACAGCAACCGTAGTTTCTTTATGTAATGCTCATTTTCTCATAATCTGTATTTTATAATAAAGCATTTATTTGAATTAGTAATATATATTTATAGTTATGTTTTATCAAAATATTAAATTCCACGTCTTTTGAATCCGTAAATTATTTTTTATGCAGTCTCAATTTTCAGATAAAAATTTTGAAATACTGTAATAGAGTCTTTGTGATTTTTAATATAATAAATTTTCTATATTTTGAAATTGAACACTGATTAAAAATAAGTAATGTAATATTTTTTCTGCATTGTCTTAAGAAATTTTATTATTTTATATGAATCCAAATGCTTTGATTAAATCTTTATTCAGAATTATAAACTTCTAAAATGCTATTTAAAAAGATGCTTATTAAATTATCTACTTTTAATATATTATATTATGTAAAATTTAAAAATCTGCAATAAAGTCAAATTTATTGATATATTGAAAGTAAAAATTATTTGGATGAGCATAACATTTGCAAGAAATTTAGAAATTGTAATCAACATTTTTAAAAGTAAATAAACAAAAAGTTATTTTTCTTTAATTTCATAGTTAAAAATAATTTTTGAAGTTTTATACTTGTACCATATTGCTTAGCATTTTTAAAATTGTTTTCGAATATGCTACTTGCTTATGATCAATAATAATCTCTGTTCAGTCAAACTTTATAAACTTTTTTTTATTTCCATATACATCGTATATATATTAGAATAAAAACAGTAATATTGAAAGAAAAACTTTTTAACACTAAGGAGTCAACGATTTCAGCACAGTCCCAATTTTATGACATTTTATTTATCTATATATATTTTATTCTGCTTTATACGTAAATGGATTGGTTTGCCTGTTGCTTTAGAGTCAGATTTTGAGCAGGAGGTTTAATTCAATAGAGACTTACAGTTTGATCCCGATGCACTTGAAAACATCCCTATGCGTGGTTGAAATCACGCTGGAAAATGATGTAGTGAAAATAAAAGTGCTGGGTAGAAAATATAAAAGAAAACTGGAGAGAAAAGTTAAAAATGCGGGAACCTAGATAAGGAGCAAATACCATAAAAACTACAGAATATATATATATATATATATTATACATATCACTAAACTTTTTTTAAATTTTGTAATATCATGTTACGTTTTTATGTTAAAGGGTTTTCTTAGCAATTTAATAAATCAGCAATTAATGTTCCCGGTTTCAAAAATATTTTGTTAACTTATTACACTACTGACCATTAAAATTGCTACACCAAGAAGGCGACATGCTAAACACGTGAAATTTATAAGAATAGGAAGAAGGTGCTATGGTATGCAAATGATTAGCTTTTCAGCGCATTCAGACAAATCAGGCGCCAGTAGCGACACCTACATTGTGTTTAAATGAGGAAATTGTTCAGCCGGTTCCTCATACACAAATTGCATTTGAACGTTGTTGCCTGGTGAAAAGTTGTTGTGATGCCTCGTGTAAGAAGGAGAAATGCGTACCAGCACATTTCTAACTATGATAAATGTCGAATTGTAGCGTACCGGGATTGCGGTTTATCTTATCGCAGTATTGCTGCTCGCGTCGGTCGAGATACAATGACTGTTAGCAGAATATGGAATCGATGGGTTCAGGACGGTAATACGGAACGCCATGCGGGATCTCAACGGCCACCTATCACTAGCAGCCGAGAAGACAGGCATATTATCCGCATGGCCGTAATGGATCGTGCAACCACGTCACGAGCCGTGAGTCAAGAAACGGGGTCGTTTGGAAGACAACAAGTGTCTGCACGAACAGTTCGACGACGATTGCAGCAGCATGGACTCTCAGCTCGGAGACCATGGCTGCGGCTTCCCTTGACGCTGCGTCAGAGACAAGAGCGCCTTCAATGGTGTGATCAACGACGAACCTGGGCGCACGAATGGCGAGACGTTATCTTTTCAGATGAATCCAGGTTCTGTGTACAGCATCATGATGGTCGCATCCGTGTTTGGCGGCATCGTGGTGAACGCACACTGGCAGCGTGCATTCGTCATCGTCATACCCTATGTTTCAGCAGGATAATGCCCGACCGCATGTTGCCGGTATTGTACGGACCTTCCTTGATACGAAACATGTTCGGCTGTTGCCCTGGTCAGCACGTTCTCCAGATCTTTCATCAATAGAAAACGTCTGATCAATAGTTGCCGAGCGACTGGCTCGTCACCAAACGCCAGTCACTACGGTTGTGAACTGTGGCATCGTGTTGAAGCTGCATGGGCATCTGTACCTGTACATGCAATCCAATCTCTGTTTGACTCAATGCCCAGGCGTATAACTGCTGTTATTACTGCCAGAAGTGGTTGTTCTGGGTACTGATTTCTCAGGATCTATCCAGCCAAATTATTTTTATATTAATCACTTGTTATTTCTAGTATAATATATTTGTCCAATAAATATCATTTTGTTATCTGCATTTCTTCCTGGTGTAGCAATTTTAATGACCAGTAGTGTAATTAGTGACTTGATTTAATTTATGAGATCTACTTCATTCAATTATGCATTTAAAAGTAAACTTTGATAACTCATAAGTAAAATTATTATTAAATTGTTAAATTATTAATTTATTAAATTATGCATGAAATTTGAAAGGTACACTATATGGCTTAGTATAATTCGATAAACTATGATTATAAAAAATATTTAAATGCTTTCATTAGATGACATTAAGGAATATGTTGATTCGAAAATGTTTTTTATTGATTAATTAGTAAATTTTGAAAATATATATCGTTTTGTTTTGGAAAAGCAAAATTAAAACTGTTTTTGATAATTCATATTTGACGTACAATTAAATAGAATATACCAAAATATGTCAAATTCTACAACTTAAAATATTGCGAATAATTAGAAAGTATAATAAAATTGTTGTTCGGTAGATAATTTCCTTAATGTGTGTGTGTGTGTGTAGTTACTTGGAAAATAAATTGATTAAAAAAGAAAATTTTAAAGGGATTTGCTTAACAAGCATGAAAAGTCTTGATTTGGAATTTACTTCATATTAAAGTTGTCCTTAACATTTACAAGATTCATCATCTTCACTTATCAAGTAAATATTTCAATTTAGAAAAATTATTAAAATATTATATAAAAAATTATCAAGAAAATGTTTGAAACTATTTTTAACTACATTTATTTCATTGTTATTGGAAATCATTTTATAATTTTGTTTGTGAAATTTATGCAATTAGAAGCCTTTCATGCACCTGTTGTCCTGTTATTGTAATAAGTCATAACACATGCAAAAACAAATTAAACTATTGTATTCAAAAGTAGAAATTTATGCTTCACTGGAAGGAACTGTTTATTCTTTAGATGCTTCATAGGAAGTCGAGTTTTAGCTAAAAATTTCTGTCCCATTTCAATTGTGTAAATGATACATATCAGCTGATAGCTGTTAAGGACCTGACACTGGAATTGTGCCAGAACAATCCTGATTTACTGGAAGGTTGAATTTATTGTGTTCGGGAAGAATATCGAAGGAATAATTAAATAAGTTTTAGTAGCTGATTTCTTAAACATGGATATTTTAAGCAGTTGTCTATATGATTATTTCAACAATTTATCTGGTTTAAATTATAATTACCGCTTTTTAACTTGAAGTATATTACCCATCAAATCATAAATTTATAAGTGGTTCACATTTCACATTTTTACCAAACAAATAAATGAAAGTTACTTACATGTTTACAGTTGATTTCTATAAAACTTAATATTTATAGATAGAATGTTAATTTCCTTTCAAATAAACCATATTATTACACTTTATCTTATTTTTGAAGTAGATTATATTTTTATGGAGACTTGTGAGTTCATTATGTTCCGTTTTTTAACATACTGTCAAAGGTACAGAAGTTTTCTGTTAAACTAGATGCCTATCTTTGGTACTGCTATAAAATATTTTTAAAAGAAAATCCTGAACTAGGTTATTATACTCTCCTTAACTTTGGTGTATGAGAAGTTGTTGTTGAATTATCTAGGATTAAATCCTTAATTTACTTGTAAATATATCCTTACAGTATGCAATTTTAGTGTAAAATCAAATTTGAATACAAAAATAATAAAACTTTTTAATATCAAAACATTATTGCATTTTTAAAATGCAAAGCTCAGTCTCTGGTGAATGTAACAGTTTTTATCTAATGGAAATTCTTAAATATGTTTATTGTTTATAAATTATATCAAGTAAGTCACTATAATTTTTTGATTGTTTATTAGTTACATCAAATGCGTCACACTGACGAATTAATCTCGAGTAAATAATCCTCTGTTAGTTATCACATTTGTTAAATATCTCTCTATTTATTGTTACCTTTTCTAAATAGCCTTCTGTTAATTATTGACTTTGCTTAATATTGCTTTTCTAGTTATCAGCTTGGCCTATTATTACCAATCCAACTGTCAACTTTGCTAAATATTGTATCTGCCAATTAATTTTATTTACTAAATATCATTCCTATAAAATGCATACGGCTGCCATCATCTTTTGTAAATAAATATGAATATATGATATTAACTTACACTTTTTTTCACATTCTTTCATTGTTTTGTATGCATGGGGCTGCCATTTCTTAAATTTTTTTTGTATTAGTTATGATAAAGATAATTTATCTATGTTGCTATTCAACTCATATTGTAGTAATAATTTATGTTCGGCCTGATCATTAAATATATTTTATTAGAACTGTATACCTTTATTAATTAACCTTATCATACGTGGTTCTATAAGAGAAAGAAAATTTCAATATTCAATATAATTTGAATCTTGTCTATTAAATTACTCTATATTTCCATACAAATCACAAATTGGAAAAGATATACAAATCACAAATTGTATAGATATACAAATCACAAATTGTAAAAAATCAAAAAGAAAAGATATACAAATCACAAATTGGAAAAGAATTTTAGATAAACTAAACTATTCTTCATCCAATCTCCCAATTTTAATCGTAAAATGAAAATGTTAAAAGTTATGTCAGTTAAGTTGTTTTCATGTCGTATCATGAACTGAACTTACACAGCATTAAGGAAATCTTTTGGTGGTTCATCATTTGGTTTGAATCAAATATAAAATATAGTAAAATTTGTTGCATTTATTTTTGAATAGAAAGATTAAATGAATTATGATATTTATTTTAATGTTATTTTATTTTATACAGTTCACTTGTACTGCTAACATATAATTTTATCATAATAGACATTATGCAATTATATTTTATTTTGTTTATATTTTAATTAAAGGTTAGGTTAATTATCATATTTTATGTACATAAAATATGACTGAGTTAATCTAATCTCAAGTAAACCATTGATAAAATTTAATGCTTTTTAAATTACAAGGGTGATTAATTGATTTATTATTCTAATTTTGTCATCTTTGCAGTGGATAGATTCCCCATTCGATTATGAATCTCAATTTAATTAGTCAACACAAAAGAAATAAATGATTGCAAAACAGCCATCAAAGTAAACCAATCAGTTTAAAGTATTTATTCCTAGATTTTATCAACTAATTAAAAATATTCGTAGCCATTTATTTAGTATATTTGATTGAAATCATAAAATTATTATTAGTTATAAAATATTTGTCTTTAAGAATGATCAGAATATGATATTGAAAATTTTACAATACAACAACAGTTAAGAAAAGTTTTTAATTGTTGTATTATATACATTGTTGTTATAGTTATTTTTAATGCATGCGATATTAATATTCACTTTTTCGCTATATATATGTGCATAGTATAATTCATGCGTTAAAGCAACTCTTACTTTCATTTTATCGACGAAACCCAGGCAAATTAATTAGTTATTTTATTCCTTTTCAAAATTATTCTTTTAAAAACACATTTTTCCATTCTTTTGATCTAGGAAAATATTTCACTATTGTTTTCCTCTAAAAGTACACTTTTTTCATTTGCTTATTTTATTTTATTACCTGCCACCCATCCACCTGTCAGCGTGTCATGCTGCTTATAAAAAGGTCCTGGGTTCGAATCCAAGTTCGGACATGGATGTAATCTCTCTGTCTATCCTGTCTTTATCTTTTCCTTCTATCAGGGGGTTTCAAATGGTTACTTACCCTTTAAACGGGTACCTATGGCAGGTGTGTACTGAAGATGTTGAACTCCCCACCAAAATATGGTTACGAGTGGATCAGTGCATCCCTAACGCCAGCTAAGTATGCACGAAACAACAACTTTATTACCTAGATATCTTCTTGATTGATATTTGAAGATTATTTTTTCATTCTAATTCATTCGTATCTTAAATATTTAACTATCTCATTTGTGTATTTTATCTGTACGAAATTTTATTATTTGAAATTTCTGTAATAAAATTTCAAACCAAAAATTTTAGTTCATGAATAAGTACACTTCATCTTCACTTAAACCATCAGATAAAGTTTTTAATTTTCTTTAATTACGTCGGTTTCTGTAATAAAAGCCTCGATGTCAAAACGATATAGATATCGTTCTTCTGGAACATTAATCCAAGAATAGATTGACAAGTGGATTGCATCAAGAATGTCAATTTTATTAGTGGATTATAAGCCATAATAATTTCTTAAAGTGGGAGAAATTCCACAAGAATTCATTCACAAAATTTGAAATTTCTACATCAACACAGTGCAGTTAGTTACCCGCAGTTTAAAAAGCATAGTATTCTATAATCAAAATATCAATCTAAATTTAGCAACCATATAAAAATAAGACGATAAAATAATAAACGCCAATAAAAGACACGTGAAAATAAAATTGCAAAACAGCGATTTTTTTAAAAATTTGTATAGTAGTTGGAAATTAAAATTAGCATTAAGTCTTCGGGTAAATGTTTGGCACTATCTAGTAATTTGTAAAATCAAGAATATTTGTAAATAAGATGTTCATAAGAACGAGTATTTGTTGCATATACTTTTATGTCTTAAAAATGACAACTAAAAATTTAAGAGAAAGGTAAGGTCGTAGAATTTTCTTCTAGAAGGATTCTTCTTAGCTTATAAGCCATATTCACATGTCATAAGTGAGAAATCTCGAAAAATACCAAACACATCTTTCGATAGTGATGAAAACAAGTAATTTCTATTTTTTTCCAGCTTTAACTAGAATGTCAGCTTTTACTTTTCCTTCTAAATTTTTCTCTGGAACATTAATAAAATATTTATTGATTATATGAGAATATTTTATAATTATAATTCAGAATAATTCTTGCGCAATAAATGATTACATATCAATAGAATCTTTTAAGAGAAGATGCAACAACTTTTATAGAATATAATTAATAAGTAATAAATAATGAATTTATCTTTAAAAATAAAAAGAACGTCATTAATTTTTGAATGTTTGTAACTACATTCTTTGCATAAATCATTAAACTTATCTTAAGCTTAGTAATACAGTCATTTTTAATGAAGTTATGCAGATTATAAGATCGTTTCTTTGGTATTATAAATTTCAGTAAATTACTCAAAATTACATTTTACAAAAGTTTTGATATGGGAACAGAAAAAAATTCACAAAACCTCAATAAAAATACTGATATTTTACAGTAACTTAGTTAACATTACTAATATTTGAAATGATGTGATTAAGTACTAAAACTTATTTTAAGTTTAAAAAAAAAATTAAGTATATTTTTCCATTATTGACATCAGATTCAGATATCGTCAAAATCTCAAAATTTGATGGAAAATTAAAAATATTATCAAATTGTTTACAACTACTACATTTGTAATAAAATTTCCAAAATAAATAAATAAAAAAATAAAAAAATTGTGATACCTTAAAAAGCTCTTGGTGAGTTTCAAAAAGCACCTGGTGATGAGTCTGAACCCGATAATAGGAAAATGCACAATTGCAAAACTAATATTTTTTAATCTAACTTAATACACTCAATAAGAATTACTACTCACATCAACTTCAACCACCATTTATTTCCAATCGATTGCTTTAAATGATTAAACAAATTATCATGGAACAAGAAAACTCGTTTTAGCTCAGTCTTCTGTAGTAATGCTACTACTAATTCTTTTAAAAGATTTACATACATATACGTCCATCATAAAAGTGAAAAAAAAAAAAAAATCAAAAAAATAATCAAACCATTTCTGTAAACGGAAACCAAGCCTCCGATTCCATAGTACGTGAACGCTGAAATGACAGTTAAATTAATCGCCAGTTTTGCGGTTAAAACATAAATATTCATTTATTCTTTCTCGTATGAGACATCACACTCCGCAGCTGCGTGTTCTAAGCTTCAGTGATTCGCCATTTCTTTTGCACGAGCAGCCATTTTACTTTTCCTTTGAATTCCCGTTGATCCTGCTCCCATTATGGTGCAAAGCCACATACTTAATCTTGCCGGCAGAATACATATGAGAAGCGGCTTTCAAAAGTAATGCGAGTGTGATTTAAATTTGAACCTTAAATGTTGTTTCATTGCTTAAGAATTTTCTGAATCAGTTTTTGTACTTGTTGTTTAAAAAATATCAGCCATCATTGGTGTTCAATTCGATAGCTGAAATATTCACGATGTGAATTATAAAAAAGTATTTGAGTAAGTATGGAAAAGTTTAATATAAAATATTAAATTCCATAAAAATAATCTTATACTTTATTAAATCAAACTCTAATACTAAATTAATTAAATTTACCGAATAAATTCTTTAAAATAAGTTAATTTTCTTGAATCATAAAAACTGTTTTGTAGTTACCATTTCAATAAATTGAAAGCACTTTATTAAAATTTTCTTGTGAAATTTATATGATTACATTACTTCTAAATTCTTTAGTGCACCCTTTGGGAATCATTTTAAGAATATCATGAAACAAAATAAGAGGCATGTAAGGTCACGAAAGACTGTTCTTTTAAACATTGATTATTCTTTACGTCACTTGATTCTTTAATTAGATAAAAGACGTTTTGTTTTCAATTAAAGTGCATCTTAATTAGTATACTAAATGTCCTGTTAAAGACTGATAATGAGCTCATTTACGAAAATGCTGCAGATAATTATGCATAATAAATTAATTAATTTGATGGATAATATGCTTTAAAGAAAAACAAATCTAATTAGCAAATAAGAATTAAATTAAAATTGGATTAAACCAAACTATAAATTAAAATAAAAAATAAAATGAATTAAAAAAATATAATTTTACTTAAAAGGAGTAAACAAAAGCTAAATAAATGTATGGAATTACAATTATTCAAACATTAACAAAGCAATTTCTGAAAATAATTGAGAAAATATTTCTTTAACTGATAACATATATTTTTTGATTCTGATTTTTCAATGTTGATAGAGTTATCATGAATTTAAGAATAATTTTATTAAAAACCAAATTGAAAATTTAGTAAGTACAGATGAATAGTTAGAGAACATTCTGTCGAATATATTGTAACATTTAAGAGTGATTTGAATTCATAGCAATTTCATGAATTTTATATTCGCGTATCGCTATGAGTAATACAGACTGATGAATAAATATTTGAATGGAAACTATAGCCAAGTTTGATTTTGTATTCAGGTTGATTATATTTGTATTCTGGGTGACTATATGAAAGAGAATATGCACAAGGATATTTCTCATGTTTCACATTGCTCCATTAGGGTTAAAATTTAAGTCAATCATAATTAATAAATATATTTTTTAAATTTCATTATTATTCTAGGATAATGAAAAAAATAAACATTTAATGTCATTGCTTGATAAATAAGACTATTTAAATTTGTATAGCATATTTTTTTACAATGCATTTATATAAATTTGCATTTTGTTGTGTAAAATGAGTTTTAGTTGAAATTATCATAATTTTTTAGAATAGTAATTTTGGTGAGGTGCTTAAAGTAATGTATAAACATTTGTAAAGTTCCCACAAATTTTGAAAATTAAAAAAAATCCATAATCAGTACAATAGAAATATCAATTACAAAATGCATAAAAATAAATTTCATTGGTGCTAAAAGTTTGCACATAAGCAAGCTTTAATTTTTAAAACTTATGAATGAGGTTAAAAGTATTCATTAAAATATTCTATTACTTAATTAAAATAATAGAATGAAAAATCTATATCTATCTTAAACATAAATAAAAAAAGTTAAGAAACAGATAACAGAAAAATGTTTTAGTATGCTAATTTTAATTTGAGCAAATTTCATTCATGTTTATTGGGCTTCATTTGTTTTGCATATATTAGTTCTTGACGATATGTAAAATATATGATGTATGTTAGGATACCAAATTTAAATTTAAATTTGCCCATAAAAAGTTTTGATTCTTGAAAACTAGATGTCTTTTGGAACGAGGTTTGGGAGTAGATTTTTATAGATAAATGTTTAATAATTCTGAAATCAAATTAAACGATTTAAACAACATGAAAAATAACTGTTTCACATCTCAGAAAATTTATAATAATTTCTGAAGATCTACTACGTGTTTATATTATTTTTCTTAATTTAATTTAAGAACTATAGGTGTTTGAGCATTTCATAAGAATTTAGTTTTTATTAGCAAGTAACTTTTATCATATATTTGTTAAGGGAGAGTGATTTTTATATTACTAATATAATAGCAACGAATTTGTTATATAATAATATAAGTAAATTAGAATCAATATGATCTAAATATACTTGACTACAATTAACTGCTTTAATTTCTGTTGTCAAACATATAAATTAATAATTTTTCTGCTATGAATAAATTATTTATATATAATTATGGTTTACTATATGTATATCAATAATCTTGCCGGTAAAACACTGATTAATGAAATCAAATAATATACTGATTTGCTTTTCTTCACACTGAACTATCATCACTAATTACTATAAATTAATTGTAGGGATTCTTTACACATATATACGAGTTGATTAATTTGTAACCACAATAATTAATATACTCACGGATTTATAAAATCATACGACATATTGATGTGTATTCAATCATACTGAATTCTTAATTTTAACTATTGTTAAATTATAAAATGAGACTCTTGAGTTATGAACATGCAATATCCTTAGTAGTGAACAAACTAATAGATTAATAAGTTCACATATTTTAATTTTTCTTCCAAAAAACCAAAATAATTGTGCGCAAGTTTACTTAATTTTATATTATTCTATAAGATCATCAATACTTGTAATGAAATTTAATTACTTTCCTAAGAAAGAATTAAAAAGAAAATGAGTTTACACTTGTTTTTGTTCTTCAATGCAAAACTATTAAAAAATTTAGGTTACAAAATGAAATTTTTCCCAAATTATCTTGAAGATTTTAGCATAGAAATGGTTTCTGTTATTGGAAACTGCAGAACCAATTCTATTCACTTCATTTAGTGGACATGTTGTTGCTATTCATACATATAACTACATATATCGCAAAAAGTAATACTATTAACCAATTGGAAAAAAGAATGTAAAAAAATATGGTCATCAAAGACAGATGAGTCAAGTTTTATAAGTATATATGAATCGCTTTCGATTGCTTGATGATAACTAGATGTCGATAGTTATAATACCATTTTTTCATGACAAATTTTTCAAATGGTGTAATAGTGCAATGGTTAAAACGATAAGTTCTCGTAGTTGGAAAATGTAAAAAAATGATAAATTATAAAATATATTTAATAAATTTACAAAATTATTAAATATCAATGAATTTTTTCCCTAAACTTAAAAAAAATTGTGAAACATAAATTATAAACATTTTTATGTATAATACAATTTAAAGATACATAAAAAATAACATTTAAGAAGATTCTATATAGAATAGCTAAAGGGATTCGTATAAATGTTATTTAGCTAAATACCAATATTTCACACTTAATTACTATTTTTATCTATGTTATCCCATCATATCATTTCCCTCAAAAGATGAAATGATAATTAAAAAGAATTCGCTATTGTACTTTTGATATATCTAATTTAACTTAAAACGACATTGTTTGCTTTAAAGTTTTACTCATAAAATATTTGTATGGAAATACTATGATTCAGATAAAAATAGCAAAACTTTTAGTTTTAATTCTTTACTATGTAGTTAATAATTAATTTATTTCAATTACTAACACTCAAGCGAAAAAATTCAATACAAATAGGGTAAAAATTAACTTGATGAAAACTGTGCAGCTAACTGCATTTTCAGATGGCGCATCTTTATCTAAACGCGTTTTCCCGACTGTTTACTTCGTATTTAAGTAAAGTGGAACAGAATTAATAGAACATAGGTCCCTTTCGTACCACCAGCAGGCGACAACCTTCTGCGCGTTAAAACTCGTTTTGCTGGAAAGGTGCAAATCCTTGTGCCCAGGAATTAATTCCATGTAACTGAGCACCACTGAACCGTTTTAATAACTGTAAAGAGAGGGCAAAAGCACTGAGATATTACAACCAAGTTTTCTCTAAGCTTTTTTTATTGTAGGGAAAACTTCAATCTTTTAACAATTTGATTACGCAAGTTATATCTCGCAGTGTTTAAACGGAACCTAAAAGTAGGAAAATTTTGCTTCCGCTGTTCTTTAGAAAATAAATCGAATAAAAGAGCCTTTATTTTCAAATGCTTCTATGTCACGCGGAAAATATTTAATTTAGTTTTAAGCTGAAGGAAAAGATTTTTATGTTCAGTATAATTTTCTTTAAGTAAAATTAATTAGAAATGCACATTATGTTAATTAGTTTTATTAAGTTTCTAGTTTATTAATACTTATTTATATTAAACTAAAGCATCATAAATTTTAACATTAAAGTCATTTTATTTTTCAGTAATGTGTACACATGATGAAAAGGTGTAAATACTCAAAGGTATTTTAATAGAAGATACGTTTTTGGATTCCCAAGAAAAGGAAATTACATTTTTAACCATAAGGAATTTATTTACATTTTATTTACATTTAAAAATATATTTTAGATTATTATATCTTTAAACAAATGCAGGAAAAATAAAACGAAGAGGAATATCAACATAGAACATTATTACTAATATTCTGATAACAAAGAATTATATTTATATATAGAACTCTATAAATACTTTATTATCTAGAAAGGAAAAAAAATGAATGTTAAATTTTGTTTGCATTTATATTATAAGCAAAATTTAAAAATGAATAATAAAGATAATATTTTATTTTTAAGTAAATTTAATGAAAAAATAAAGTAACTATCTAAGATTAATTTGAAAACAATATCCTTAAAAAATTAAATCTTTTAATCTTATTATATTGAAATCACGTGACATTAATGTGTAAAATTTTGACATAAATTAATTCCTGTTTTGATGTGCATTCATCAGTTATTTTTTCCACCTTTCTTTGGAAATCACTTTCTGAGCATTTTTCTTCCAAGGAACGAAATATTATTATTATTACTTAAAGTTGTCGAAACCGATTTTTAAGGAATAAAAAAAAATAATAAAAATAGTGAATAAAGTGTAGAAAAAGATCTAAGCTTCTCTTTAAAATGATCGCCTTTAGAACGGGCTCTTCGCTGCCTTTCTAATTCATCATAGCTGGGACCTTCCACCCTCCGACATCTGGAATCCTTTACGCCGTGGAAAGGGGAGGAAAAAAAATCGTCTGCAAAAGCCGAGTGGAAGTTAAAGTGCATGTATATTTATATTTCTAGAAAAATAGCCGTGGGAAGTCTTAATGCACTTGCTATGTAAATAGAAGGAAAATAAAGATTGGAAAAATATCGGCTTCTATCGCAAATCTATTTAAGCAAGGTAGCTGACTAATTCATCTTTTCTAACTGCTGTGGAATTCGCGGTATTTGGATACGAACGATCGAGAAACATTATATTAAGAAAACAGTCTTGCTTATTTGGAACTTTCTTTTTCGCTCTTTGACATAAGATAACCGATAAATTGATGCTTGACATAAATTGTCTTTTTAATTTCTTACTCAAAACAAACTTTTCTTATACTTATTGCGTTTAGTTTAAGATTAAGTAATATTTCAGACTGTTCTTCCGAAAACTATTTTACATACATCTTAACTTATGATGCATAAAAATAATTATCAATCCAAATTAGGTTAGTATTTTTACTGAGTGATTGTAAATCATTGTAATATCTTTATTGATTATTACTCTGCAACCGTGATATAAAGAAAAATAAATTTATTACACTCTTTATTATGCAAAACATTTTTTGCACTTCTATAAATTCATCTTCTAACTGACACCTTTGAAAATTTTATTTTAAACATTGTCTACATGTGATTGAACAAATGTGTGAAGAAAAATTTAATAAATTTGGTTGAGATTAGTATTTTAATCGAAATAATTACGTACTAAATTTCAAATTAAAAGTATAGCATCACTTTATTGATTTAAGAAATTTTAGATCATTTTATATATATCAAATATATAAACGTCTTGAAATTTTTACTGTATGTTTATTTATATACATCCAATTATACCTATTTATCAATATATGTGTGTGTATGTCATCTAAATATTTATTTAAGTATGAATTCTTTGTATTATTTTTAAGAAATAAACAGCAGCCTTATTAGGGTGCAATCCATGATATAATGAAAATATACGTTGTTTAACAAAAACAATCTGGACAATCTTATAGCGAAAAGAGAAGTATTTTTAAAAGTAGCGATTTCGTACTGATTATTATATTGATTTCGGACTATAAGTAAAAAGATGTAAAAGATGTTGCAATGTTATGATATATATATATATATATATATATATATATATATATATATATATATATATATATATATATATATATATATATATATATATATATATATATAGTATTTTTTTCGTTCTTTTGTCATGGAACTGGTGCTCTAGCATTTCTCGAGGATAAGCAAATAGACATGAAATACTAAAACATTAGGATGTTCAAATATATTCTGTAATATTACATTTTTACTTGGATGGTGATGGTTATTTAATGGATGATAATGGAGGTTATTACATTGCATAAGAAATGCTTAAAATTGGTTCGCTAAATTTCAGTCAAACTTTCAACATTTTACCTGACTACCACATGTATTTTAAGGCTATACAAAATGTGTATTATATGTGACAGACAGAAGTACTTGGCAGCACTTTTCTCTTCCATCGATACATAGAACACATACAACCAATACATAGTATTGTATGTATTGAGATAAATGTACTCCAACACATATAGACTTCCTGCTGAAAGGAATAAGATTTGTTATCCATGCATGCAGAATTGGAGTCCAATAAAATAGAATTCTAATTAATTGGACAGTATATATATATATATATATATATATATATATATATATATATATATATATATATATATATATATATATATATATATATATATATATATATATATATATATATATATATATATATATATATATATATATATATATATATATATATATATATATATATATATATATATATATATATATATATATATATATATATATATATATATATATATATATATATATAAATGAATGCGATATATAAATATGAAATTTTTATTAATCGAGACCCTAAAATACCAAAAAATAAAAAAAACCATCAGACATATTTGCATACATATTCTACAATAACTAATGCATTACATTTCTCAATCCAACTTTTCAATCCGTCTCATTACACATATAATGCATATAAAAGCTCTTCAGCATTGATACCATGCCAGAGAGCACACAAGACGGAAAATATATTCATTATTCACCGATATTTGCATAACGGGAATAATTAAATATGATTAGCAGCCAAAAAGCATCAGAGTTACAAAAGAGCTCGAAACTCGAGTTTCTTCACTCACATGAGCTTTTCATATTTATGATGCGATCAAGAAGTCATAAATTCATTATTCTAATTAGCAATTTAATGAATAACTTTAAAAGGAATTCAAAGAGACTGAGCGATATGTCCCAGGAGGCTGAGGCTGTGGAATTATGGCAAATTTCCTGCGCATATTTCTCCATTCCCGCCTTATCCGGCAAACGCAATGATCACAATAGAATGAATAGACGTTAAGAGAAGTCAAAGTCAAAATTGATTTGTGAAAGCTATACCGCAGAGGAAACATTCTGGAGGATCATTGTTGATTCGTTTCAGCCATGGAGTATGTGAATGTGAGAGTGCCCTTGTGTTTGGTTGAAGTTTATTTTATCACTCTATATAAACTATATTCAGTATCTTTGCTAAGGAGAAAATGTTCCATTGTTTGTAATTTAATAATATCATTTCAAAGGAAGACTGGGTTTAATATTCATATTTGTCTGTTTTATCGAGGCAGCATCGATATTTTACTTGAGATTATTTCCTCGGAATAAAACATGTGATATTATCAAACAGGCTCGTTCCACATTCTTTATTTTCAGATGTATAACTCACTGAAAGACGAGAAGACACTGATCTAAAAGAGTAATCTTTTTTAAATCAGATGTACTATTGATCTGGCCATTATGGTCTTCCAATTAGAATATCTGTATTCGAAAAGCATAAAAATCATTATTGTTTACTTACTGATTGTATCAAAAATTTCTTCGGTGTAATTTCTAAGACAGCATGTCAATTATAAAGCAGTAATTCTTTATATAGAACAAAATTATATAGAAAAAAACAGATGTAACGATTTTATGTAAGATAATAACGCATGTATAGGATAAAATATTCATCTAGGACTGGTAAAATGATTATTTTCTTCGTAATGAAAATTTACTGGTTAGACTCCAGCCATCGTTGAACTACGGATAATAGACGTTAACTTGCTTTGTTTACGAATGTAAATAAGTTGAGAAGAATTGGGTTTGGGTTTTGGGTTTTTAATCTTTACGACGAGTAGACTATTTATATATAAGTAGTACTCCCCGAAGATATTAATACGGGATAGATAATAAAATATTGCAATATTTTATTGACAACGTTTAATGATCAATCTAACAAATATTGCAACATTTTATTTGTTAGATTGTTCATTAAACGTTGTCAAAAGTGATTATAACTGAATGAGCTGACTGTCATCTAGTAATGGAAAATAAGCCTTCGTGATGGTAAGTCCCAGATCCATGCTCAACAAATTTTATGCAATAAGGGAGGGATACTGTGCTTTAGATTTTTGTGTGACTGTTTGACGAATTAGGTGTTTAAGAGCTTTCTGGGTTTTCTCGTTTGCGAACATGAATACGGGCAATATCATTGTAACGCTCTCTTGGGAGACAGCGAATCTGCAGATTTAAAAATAATTTACAACAAGATTTCAGGGATTAGATTGCACATTAAACGTTTCGAAAGGGTATATAGGTTACTATCATATTATTTAGATTTCGTCATGTGATTAACACAGCGTGCTATTGACAACAGAAGAAAAATATTTAGGAATATTACATCAGAAAAATCGGTAGGTTATTGAATGCACTCATCTTTTGTGATTATATACCTATATAGGAGCTGTGATTAATTTATTTACATAATTTTCTTTAAGGCTTTTATTACTTTTTTATATAAATTTTGATTTCTACATAGTATTAGAAATCTTAAATTAATCTGCGAGATGTTCTAATTTATTAAAACAAAAATAATTAGCTTATAGAAATGTAATGTATTATGTATATAATAACTTTAGTAAAAGAAATAATAAAATATTCTCATATGAATAAATATAAAAATAATTTTAAATTAAATTTATAATTTAAATTCCATTATTTTTTCCTAAATTTAAGGGAATGTAATAAATGTGTATAGTTATTTATAAAACAAAAACTAATTTCAAATCCTCTGAGGAATAAAAAAAAAGAAAAAGAAAAAAGAAAAAGAAAAAAAAAAGAAAAGAAAAACACTTTAATGTTTTTCATTTGGTAAATTCTTAATTCTGTCTAAAAAATATTTTTTTTCTCTTAAATGTAATATTAAAATTAAATCTCTGAATTTTGTTGCTATATTATTCTCGTTACTCAATGTTTTGCATATTTTTATCCAAATGCATTTGACTAACATGTTTCTTATATAGTTATTTCACATTTACTTTGAGCAAAATTTAAACATAGTTTATTAAACATTACATTTTATCAGTAATTGTATTTAAACCGATTTTCTTTCTGTACGTACCAAACTGTATTTAATACATTAGCAATTTTTACATGACCCCCAGACCATTTCCCCAACAGTTATTTGCGCAACTCTTTTCTTGGAAAAGAGTTCGTTGGGAGAATTCCATCCAAAATGGTATTATACGTCTGACGCAAATTGAATTAATGAACAAGAGATTACAGAAGAGTCTATTAATTTATGTAATTAGCTCGTTAATAAGCATGGAAATGGTGTATTTAAAATAGCCCCCGAAACGAAAGACAGGGAAGGACTGGCAGCCAAGTTAGTCAAAGCAAAAGAATTTTTATTGAGTCCAATGCTTAATGTCAGCAATTTATCTTTGAGAATCCAACATCGAACATCCAGATCGATCGAAGAACTCGACGACATACGCGGTTATTGAGAAAACCTGAGGGGAGGACCAACCTTATTTAAAGAATTTTGAAAGAGTAAATATTTCAGGATAATATGGAAGATTTCGTGACCCTATCCATTACAAGTTGGAGGAAAATAATCTCGGATGGTTGGGACGCGCGCACGAACCAAACATATTAAGGGCTGTTCCTTCCTTGCTTAATTGCGTGTGCTTTAGGGGCCTTAATACTGGGTGCAGTCGCTTTGGTCCTTGGAATCTTCTTCGAGAACATGCACCTCTTCAGATGGGAGATTTTTCAGTCATCAGATTTTGAATTTGTCCCTTGATACCCGCCCTAAACTGTGTTTACTTGCGGTTGTGCACTAAATCGCAGGGAAAAAAAGGTACACACGAGGTCATTTTTTCTTTACATTCTTTTCCCTATTTACAGCAAGTACATTTTTCCCTATATTAAAAAAATTGCAAACAATTAGGTTTAGTTTCTTGGGTGTCTCTAGAAAGGGGGATTTTTTAAGTATCCTATGGCATTTATTAAGTATGATATCGTTAAAGTTTCCAATAACACATAAATTACTTTTCTTATAATAATTTACAGATTTATCAATAAAATCTTGCACAATCTGCTTAAGAATTGTTGTTTTCAACATTTTTAAAATAAATATAGTATAAATGTTCATGATAAAAATCAAAGGTTAATCAATTCATGATTATAATCAACAATGGTGTTCAGATGTTATAATTAACATGCATTATCAAATGATAAAATTACTTAGATGCAGAGAGTATTTCCAATAAATATTTTTTGTAACGATATTATAGAAAAATAACATAATTTTAATTGGCAAATAATCGACAAATTATCAAAAATAACTACAAATTAGCTTGAAAAAAAATATTTTTCATTTTTTTTAAGATATATTAATTCTGTTACTCGTATTTCGAAATTTGATTTTAGTGTCGTATCTATTGTTTGTTCGACAAGTTAAACAAAAAATTTCTAAAAAATTTAGCAACTCAAATTTTTAGAAATTTAATGAAAGTAAAAAATAAATAAGCTAAATAAAAATAATACCAAATCGATATCAGATTATTCTAAAGATGTCAGATTATTATACAATTCTAAACGCTTAAATTCTTTTTTCTAATAAAAATTTTTTACAGTAAAAAAAGAATTTACCCCATGAGACATTCACATTATAAAATATTTACACTGAAAATCAATCATATTTATTACAATGAATTATTTTTATTCTTTAAGCTATGCTTATTAATGTTTAATATAATCGGCATGAGATTTAGCTTTTTTTAAAGTATAATATATAATTCACAATTAATAACTGATGCAAATTATACACATTTACTTATTTTCGTTTTTACAAACTTATTTTATGTGAAAATATTTCTCATTCAAGGAACCTAATTTGAAAGTTCCTTTTCAAAGCTTTTTCTTAATAATAATAGAACGAAAAACGGTATTCAGTTCATTTATTTCATACCCGAAACCTTCAAAAACAAGAAACCAAGAACTATCTTAAAAGAAATTTGAGAACAAAAAAAAAAAAACTTTAACTTCTCGTTAGTTCCAAGGCTAACGGGGAGTCTGATGACGATATCTGTAATAATAATCGTAATCGAAGGGTGGGAAAAGTAAATGAGTGGCGGTTTTCCGATCTTTTGTGCGTCGCCGAATGTCAGCTGGTCGGCTTCCCAGCCTAGCCCACAAAGTGATTAAAAAAAGACATGCCGCCCATTACAATAACAAAAAAGAAAAGAAAAGCTGCTTCGATCTTATAATTATCATCGGTTTAAAAATCGATTGCAGCTTTCTTTCATTGTTCAAGAAAGTGTTTCCCCTACTTTCTTCCAACAACAATGTACTGAACCTTTCCTGATAAAATCCTTACTCAAGAGATTCTAAAGCAGAAATCTATTTAAATATATTTGTTTTTAAGAAACCCTACTGAGTTAAAAGCGCAAACAAAGCATTCAATTCAATTATGTGCACAATCAAATAAATGTACAGTCAATTGAATTGTACCATGGCAAAAAACAGTTGGATGTTTTGATCATTTAATTTTAAAATTTGATTGTCAAAAATATTTTACAGTGGCAAGTACTTTAAAATTTAATATTCGCGCTTTTAAAAATTGACATACATTTGATATTCTTTTACCTCTCCTGTACGGTGAAAGCTAATTTCCAAATATTTCAATAGCTGAAAAATTTAAATTTCTTTATAATACATTTAGACCTAAAAATGTCATTAAATGTTACTAAAATGTGTAATTTTTTATGTTGTTGCAACTGCCATTCTAAAATTCCATAAATTATTTTAGAATCAGTATAATGATTTCCGTATTTTTATTTTTAATTTATTATTGTTGACTTAGTGCTATTTATTTATGCTTCAATTTTTGAAGTTAATAACCTATAACAATTTTTTTTTAATTTTTACACATTTTTAAGTTGTTAATATATTTCTGATTAGTAAACTAACATTTTGGAAATATTCCTTACATTTAAGTGGATCAAATTCAATTTTAATTATTAATTTATTCACACAAAGACATTTTTTAGAAAAGAGAATTACTTGCTAAATATAATGCTAATATACTTGAGTATAGGCTAATAAACTAGCGATTATTAAATCTTCTAAGATACATGAATATTTTATAATAAATAACATTCCCCCCCCCAAATGGTATGTTTAAGCTATAAATGATTACATAATATAAAATCTTTAAAAAGAAAGGAAATATCTGAATGGGTCTATCCCTTATATAAGTTTCAAGTATAAATTATATAAGTCGTAATAGAAAAGTAGACCATTATATTAAACATTAAATATTCATTTAATGTTAGTTAATAAGAAATCATTAATTTCTTAAGCACCATTTAAATATAAATTTAGTAAATATATTAATAATTAACTAGTAAATGATTTTTAATTTATTTTTTAAAATGTACTTTATACAATTATTTGTTTTAATAATAGATGGTTATTTATTAACTTAAATAAGGCATTTTAGAAAATAATTTGATAGATTAGTTTTTAAATTACAAACAATTATTATAATTTAATTATAACAGAAAACTAGACTGTTATACATAAAACAAGTGTTAATTTTGTGAAGTAGACGACATTTTCCTAATTTCAGTTTAGACTTTGGTGATGGTCATTTTCTTGTTTGAAAATCTAATGATTCGAATTAAAGTTTTGTATTTCTTATAGTAGGATGTCTACCTTTATTGAAGAAATTAACATGTATCACATTTTCTTCTGATTTTGATATCACTACTAATGTTTTGAAGTAAAATGCATCCAGAAATTTTTATTGCCATTGTGTGAGTCAACATTTTTCACCAAGGCAGCTTTCACACGGAGTGTCATAAGCAGAATTCGAAATAATTAAGAGCCTTTTATGAATGGCTACGTCTTCAAATTAATCATAATTTCATAGACTGTCAGAAAATAGGGTTTGAATTATAGGTGCTGGATTTTTTTTAAAAAAAGAAGCATAGTTAGGGTCTTTTACTTAATACTAAGCACTGTCTGTTATACTTTTTCCAACAAAAATAGACTAAGTTCATATATAATAATAATAATAAAACATAAATAACATGCATAATAATAAGACATAAATAGCAAAGATCATCAGATTTTTGACAAGCGCGTAACTTTAAACTTAAAGTTCAACCAAAGTCTAGATTTTCTAATTTAAGTACAGTAAAATATAAACACTTACAGAAGGTGCTGATAAGCACCTACACTTACAGAAGAATTTGAACCCTTACAGAAGAATTCAAATAATAATGGTTTATCAAAGAAAAAATATTTTCAGCAGATAAGATTATTTATCCATGAAAATGAGTTGACTCTTGAGTGGGTACTATTCTTGAATGAGGCCATATTGTTCATTTAAAAAATTTCTGTTAAGATTCAACAGATACTTTGCTTTTTCAAGGGCCGTCAATGTTGAACAACAAACATCTCATGGCTTTGACCACTAGTGTTACATCATTTCAAAAATTGTTTTCTAAAGATGTTAGTCATAGGTAATGACATTATGTATCTTGAGTTGAAGCCCTACTCTGTCAGTTAATATTTTAATTTTCAGTATTTCAATAAATAATTCGTGGTATCTTTGCAAAACATAGTTATTTTGCAGGAAATTACAAGAATTCTAATAAAATGCTTGGCTTACATCACATTTATGACTATTTTAACAGAAAACTACTTTGCAGTTAAAATTTTAATCAGTCATATGGATGTTACATATACGGATACTGCAATTGCAAAAATATAGCATTTCTTTTAACAATCACATTCCTTATATAAAGCATTTTACAGATTTCATTACTGAGTGATTAACTCATACTTCTAACTCTTATAATTTCTCTTTTATAGCTTATTAATAGTTTGTTATAATAATTAAGGTTAAAATATCATATAATCCAAAGGACCAGACTATATATATTATTGTTAAGATTGTACATTCCTCATAACACACTTAAAGCCAGTTTTGATAAAAAAAAAAATAAGTTTTGTGTAAGATTTTTAAAAACTGAAAATATCTTTTTGAAACCATTTCTTTTTAATAATTGATAAGCGGGAATAAAACTCGTTTATTTTGAGCACAGACTCTTGTCACGTAGTTGATGTACATAAACATATTCAGAAATTCCTAAAGTCGTCATGACTTTACTTTTTCTCAGCAGAATAAAAGGTACCGAAAAGTTAGAAGTATTATGACTCTAAAATTCACGTTAAAATGCTGATTCCCCATTTTCTCGAAGTCACCAAGGAGAAGCAAATGAAAAGATATTTTCCTTTCCCATAAAATGTCTGTTTTCATTTCATTTGAGCATTACCTAAACAACGGCCAGCTATGCAAATGAAATGTATACACTCGGAAAATCCCTAAAAATAGAGGGAAAAAACAACGGCGGGGATTTTTTTTTTTTCTTTAAGCGATAAAAACGCTTTTCGGCAATTATTTCGGCAGGCGCAAAATGCTCCTTTCCCAGCTTTTGTATTCATTTCTGCTATGAGGAAAACCTACAAAAGAGTACAAAAAGGGAATGTAAAGAAATGTTCGCTTCGTTTTAAGTCGAAAGAAAGCACGATATTTCAAGAAATCACGAAAAGACAAATTACTGTGTAAAAAGCTTTACTTTCTTATTTATGGATCATTTTTGGATTTTTTTTAATATGATTTTTTTTCTTTCAATTTTAAACGGCAGAGTGGTATAAGTCCTTAAAAATATTTTCTTGGTTTTCGGATATACTCTTAAAGTTCTTTATTGTATGTAGTTTCTTGGTGATGGAATATATTTTTGTATTTTTATAAGATAAAATAGGAAATTTAAAAAAAAAAATTATATCTGAGAAGGAAAAGTAGCATATGTGTATATCACTTTGATGACAATATTTTTCATGAACACATATTTTTGGTAGCAAACTATGTAATTTTTTTAAGAAAAATTGTGAGCGTAAACCTGAAAAGTATGATTTCTGTTTGCTTTTTATCAATTTTTATATTTATTTAGCAACTTTTAAATTTTTTTAATTCTTTCTGCTCATTTTCAAATAATAATAATAATTAAACTTTCCAAGCATGTTTAAATTTTTATTCACAATATGAAATAAATACAATATATAGATAAGCCAAATTTTCAATATAATTTGGTAATAATAAATAAGCCAAATTTTCAATATAATTTGGTTATAATAAATAAGCCAAATTTTCAACATAATTTGGTAATAATAAATAAGCCAAATTTTCAATATAATTTGGTAATAATAAATAAGCCAAATTTTCAATATAATTTGGTAATCATAAATAAGCCCAATTTTCAATATAATTTGGTAATAATGAATAAGCTAAATTTTCAATATATGATTTGGTAATAATAAATACGCCAAAATTTCAATATAATTTGGTAATCCTAATAAGCATAATTTTCGGTATAATTTTAGAAAATATATTGCTTGATATTAAACTTCAAAAAATTTTAATTGTTGTCATACATTTATTTTTTTTAATTTAAGGAATTTTAATGTTTTATTTATTTGTTAGCTGAATATATTTGTTATATGGGGTTGTACAGTGCATGAAAAAGCATAATCATAATTGAAATATCAAGGAAATTATACGTATGCTGAATTATCACTAATTTCTAAAATTTCATGAAATTGAAAGGAAAAATTTAATTCGATAGAATGAACTTGCATTTTGTAGCTCTAAATGATAAATTGGGCAAGCAATGATTTCAATTTTTTTTTATAAAACAAAATATATTAGAAAATGCTAATATATGTTTTAAAATGTTAATGAAATATTATGTATTATGATTTTATTACATTTTAACATGATAAACGCTCAAAATTCAAAAACTTTTTTGTTATAAAATGCATTACAAATTTTGAAAATTGAATAAACTACTATCACACTATAATTTTTTATCGTTAACCCAATTAAATTTAAATTCAAAACACATTTTAAAGCATAATGTACTACAATATAATAAAATTAAGCCTACTAATATGTAATATAAAATTGAGCATAGTAATCTTTGTTTTATCAATACGACTAATAAAAGCATAGAATACAAAACTGGTTTCGGAACAATATATTTTATAATATTCAATACTGGGAAACAATAAATTTCCATATATACTTCATACTATATTGCATAATCTACACCATAAAATCAGCAACTTATCTCTTTTATTTATGTCCCAAATTTTAAATCCTGTGTAAGCTCATTCTCCAAATTCATAAGTTATAAAAAAACCTTCGAAAATAAACTCCAAGCAACAAAATGATAATTTTTAAACTTTTATTCAGAAATGAGCATGAAAAAATAATATTCTTTTTTTTTTTTGCTTTTATTTTGTGCTTTGCGTTTACTTGGAATGCAGCTTGATACGCAAATAAAATGTATACGCTCTAGAATTTTCAAAGAAAAATCGTATAAAGCTTTATAAACGATAAAAGCTCCTTTCGATAATTATTTCGGCTGAAGCAAAATGATTTTTCTTCAAATTTTATGTTCCTTTCTAGAATGATGACCAACTAAAAGAGAAAAGAAAAAAATTCAAGGGAAATTTAAGTTTTTTCGCTTTTTATAAGCATCGATCACATCTATAGAAGTTTGAAAAAATTTTAAGAAGACAAATTATTGAATCTTATTATGCTTTCTATATATTTGTTTGATATTTTGCGGGAATGTTTTTCACTTTATATAAAATGTTTGTTATTGAGTGCATTTTAAGATAGAGATTGGTTAAGATTCTTTTGCACAATTTTGTAACTCCCACCATTTAACTTGGATTTCATCCTTAGAATTTATTGTTTTTTAAATAAAGCTTAGAACTACTCGCATTATAATGTTTCCTTATAATTTTAAAATTAGTTTTTGGAAAAAAATAATTTAGAATTTTTTCCGAATACATAAATACTTAAGTAAATACGATTTACCAATTTTTCCAAAGGACATCTTGGTGACTTACACAAATCGAACAGTGGTGATACATATTTACGTCTTACAATCCCATTGATATGAAAATTAATAATACCACAGTTATATTAATGTAGATTTGGTAAGACATCGAGAATTGAATAAAATGTTATTTGCACACACTTTAATATCAAAACTGAAGGCATATAATTTTTCTATTATTATTTTGTACAGTCTTCTTCAGGATTCGAGAAATTCTCTCAGTCTACCATGAGCTGCATTTCCACGAATATGTCACTCATTTATAGTGCATGGAGTTGTTGATATGAACATGTAGCTTTTTTAACCATTGTAAACATAAACATAATATTAGATAGAAATTATCTGGAAGATTAACCTTGATATTAAGCATCTGGAAATCGATACCATGACAGATGCATGTTCTACATGTTGCACTTCACAAGTCTGATGCACATTAAAAGTTCTGTTCGTTTCTATGTCCTTCTGTTCAAGTAGTGTAAAGAGGAGAGTGCCAGGTCATGTGATGACATCGTTAAACTTGTTGATCGATCACAATTCAATATTACGGATTGGTTAACTAGATCCAGAACCTTCCTTCGACAAAGCTTCAGCTGGAATGTCATTGTCATTAATGAATAGTTACTTCCTTTGACGCTTTTAACTCTTGAATGATTTTGAGTAATCTATTTTATGAAACCATTTCCATAACTTGGACACGAAACTGGGCGTTGCATCCAATTCTCAATATATCTGCAATAGTATTTGAGACTAAACGAACTCTACCCTTCTCACAGTATTTGCCCTTTTATTATGTGATCAGAACTTTCTTAGTTTTCCAGTCTGAATTTTAATTACTCAGAAAAATACCATGAAATTTGGCGAGGAGTGCTATTGAATGAAGCCCAGATTTTTCGAAGTAGGCTTACGAAGATTACTTCTCTATTATCTCCACTCCTACACATATATATCCAGTATTTGAATCACAAGATTTAGATTCGAGACAATAATTTTACATTTCATTCAATTCTCCTCACTAAATGGGGCAAAATGTGAAAATTTTCTCAGTTTTCATTTTAATATAAATAAAGGAGTGGTAATATTGAACGTTTTAATGTATTTAAACAATGGCATAAATTAAATGTAATAATAATATCATTTAAATAATTTTGATAAATATTTGGCAATAATTATAAAGGAAATGATGGGCTTACTTTTGAGTGCAATATATGATAGCATTATTAAATGCGATTTTGCTTACACAAAATAATGAAAACTGTTTAAAGTTCATATTAAAATGTTATGTAAACAATAAAAGTACAGGTATAGTTAAAGAGAATATTTCTTGAATGAAAATTAAAAATTAGAATTATTACCACTTTTCATTTATCGTTCCTAGATCAGTATTAGTAAGCTTAAACATCATAGTTTTCAGCATTGTTGCAAGCTATTGTTTCTATCAAACAGCTTTTACTGAGACTATTTTGGCATTTCTGTAATTTACTTCTTTCGACAGATGATAGATATTTAGCTTGTTGAGACAGAAATACAATTCAAGTTATGTAAAATTGCTACTGAAATTAAAATTAATAAGGAACCCTTAATACTTGACAATATAGGATATATCTTTAAAACTAACACTGTCTAAAATGTTTATGGTGAAAAATAAAGAAAACAAATGTAGGAAGCATGTTATAAAGCTGTTTGCTTTCGCGGAGGAAGAAATTTGAATATATATGAGATTTTTAAATTGCTAACTTTTTTCATTTTTTTTTTTTTGAAAAAATAGTAAAATTTTTTATTTTAATTTCATAGAATTAAAACCAGAAATCGTTATCTCTTATAGTAGCATTATGATTATATTTAGCCTGTGCAAAATTTAAAAATATATTGCTAATTTATTATCTTGTTTCGTGAATTTTCTTTCCGCACTAAGGAGAAATTCATAATTATACCTCACTTCATTTAAAGATACATTTAATCGGCTTTTAAAGGATGGTATATTAATTAATTGTACATACAAGTTTCCTGTTGACCTTCAGAAATGAAACATTTAAATGGAAGTAAAATGCTTCTAATTATAAATCTGATTAAATATAATCCTTTTTTGTAATAAATACTTTTTACCACATTCTTATACTGAAAATTGGTCACTGATATGGCCATTTTAGTGAATTTGAGTATTTACTTAATTTTACTAAAATGGCCATATCAGTTAATTTTAGCAAGTTATAATATTTTAGTAAGTTAATTATAACTTACTAAAATTTGTACTCATTTTAGTAAGTTATAATTAAGCTTACTAAAATGAGTACAAATTTGCCTGTTATGATTGTTATTAGTCCATCATAACAATCTTAGCAGGCAAATTCTTCCTTATAACAAACAAAATAAAACTTAAAACATCTGATTGTCTTTTAGGAAATTCACAAATAATTCATTTGTTTGTTTTTTCAATTCGTCTTCGGCTCCCTGTTTCTACCGCATTAAAAGTCGCTAAAAACAGCTGTATCTTAATTTTGAACTATGAGCAAGTGATGTAGTTGATACCTGAGCTGGTATCTTCCTTTGCAGAACAAAGCAGTGGAGAACTTGGGATCTTGCGAAAATATTAAAGAGTATAAACTGTGCAGCAATATACTATTATTAATGTAAATATTGAGAGCATTAATACATCTAAAACAAAATAGAAAAATTAATCTAATTTCATTCAGTCATATTATTTATTTATTATATAAAATTATGAATTCCTGAATTTTAATCGGTCTAGGTACATTACTACATTTTTCATATTCATCAACTGAAATTACGCATTTGATATTTGGCGCAGAACTGAACATTTACTGTTAAGTAAAGATGTTGAGTATTTTAAAATTCTTGATGTAAAACTATATAAATAGAAGCATGCATATATCAAAAGATTATTTATTATACAATTAAACACAGTCAATAAAAGCTGTATCTTAAGCATCATCTGTCTCTTTAAATCTCGTTATTATTCCAATGAAAAAAGTATTAAGACGCTGTTCTTCACTTGTATGACAGTAAAATTACCAAGAGGCCTTGTATTTTTAATCTTAATCAAATGCATTTCGGTTTACTTGCGCTTATCAAACTAATTGCTATCAATAACTACTGGTTTTAAAATGGGTGTGCCAAAAATTTATCGGTATTAACCATCTCTATCAGTCATACACAACTTTTATTGTTGAGAACCTACATAACAGTTACACATAGTTGATTTTATGAATATTAGTTACATATTTTGTTTGTCAGGCATTAGATTTTAAAATGTTTTTATAAATAAGTAACTCAATTGATAGTTCTTCTAGTAAATAGTTAATTCATTCTAAAAATGTAAGTTTTGTTTTAAAGTTCGTTAAGCCCAAATATTAAATAATCCAGTAAAAAAGGTAATATATAAGCATAAGACCTACTAAACGTTATTCTCATACCTTATTCTTGAAGCCTTATTCTCATACAAAACATTTAAGAAGAGGTTGCTATCGATAATTTTGAAAGGAATATTTAAAACAGTTGGAGAAAATTCTCGTACAATATTGGAAGTATAATTTCAATCATGTTCCATGGGTTATATCGTCTTATTGTTAAAATAGGGTTTATTGTTTAAGAGTTATAAAAGCAAACAGGTGTCTTTTCCCCGTAAATTTTTTAATAAAGCAGCTTTTGGATAAGATTGACTTTATGCAATATGTTAGTCATATTAAAAAATATTCGATTGAAGTATGCATTTTTTTTATGATAAATGAAGTATTTATATCGTATGTCATTATAATATCAGGCGATTATCATTTTCTAAAGTAATAACATGTTTATATAATTCTGAAAAATTGGGTACAATTAGGATTTAAATATTATTTCAAACTATCACCAACTATTGAATGAATACTAAAATTGCCTTTTATGTCTAATCTGTTGCTAAATGGCAGCAGCATAGATCTAACCAAGTTGTGAATTCTTAGATGCTATGCATGATACCAAGTGTTTAATTGCCTTTTAAATTTATTAAGCTGAAATTATGATTTTAATATTTTATAAACTTTCTCCAATATTTAAGCAAGCACCTAAAGCAAAATAGAAATATACTAAATGCTTGAAATCAAAGTACAATATACTCCATACTTCCTCAACAATTTTAATGAATCATTTTAGTATATTTGTCTGTAAAAGTTTAGTGGTATTTAAAAGTACATCCAGTAATTCTATTTATACATTGTTATTTTAATTTTAAAGGAATATTAGAGATTTTCAATTTTACGACATTTTTATTCATGAAAATAATAAGCTTATCATTTTTAAAAATTTCAGCAAATTCTCCCAATTTTACAAATGTATCTAAAAATAAATATTTATAAATGGAAAACTTCAATCTCTGCATTCCGTGATGAAAAAAAAAATGTTTTTACAATTCCATATAAAAGCACAAAATTCTTGAATCCTGTTTGAATTATTGAGGAATATTAATAATTTTTTTAGTTACTTGACGAATAAATCCTCGTCTTTTCAATGGTGCTATAAAACACTTCCAAAAATATACTGTATGAGCTCTTTCTGAAGGAATAAAAACTTTAAGAAATTATTTATTCTTGGAATGGAATAGACACTAAAAGCTACCTTAAAATGTTAATTCATCTTTTTACATTTTATCATCCAATGTAAAAAAAAATCCCCAAAAATTGTCTTACTTTTTATTTTTCAGAACTTTTTCTGCAACAGCTAAATATGCAAATGAAATTTATACACTCGAAATTCACAAAATGGAGAGGAAAAGTAATAAAGGGTTTTTTAAACGATAAAAACACTTTACGACAATTATTCCGGCTGCCTGAAAACGTTATTCTTCGACTTTATCTGCTTTCCAGAAATGTGGGAAAATGTAGAAAAGGGGTAGAAAAGAAATTGAAAGTAAATGTAATGCTCCTTTCGCCGCCTTTGTAAAATTCGATTGTAAACAGTAATTTTGAAAAATTACTAAAAGACAAACTATTAGAGAAAAACATTTTATGAATTTTTATCTAGGTCTTTTGCTAAAACTATTTCTTTTTTTTAAATGGTTCTCAAAAAAATAATATTGATGCAAATTTAGAAATTTTTGAGCTTTTAAAATTTAAATAATTTTAATTTTAAGGAATGCTTTTAAAGAAACAAGCCTTTAAGGAATTGAAATTTCTGACAAATTTAAGCAAATCCATAGCTATTGTGTTTATTTCATTTAAACAGGATTTAGAACTGTTTATTTACATTTTTTTTATTTTAGAAGATTATAATGTGAGTTCTAAATTGCTAAAACTCATAATACTAATTCTGATTTTAACAAAATATTATTTCTGTAAAAGTATTATAAAATATTCTGAAACCTATTAGTGGGTAGAAAATGCTATCAATCTTTATAGGATCTTTAAATTTTCCTTGCGTTATTAATTTATCAAATATTATCATTGTAAGACTTCGTATGATTCATAAAGAATTGATAGAATAAAATGAATTATAATATACGAATAATAAAGAAGACGAAGAGTTACTTCTATGCAATAGAATCAAGTTTATTTATATAGATAAGACAATAAGTAATTTTAGTAGTGACATGCAAGAAGCAGAATAGATGAACAATTACCTACAAATAATAGAATAAAGGAATAGTTTCATATCAATAACATAATAAATTGGCAGGTTTCATACAAACAGGGTAACAACTTTATTCTGTTGACAAAATTGTGCTGATTTTGATTGGTTTAACTCATGCCAACCACTTTTTATAATGATTTCATTTCCTTAAGAGTCTTAATGTTAATAAAACAAATAGGTAGCATTTATTTATTTCTTAGAAATAATATGCCAAACCAACGACGAGAAATAATTGCTATATTTGAAGCTGGATTAAAGCAATTTCAGATTGCCAGAAATCTGAATATCCATAGACAAATGGTATCACGTACTATAAAGCAATTCTTGGAGCTTCGCCATAACGGTAATAGATCCCAAAAACCAAAAAAAAAATGTGAATACAAATGAAGTTCACAAAATTATCAAGAAACGAATTAAGCAAAATCCAAGAAATTTAATGAGAAAATTAGCTAAAAAAATAATGGTTAATAGAGAATTAGTTAGACAAATTGCAAAAGAAGAACTTGGACTTAGGCCATATAAACTTCGAAAAATACAGAAAATGAGTAAAATAAGCGTACCCGGTGGCAAAGATATCGAGCTCTCCTTCGAAAATCCGCAAAAGGCGCATGGAAGCATTTCATATTAACGGACAAAAAACTCTTCACAACTGAACAATCCTATAATCGACAAAATGTCCATTATTGGGCATCTGATCATCCTGGAACTTCGGCAAAAACCACAGTCAGTTATGGTTTGGAGAGGCATTTGTGAATCTGTAAACACTTCTTTGGTTTTCACAGACGAAGGCGTCAAAATGAACATGACTATGAACTGGAATGGAATTTCACAGTTGGTTTTACTTCCTTGGGCCAAAAAAACATTTTAAAAACAGCATCTGGACATTTCGACAAGATTATTTCTCTTCTTATAAAGCAAAGGCTGCGTAAGACGGGTGTCAAGCAAATCTTCCAGATTTCATACCTTTGGGAATTGGGAATGTGCTCCCCCCCCCCTATTCAACTGACTTAAATCCAATGGACAATAGTGTATGGTCTATTCTGCAATCAAGAGTATGCTCTAAGCCACATCGAAGTTTGAAATGCCTGAAGGCTACTCTTAAAAAGGAATGTGCTAAATTAATGCTTGATGAAGTGCGGCTCATTGCAGAAATGTTTACGCGACGAAGTCCCAAGGTGATCGATGACCAAGGAGGCCATTTTGAAAATACTAAAATAAGTTGTATTTAAGTAACAAACGTCTTCAGTAAAGTTAGTTTTTTGAAAATAAATCCCATATTTTCAGTTTAATGCAATATTTTTTTTGTCAACAGGATTAAATTGTCACCCTGTAGTTATTGAACACATTAAGTGATAGTTTCATATAAGCAATAAATACAGGAAAATATAAAGTGTACAAAATAAATTGATTTTTTTATACATAATGCCGAAGAACAGTTATTAGGTATGAGTAGAACACTATTCAAAAGCATTTATTGCTAGATTTCATGTTTGTAAATAAAAATGCTCACAAATTAGGTTTCGTTGTTAACATTTACATTTCCCGATAATTATCACTCTCAATACTTAAAGAGGGCTTGAAATTGACGTAATTTTTAAATAACAAAAAACTTTTTAAAAAAGGAAAAATTAGTTTTAAAGTACTCTAAATTTTAATAAAATGCAACACGATTCAAAATGCTCAGTACGAATATATGTCTCTTAGCGTAAGATGCAGAACTCACAACCACTCAACTCTTCTCAGATTAACATAAGAAGAAAATGAATGCACGTAGACGCACTTTTTGAAAAGTGTAACGTGAAGGAAAGTCCTTAGAAGATAAACACTAAAAGCTACCTAAAAATGCTAATTCCTTATTTACCTCGGGGTGGACATAAAAGGGAAATAAAAAAAAATTTCTTCTCTTCCTCATAAAGTGGTTGTTTTCATTCGCTTAAACATTACCCTAATAGTAGCCAGATATGCAAATGGAATGTATACTTCCGAAAATCCTCAAAGTCGAGAAGAAAAGGCAATGAGAAGCTTTTTAAACGATAAAATGTTTTTCGGCAATTATTTCACCAACCACCGAGTGCTCCCTTACCGACTTTTATCTTCAATTCTCAGGTGGGGAGGGCCGCAAAAAAAGGAATGAAAAAAAAGCGTAAAATGAAAAAAAAAAAAAAAAAAAAATCTTCGATGTTTTTTTTTATTTATTATTTTTTTATAGAAAAGGTTCAACCACAACGCATGAAATTTTTGGAAAAAAAATCACGAAAAGACAAATTATTGTAGAAGTCTTACTTCCTATTATTTATCTGTAACCATCCTTGACAATTTTTTTCGTACTTGTTGAAACGAAACAGTGGCTTAAGTCCGATGAAGTTGTTACTCTTGTTAACATTATTTTAAGGATTCTGTTCTTTTGGAAAAGATTTAAAGTGTGTAAAAAACATTTTTTTTTTGCAGAAATATGTGTAAAATTTTCTTGGAAAAAAGTGCAACCAAGAAAATGGAAGTAACATAAATGTAAAATGACATTTTTTGTAAAATAATGTGTGTGTGTGTGTGTGAAAATATGTAGTTTAAATATAAAAACAAAGTATTATATTTGAACTTCTATTTTTATTTCAAAATAATTTATAAAATATAAAATCCTTTGCAGGAACATTCACGAATAGTATACTTTAAGAAATTCTCTTGCTTTTTAACTTAAGTAAATTAATTTACATGTCTAAAATAAAGCACTATACTTTGCTATCTTTTAAATAATTTTCCTTTTATTTAAAATCTAATATTTCCCCAATACTATTTTGGTAAAAAAATTTAGTTTAAAATTAAGAATTTCCTAATTTTTGGTAAATAAGTCGAAAGTATTGCTTTATCTTTATAAAGTAGGTAAAACAATTTGCTAATTTATAAAGTAAAAAGCATATTCTTAATCAGAATTGCTTTAACTTTATAATTACACCAATAACTTTTTGCACAATTATAGATCATGACAAAAATTTGTATTTTGAGGTAAGCTTGGATTCACTCCAAACAAGAATTGAGTCAAAAAGTGATGAATCTTTTGAAATTGGAAAAATCTGGATTCTAATCTCACAGAATTTATAATTAATTGGTAGCTCATCTGCTAGCTTTATCTTTGTATGTTAAATTGTAAATTCATAAGGTATGAGAAGATGCAGATTATTAGTATGTTATGCAAATGATTAAAATTTCAGAGTCACAAAAGGTGTGCTTGTTGAGTAATTGAAACATGTCAATTTATATTGCATGGGAGGAAAATTCTTTAGTGTTTTCAGCGTATACAATATGTTGTTTTATCATTATAAGGTTCGTTATAATGTTGTATCATTTATAGGATAATCAAATGTATCGGTACATTACAACATATGATTTAATGAACTCTTGAAATTAAAAAAAAAGAGTTTTCCAAAGCTAACAAGAAGAGTTTATAAATTTCAGGAATTTAATTTCAAAGTTGTCAAATTAATAACTATACACAAAAAAAAAGGAATAAAGTTGATGAAAACATTAATTAACATTTGTCGCGTAAAGATGACATACATATTAATAAATGATGAAATTAGTACATTTTTTTCTTTTATAAATTTTACTCTTTTTAATCAACACTATTAACAATAGTATTAAAAGCATATTACAGTATCTGGAAGAAAGAAAGAGATAATTAATGATACACTCGTGTTACTACACTCTTCAAATTAATGTATCAATTATTTGCTATAACATTTGTAAAATATATATCAATGTCAATCAAAATGTTTGTGATTTGAAGTAATCAATTATCATTAGAAATCTATATTAATTCACATCTTTTTACATGATATTGTATTCTATCACACCTAAAAATTTTAATTCTTAATTTGCTTTTAGTAATATTATAATATCCTTTAGAAAAAATACGTTTTTAATTTTTTAAAATTACACGATAATAAAGAAAAAAAGTAACAATGCCATATATGTTTCAAAAAAGCTCCAGTGGCTATGCATAGATGAGAGTTTTAAAAAAATTTAAAAATTATATTTATCTAACCTTGAAGCCCCCAGAATTCTAAAACAGTATGCATTGGGGGATAAGTAACTTTACAATGAGTTTAAATTAGTTTCTATTTCTGTTTAAATAAATCACAAATGGAGTAATAAAAATTTCGATATAAAAGGGACTATATTTTTTATTATTAATAAAAGGACTATTATGATATGGTTTATTCTTTCATGAGCAGCAAGCTTTTCTCAATTCAACCTGACACAAAAACTCAGTGACAAATTAAAAAAGATTTTAATTATATAGCTTATAAATAAGATTATTATAAAATTTATACAATTCATAATAAAATATAAACTTTATTGAGAAAAAATCTACAAACGTGTATTTCAATATTTTACAATTAATAGCGTTATGAAAGTTTTTCAAAAAGATCTTCGATAGACAAAAATTAATTTTAATTGAATACAAATATACATACATACATACACACACACACACACACACACACACACACACACACACACACACACACACACACACACACACACACACATATATATATATATATATATATATATATATATATATATATATATATATATATATATATATATATATATATGTATATGTATATATATATGTATAAATATAGTATATATATATATATAGTATATATATATATATATATAGACTTTATATATACATATATATATAGTATATATATATATATATATGTATAAATATAGTATATATATATATATAGTATATATATATATATATATACGAGGGTTAACGATATATATATATATATACGAGGGTTACTCTGGAATTTTTGAGATACGCGCAGAGGAGAATTTACAAAATAAAAATAACGGTTTAATTTTAAAATACAAAGTATTTTAACACAGAAGACGATTTGTTACTGACTTACTTCAACTTGTATAGCGTAGAATAAATTTTAAACAGAAGAGAAAATGCAGTTGACTCGAAAACATTTTTGTGCAATGATTATCTATGGTTTTAAACCAGGATTAAATCAAGAAGAATACATTCAACGGTTGCAATTAGCATTTGGTGATGAATCTTCAGCTCGTGCTACTGTATTCAGATGGTTTAGAGAATATAGAAGGGCTCGCAATTTTTTTCAGGTTAAAGAACACACAAGAAGGTCGCCGTCGCAGTAATTCCGGATAATGTGTCTGCCATACGAAAAATGCTAATGGATTATAATCGCTGTACCTATCAAATGATACAGAAGGAACTTAACATCGGATCCGCAACCATACACAAAATCATTCATGAAGAATTACATATGAAAAATGTAGTTTGCCGTTGGGCTTCCCATAACCTAACTGAGTACCAAAAAGAGGAGCGTATCAGAATCAGGAAAGAAACTCTTAAATTGCTAAATGATGGTAGCTACCGCATCATTTCTAAAATTGTAACAGGTGAAGAAACATACATACCATTTTTTGACGTTCCAACATGTCAAGAAAGCAAAATATGGGTCTTTGAAGATGATCCCACGCCGACAATGGTGAAAAAAACAACGCGCACTGAAAAAAGTGATGTATGCCGTTTTCTTCAGAAGTACGGGATTGGTCAAAGCCATCAAGTTGGAAGGACAGAAAACAGTAACAGCAAACTGGTATACCACTAAATGTCTTCCAGAAATTCTACAAGAAATGAATGTTAGCTGACCAATGCTTCACAATGACAATCATCTTCACATACAGCTGGATTAACAATTGAGTTTCTTAAACAAAAACAAATTAAAGTCATCGAACATCCGCCATATTCACCTGATCTAGCTATGTGCGACGTTTGGTTATTCTTTCATTTTAAAAAAGAACTTACGTGGACGTCGTTTTCATTCAGAAAAAGAGATTGATGTGGCTATAAATGCATTTTTTCATCTGTTCCAAGAAATGAATGGCTTGAGGCTTTTAATCTGTGGAAAATTCGTCTACAAAAGTGTATTGATGTTGGAGGAGACTACTTTGAACACACATAAAATTTTGTAAATATAGTTATATCTCAAAAATTTCAGAGTATATATATATATATATATATATATATATATATATATATATATATATATATATATATATATATATATATATATATATATATATATATATATATATATAATGTTTACATGAGTGAAACAATGGGTAAACCAGAATAATTTTTTGGAATATTAAACTCACATAAACATTTTTAAAGAGAAAAAAATAATGTCTCTTCCTTCCATTTTTTTCATTAATAGCCATTTATCAAAATGTAAATTTGCTATGTTTTATGCTCTTCTGTCTTCCATGAAAAATATTTTTTCTATATTTGTGAGTAATAAAAAATTATGAAGGCTAATTATGATGGTTTTCGGAAGTAATAGGTTAAATAATTTGTCTTGATGTCTACTCTAGTGCTTATATTCTCTTTTTTTACTTGATACCTAATCGGGTAATTTATTTAAAGAAAAGAAATACTTTCCTCAAAATGTGCACAATTTCCATTAATAAATTTTATCACTATACTACGAATATTTAATCAATAAATCATATTTAGCCAATAAGTGAGTTTTGAGACCATTTCGAAAAATTCTTATGACATAAAATTACAGAAACTTTAAGATTAAATAAGTATTTGATCATAAATACAATGTTATTCGGGTTTTTACACATTTCTTTAAAAAGTTTTTTCAGTAAAATTTAGCATAGTATTCTAACAATATTTACTTACATATGATTCATTCATATGACATAATTTATTTGACATATGATTCATTCATAGTTTCAGCTGTAACTATTTGGTCGTGAATATCCTCTGTTAACAGTGAATAAAAATATAATAAGAAGCAAATATTATTAAAATTAGATTAATAAATTTTTAAACTCCTAGTATTAAACAATTATAATTTTGAAAACTATCGTCGAACAGATTAAAACTTTGAATTCGAATAAATTGAGCAATAAATTATCTTTGAATTTGAAATGAAACTTTTTAATTTATTGCTACTAATACACACTTCATTGTATATAACATCTCAAGAATACATTACTAAGAATGAGACATTGTTGGCGAAAATTCTAATATTTCAAACTTATTTCTCTCTCACATATCCTTTTATATTAAATTTCTTTCGTATATATGTATAAATATACCTCTATATACGTTTACATATTTTTTGGTGCTATTTCATTTCACCGGCGCAAATCTAGTAGAACGAATATTTTTGACAAAATGCAGAATACCGAAAAAAGACTAATAAATGTTAATTGTAACTAATTTTAATTTAAATGTATAAGCACTTTGAACATTTTTAAAAATATATGAATATTTTGAAAAATATGTTGAGTAGTTTAAAAATCTTGATGGTAAAGGTTGCAATTGGAATAAGTAATACCATTTAGTAACATTATCACCTGTGCTGGTGAAATGAGACATTATTGATTTTTCTTTGTGTTCTGTAAATAGGAATTCCTTATAGAGTTACTATTATGCGTTTTAGAAGAATTTAAATTATTCTGTAGTTTAAAAAGTTTCTTTAAATGCTAATATTTAGGATATTAGGATGCTAAGGAGAAACTAGATTTCCACAATATTTTACAAAAAAAAAAAATTATGAGAAACCATAATAAATGCAATATAAATCAAAAATTATCTCTCGACGAATGTCAACTCAAAACGTTCCACAAGATCGGATTTCTAAATTCTTAAATACGTGACTGATTTTAAGTTATTGGAGTTATTTTTAAGTGGGTGGTTATATTATAAAATTAAAATATCTGAAACCCAAGTTAATAAAAAAATAGTTTGTATAGTACAAGAAAAAAATTATAGTTATAAAATTATAAATATAAAATAATATAACTATATTATAAATATAATATAATTATAAATATAAAATAATTTCAACTTGGAAAATCTCTTGGTTCTAACAATTTTAATTCATTGACATGTATGATAACACATTTCATGAAATTAATAATACACTCCCTGATGTTATGGCAATAATAAACTAAGGTTGTTAGAATTTTTTTTTTTTTTTTTTTTTGCCAAAAGATGTGATCAATTTGTGAATGGCCATACATACTTTACGATATTAAGTTGTCTTTTGTTAAACACAATAACATCATTTTCTCTGTCATAGGACGGTGATTTTTAGCATGTAAGTTTTCGGATTTGAAATTGCCTATTATCAAATACTGCAATGTTCTTCTTTCTGTACGTACGTTTGTCGAAGTAGGTGCAACAAAATGTGCAAGTTTTCTTCCTTTGGATGGGTGAAAGTATGCCGTATTCAAGCAAAAACAACAATAAAATACTTCAAAATGACCTTCAATTTTTAAGTTATTTGCTGAACGCAGTGTCAAACAACCCAACAATTTTTTGGTATTTTTTATTTAAAATATTTTTACTTTAATTTTACTTACATTAACTCCAATTCACTGTAACAGTATTAGAAATTGAGCATATGTTTTACAAGATTACTAGTACGCACACACACCAACTTCTTCATTATAAATATTTTTTATCAAATATATCAACTTCTATATTCTTCATGACTATTTGTATAAGTTTTAGGCTAATACATTTTAAGAAATATAATAACCAGCTCCTCATCAAGATATTTTTTTTTTTCTTAAAATGTATTTTTCTTTTATTTTTTAAAGCATCTCTTTCTTTTTTTTAGCTTTCTTACTTATAATTTGGGCTGCATATCCTTAGTGAATTTCGAGAAATAACTTTCTTCCAAAGTTTTAAACTTTCTTGAATTAAGTAAGAATAATAAATTGCTGCTCACGTAAGTAATGCTAACATTTATCAAGAGTACTTACTTTAGTTAAATATTCCAGTGTGGCCTAATAGTAAAGTCATTTTTTCTTAGTCTTTAAGGATACTAGAGTCACAAAATCTCCAGATTAAAAATTATTGTTTTCACAAAAAGTTTGCAGAAAAGAGTGTTCTTTCATACATGAAAAACTAAACATTTAAAAAGTGATTTTGAAAATTTAAGAATTTAAAAATAATTCTTAAAATTGTGTCGAAGACAGTTATAAAACCAAAAAACTTATAAAAACCAAAAAGTATAAAATATAAAATCAAAAACTAATAAAATTGGAAATAAAAGAAAAATGGCAAGAAAAGTTGAAATAAAAAATGTTTTTTTTTTCATTTATTAAATTAAAAAAGTAAATTTTTCAATGATTTACTGCAAACGAAGTAGAAAATCAATCGCAATTAGGTTTACAAGAATCTAAGTAAAAATTTAATATAAAAATGTGTAAAATTTTATTAGATATGATCTGAAAGGTAAATAAAATAAACATTAATTAAAAAGAAAATTTGGCTAATGCCCTTTATTATTTTTTTTATAAATTAAAAAGAGGATAGAGGTTGAGAATTATATTAATTGTGAAGAAATGAAATGTATGTTTCTGAAAAAAATGTAAAATTCTAGGAAAAAAACCATGCACATCTGTATTATTGGAATTGTTCTTGGTGAGACTTAAATCTTGAGTTTTCTAAGGAGTGCTTCACTATTCTTGCTATTTTGAGACAGAAAATGATGGAGCGATATTAAATCATTTAGATAGTTTCTTAAATCAAGAAGGACTTTTTAACATAATTTATAAAAATATCTAAATTTAAGATTTAGTAATCCTTAAAGTGTTCCGTTGAAACGAAGCTGAATTGTTTTCCACTGAAGAAGATAACAAAGTGTAATTTGGTGGAATATTTTTTATAAAGATAACAATAATAATAATTTTTTAAGATAACAGTTTATTTTTTTTTCAAGAAAAATATGAAGAGATAGAACGGAAACTAACATTAATTTAAAATGCAATAAAAAATAAATAAACCCAAACACAACAACTTAATATAAAATTCATTCTAGTAAGCATAATCTTAGTTCTAAAATAAAAACATTTAAAGACTAAAAATTAAGTTCATTTTTTATGATACTAACAAAAGGGAATCCGCTTAATTTGCCTAGTTGTTATTATTCTATAAAAAGAATCCAGTGAAAAGATACAAAAGAGAAGTGAAGAAACTTAATCTAATCTGAAACAATTAAAAACCACTTTTTGGAGAATAACTGTGAACACAAAGTACCTTTTATAGGTAAACATTCTCATTTTTGTATATTTACTTATATTGCAAACATATTATCGGAATCTAGGAAATGTCCTCCACAAAGTCCATCTGATTGCTTATGCAGTCAGAAATTACATGATTTTAAGAATCAGCCAACTTTATAGAGAAAGGTATTTAATTAAGTATCAGCTAATTACTATGTGATAAGATATACATATATATATATATATATATATATATATATATATATATATATATATATATATACATACATACATATATATATATATATATATATATATATATATATATACATTATCCGATGCTAGAGCTAATCATTACTAAAATTATATTTTTAATAACATTTTTATATCCTTTATTTAAGATTTAAAATTTTCTTAAAGAACATGAAGGTCTTTTATACTCTTTAGATTTATTGAGATTATTTATTGAATCTAATTATTTATGCACATTACATTGATTGATTTACTGAACTAAAAATCAGATTATGAATAACTCTCATCAAAAAGGACATTTTAAGTTAGCTTTACTCTGCAATGCTTTGAAGTATTTTGGTAGTTACATATGCTTTATATATATTGCATAGACACGCACATAAATTATTTATATTGTCATCAGACAACAAATAAAAACCAGTGAATTATCTAAATAATTCAGCTATTAACTTACACATTCACGACAAAAAGTAATGCACAGAGGATTGCCCTACAATTATTCTTCACAGTAATATATTTAGTAGTGTTCAAGAATGGAAATCCATGAGGGGAAAGAAATGGCTTTCGGAAGCCATGATATTGATAAACGTTTATTTTCCCTGAAATTCAAAGTCAAAACCATTAAATAGGGTTAACTGGTAGAATCCAATGCTAGACTAGGTACATAGAAATATGCTGGTGTTCATTCACTGGATAAGGTTTCATTGGGTTTGTTTCTTACTCAAAAGTCATTTTTTACAAACATTGTAAGTGCTAATTGAGAATTGAACCCACAAATTGGAATCAAGTGCTCAATTACCAGTGCAACTATCAGATAAGAATTAGAATTTAAGATTATGGAAACAAACAAAAAAATGAAAAGTTGGATTTCATATCATTACTGATATATAAGGGAATAAACACTTCTTACACATATTGTAAAGACTAATTAAGAGTTGAACTCACAAATTGGGATCAAGTGCTCAGTTGTCAGTGTAACCATCAGATAAGAATAAGAAATTAGGATTATAAAACCAAAGAAATGAAAAGTTGAGAGTTATATCCTTACTGAGATATATAAATGTACACCAAAGCTTAAAATTATTGCAAATATGACTGCTTGATAAAAATTGTTGTTTTTCTACCACACAGAAAATACAAAAAATAAAAACGTATGGAAAAAAATTGAAAATTTATAAATTTGCTGACATTTGAAAGATACCATAAAGTCAATATTTTTATAAATATTTTCAACTTGTTTAAAATAACTTTTTGAAGTGTTTTTAGAAAGATCCGAATCATACAATAGTTATGGTTTCGAAATGTAGCGCATACACACAAAAAAGTCTTCAACTTAAATTTTTACTTTCTGCATTTAAAATTCGATATATGAATGCCCTCTATACGTCACATATTTCTGAAAAATATAATATAATGCAAGGAAAGAAAAGTTTTCTGTGTGGGATAAGAAAAAAATTAATAATCTTCCAAACTTTTGTCAAATATATGTCGCTAAATGATTGATCGCTTTTAACGTATACGACAAAAAAAAAGAAAGAAATTTAGTTTTTTAACAAACCATGTTTTATCTGAAATAAAATGAAAAGAAGAAAAGAAAAGTGAGCGAAGGCTGTGAAATAGTCCTAAAGACACGAACAAAAAGTGAATAAAAAAAGACATTAAAAAATTCCATACTCAGACAGGCGGTTACAGTTAAGTGTTTTGTGCTGGCATAACGTCACGGAATGCTGGCACTTTCTGTAGGGGCGGAGCCGTGGAGTTATGGAGACAAAGCTGCAAAACTGCACTTGCTAAATTATGGATGCCACTACACAAGTAGAAGCAAAAAGTCCTTTTCCACGGATGGATTTTGCGAGCACGAAAAGTTTTCCAAGTCTTGTTCGCTACAGCCCTTAATGTAGAAGCGACACGTGATGGTGCAAACTCGAAAAAGACATCACAGAGTCGATGACGCGGGGAAAAGAAAAGACAACTGATGGTTTCGTTTTGAAACAACCCGGGTTAACGGAAATTTCTTGTGACGTCATATTTGTCAGCAGAAAACCCTATAAACATATGTCTTTCTAGTTTTGCAGCTCTAATTTGTTGAAATTGAATTTTTATATTTAATTTACAATTGCAGCAGTTAAATCGGAGAATTTTAAAAAAGAGAAATATTTTTACATGAAGTTATACTTGAAAATATAATTTCTTGTAAAATTTAACAACTTTTTATACATATACACACATATAATAAAAATAAATAGCAAAAATAAACTATTCATATTAATACTATACTTTTAGAAAGGTATTGATTTTCTAGCCAAAAAAACATTCCAGACTTTAAAGTAAGCAATATTTCTTAACATAATTTTATCAAGCACGCTATAAAGGTTTCAAAGTCACGTTGTGCATGATTTCGACAAACAGACAATAAATACAATTTAATACTGGATTATAATATAATAAACATAGAAAATTAATTTTAATTTATAATAAGCTACTTTTATTTAAATTTAACTGAATAAACATTTTAGTTTGGTTTACGTTATGCAGCAACACGAAATTCCTTGTAAACATTTACACAGGGTGGGAAAAAAGCATGCCAATATGCATTATTGGCCCTGTGTTGTATTCCTTGGTGCACAGGGAGATATTTTTGTTTTTTCCCAAATAAAATAAAAAAAAATATGCATTATTCTAAGTTGTTCTTTTTTTTATCGCTTAAATTTGGACTGTATGATTTAGGGTATACATTATTTTCAATTTAGTATATATCATACACGCATGCAAGCATTATAAATATATATTGACTAAAATTGTGAAGCGTAGTGTATTAAATTAGAAAATAATTTACAATAAAAAAAGTGAATTTATGTAGCATGTACAAATTTATAAAACAAATACAATTATAATCTTGTAATAAATAATTTTATTTTTTATAAAATAAATACACATTAGTTTTGAACACATTGTACAGGTATTTGATAAGCGTTTATTCTGACATTCTTTTAGACACGTTTAATTCGTATGAATTCGAAGTTAGCAACGAGTAATACGCTTTACTGATAACACGAGAAATAGTAAATTCAATAGTAACCGAAAAATTTTAATTTAAAAACTTGAGAAAATACTATGCTTCGGCTTGTTTTATGTATTGCAAAATAAACATGATCCAAAATAAGATAAAACTAATGCATAACAATGTCGTGAATAATCTTTTTATCCAGGAAAATATGTCTATTAGAGTCATATCGCCAAGCTAATATAAAATCATTTTATATCTTGTGGCCAAATCGTGTAAAATAAACCAATTTTTTCTTTGTGATGGGGGGGGGATTTAGAATAAATGAAATAATATAGAAATGATCATTTTTACAAAGATAATGTATCTTTATAAGAAAATCAGTTAATCGATTTTTACTGTATGTAATTGATTTATCGTAATAAAAATGAAATATACTTTGGGATGGAATCTAGACCCCCTCCCCCTGAAAAAAAAAACGCTTAGGATGTTAAAAAAACAGAAGAAGTTGTCCGTTACAGGGGAAAAATTTCCTGCGTTGGAATCCAAATCTCAGAAATATTTGTAACGTAATCAAAACTAAAAAAAAAATGCTTATTTTATGCTGAGATCAATATAAAAAAACTGACATTCATCGAGTTATAAATTGATTAAAAGGGAATCGTGATTCATATAACTGTCCCTCCTTCTGAATGCATTTCAACATATAATTTAGCATTGAAAACTCTGATAATATGCATCAAAGGTAATTGGAAGCATTCATTTGCAGTGAGTTTCTAATGGCATTGTATTATGTAACTCAAAACATCTGGAATTTGTCGTAAAACTTTTTGCGAATATTTAAAAGATTTGTATTTTTTTTTGAAAGATTTGAAACAGTAGGGGGTTATCTGCTTGTGTTCTAAACACAGAATATTTTTTTTAATGAAAAACAGTTCCAAATATTCATTTTGTCAAAGATGCAGCAGAAAGCTGTGATTTATAAACTGTTTCGCAATGTTCAACAGCATGCAGGATCAGAACCAGGATCTTCCGCTCCAAAAAAAAAATATAATCACTTACAAATAAACGGAAGGATTATCAGAAATAATAAAATGAATTTATGATACTTCAAGCTAAAGAGCAAATCTTGAAAATATATATAAAAAAAAAAAGATTTCGTAGACAAATACTTAGAACGTTTCAGTTAAGTTACGACAACATGTTGATGTTTTCTTAAATGACTTACTAATGAAAATTGATTCAATACAATTATATTACGTTTTGTATTGTTTTTTATTTGAATTAATTGATTCGGAATCATTATGTATTAAAGTAAAGTTCTAAATTATAATCAGCCGGATAATGCTAACTATAAATATATCCACGTTTACTGCACTTCAATAAAACAATCCTTGAGTGTGTATTCAATCGTACGATAAAACAGTATTTGCTTAAAGTGATGGGAAAAGATCTCAGAATGTTATAATTGGCAAATGTAAACATATAATATGTTTTATTCAAATATCACTGATGAAGACAAATCAAAGATAGATGGCAAATGTTAGAGAAGTATAACCAACAACACACCATACCATCTCTCTGGGTGAGGAGTTTATGCAACAATGCCAGATGAAAACTGGCAATCTGCGTTATCCATTATTCAAGCTTCATATAGATGACATCATTGTGATTGTGTAAACAGAAAATATAATCTTCTAAAAATTCAACGTTAAGCCAATCCCATAGCCAGGTTCACCATTTTTTAAATCAATGGAAAATGTTCCTAACTCTAACATAGCATCAAAGATAACCGAAATCATGATAGCAGAGCTGAATATCTCCGCCACTGCAGATGTCGTTGAATGGTCCATGTAGACACTTGTTGTCCGGCAAATCACTCCATTTCTTGACTGTGGACATACTGGTAGCATGTTTGTCTTCTCGGCTGTTAGTTATAGTAAGCCGCTAAGAAACAGCAAGGTATTCTGCATGATTTTTTTGAATTTATCGACTGAATATTCTGCAAATAGTTATGGTATCTCTACAGGCGCTAATAACAACTGTGGTACAATAAACCAAATATTCGTCAGGATAATATTCAATTACAATGAAAATATACACATGCTTATAAGTAATTTTCCATCTTCACAAGGCAACACAACAGCAATTTACTATGCAAAAGCGTTCAAAAATGTTATATGCTTGAGATAAATGTTCTATACAGATATATACATATGAATGTAAGTACACACAATGGACAATAAGTTAATAACCAAAGATCAACATTTTATTGGATCACTTTTTTAATGAATAACTTTAATTATTTGGCATGGAGTCTACATGTTTCTGAAATGCTTTATATCCGAGTCATTTATTGGCTGCACGACTTTTTAGGTCTTATACATTGGATTGAATAATAGAATGCAATTGGCTGCGTCTTTCTTCTGCATCTCACACATTTTAGATACGAGTTTTACCCATATCCATTGAAAATGTTGAAAGTTAGATTAATGTTCAGCGAATCAATGTTTAATATTTCTAGCACGATGTTTAGTTGTATTATCATCCATGAATTATTTGTCTACATCAGAATAAAAATGGAACATAGCAGAAAAATTTTACTCTGCCAATATATCTTGGTATTAAAGTCCATTTGCTTACCCTCGAGACGCATCAAGACACACATCCATGGCAGAAAAGCATGTATCATATCATAATACACTCCCTGGATCCATGCACAATGTGATTGAGACAAGATGGATTCATAACTTTGTAGTGTTCTTGCCAAATTGAACGTTAGCCATCAATGCAAAATAAGGTATAGTGTGATTCATCCAACCACATTTGCCATTTCCAATCCTCAGATGTCTGTATCTTCTTTGTGTACACTACTGCAAACGAGCTTTTGCATTTCTGCCATAAATAGATATTTTTTTATAATTACTCATAATAGGTTTGTTTATCATAATAGGATATGCATTCCTATTTCTGCATTTCTTCACCAATAGCTTGAACTGAAATCTGTCAGGAATAGCCTTTTTTTAACGAATTTTGTTATTGGATTAGATAGTGTAATCATTGTTCTGCCATATATTTCTTTAGAGACTATCTCGAACAAGCTCTTGAAAATTTATACTTGAATCATGGTTCTGCCTTTTATATATATACACACACCCACACACATGTATGTGTGAATAATTAATGTGACTGAATTCTATGTACATTTAGACACACACAGTATAAGTATTGAACATTATATTAATAAATCATTAAAGAAATTTTTGTTTTATGAATGTAAGTAATTATGTTCCAAAACATCGGTAAGACTAGGAAAAACTAATTTATGGCAATAGAGTTTGATATTATTTACATAAATTATTAGAAATTTGAAACACATATTTTTATTTACAACATAAAGTAGGTATTGATTTCAATAGATTCTCATGTCAAATCTATAAAGTACAGAGCAATAGAAATTCAATTCTTTAAATTTTCAATGTCACTTATATTTGATTCTTCCATAAATATAGAAACTGTTTCATTTATTTAGCATTACTTTGCTGCAACTGAATTAAAATTTTTCCGGCATGTCCTAAACAAGCTCTGTTCAAACAAATGTCAAACCATAAAGCGTTAACATATCTCAGTCCTCATTATTTGGCGAACCAGGCAGCTCGTTATTTATTATTTTTCTGCTAAATGAAACACATGATAGCATGGGCTGAATCAATAGTTGAGAAATATTGTTAGCTATTAGAGTATTTTGCTTTTCCACACAAAGCGGTTAGTTTGTATCAGTAAATCACTTTCAAATTAACACATTAGAATCATGGTAATCAGTTGTTAAGTACTAAAAATTGGCTTGGATACCATATATCTTCCCGTTTGAGGATACCATTTTTAAAAAGAAATGCATAATTATCATTAGGATCAAGTTACTCAAATTTCTTCCCTCTGGCAGTGTGCATTTAATGTGATACTGATACCAATATAGAAAATCCTCCTTATGTTGAAAAGAAACTAACTTAATAACTTATAAAAATAAAGATCAGAGTCATCAGAGATATTCTACAAATGGAATGTTTTGATACAGCAGTATATATATATATATATGTATGTATACATATATGCATATAAAAAAATCTTTCTTGCAAGGCCAATGGAGAAGCGTTCCAGAGGTAGACCCAAAATCAGATGGATTGATTGTCTTGATAGGGACTTTAACACTATTGGAACATCTAATTGGAAAAGTTCTGCTGAGTACAGGCCAAGATGGAATAAGCTCATTGAGAAGGCCAGGACCCACACAGGGTTGTAGTGCCATTGTTGATTGATTATACATATACATATACCGTCAAGAGTCCTTTAAAACAAAGCTTTCTTTAATATCATATGTATAAAAAAATTGTCAGTTTTTATTTGAAATACTGAAGTGAATTGAATTGAATTGAAATAAATTACATGACAGTTCACATCTTTTTTATTTAGTTGAAAAATATGAATTAATCTTAATGATAATCCATGCGGTTCTTATTATAAGTTTCTCGAATACATTAACAATGAATTGAAATATTAACCATCTTCATGTTGCCAAACATATAATTGGAATAACTTTAACACAAATCTCTATACATTGTGGATACTGAACTATTAATTATTCACACAACTCATCAAAACTCATAAGCATACCAAATTTTGTTAACTTTAATTTATTTATATTATTTATTTGAGATCAAACCTTTTTCTAACATAATATAGTTAAATAGTTAAAAAGCATGAATTCGCTCTTATAATAGTTTATTTAAAGTTAAACTTCGTAAATATAGTAAAAAACTATTTGATTTAAATTTTTTAAATATGTTTTTAAATTATTCCTCATTTTAAGTTGATTTTAAAATTCATATAGTTAAACAATCATTAAGAGAATTGAAATAATATTAATATTTCTTAGGAATAAATAAAAAAGTGAGTAAACAATTTATTTAAATCTTAAAGATGTTAAAATGTAATTTTTATCTTCAGGTAACTTGATTATAGTTATAAATTTCACTAAATATTTTTACAAGTTAAATATCTTATATAGAGAAATATTAATAACTTTCACGTAAATTTTTGAAAAATTTTCATTAATCTTAAATTTGGTGATAAATTTATATTCTATTCACATCGTAAATCTTCCCTTATTCCGTGATTAACATTTATTTTCTGAAACGATTTATTAACAGAGCTCTTTTTAATCCATGAGCTTTTGTCCCATCTCATATTTTCCTGAATAAAGCTTACATTTTTTTAAAATTTAAGATGAATTCATAACCTATGAGTAGTATCATAATTTTTTTGATTTCATTTAAACATGCAAAAGAAATTCGAAGTATTTATTTCCACACATTTATAAACTTTTATTGGAATAAAAATTTGGAGCATGGACTGGCAAAGAATAAAATTTATACAAATGCAACTTGGAAAGTATTCTTGATAAAATTTTTCTTATTTTTCTTTTCAGGATAAAACTTTCAAATTTTGCTCTAAGATCTAATTATGGTTTCTATGAAAACTGAGAAATCGCCTACAACAGTTTCACTGTAGCTAAAAGTAAACTTAGATTTATATTAAATTAGTTTTTAAAAATGGGACACTCCTGAATAAATGCTTATTCGCTTAAGAAAGTTCATAAATAATAAGAAATCTAACTTTTAGGGATTTAAATAAAATTTACAGACATTTTCTAATTATATATTTTTAGATATTTTGCCTTCATCAATAAAAATTATTTTTGTATTTGACAGAAACTTTTAAAATTGAAACAAAGAGAAGTACGTAAAATAAAAATTAAGTATAAAATTTCAATTCCACACAATTGCACATGAAACGCATTTCAATGATTATTATTATTAAACCCATGTTTATTATTTATTGTAAAATTTAAACCAATGATCTCTATATATAATTTATAAACTTTAAAACTATTTTTCATTCAGTGATTTTTCATAAAATATTAGTATCAAACTTATATGCATAAACTAAAAATATAAATATTATTTTAATTATATAATAATATTTTTATTGAACGTGAAAACAATTTCAAGTATCTTTTGTTATTTAAATAACACTGCATTTCTGATTGAGTTTTCTTTTAAATTTAACTGTTTTAAATTAGATTCAAATATAATATTTTTGAACAGGAACAGGCAAAATACGAAATCAAAACGTTATACAATGCTAGTTATCGATGAATAAACCTTTAAAAAAAAGTAGCTGGAAAATAATCTCCATGCAAAATTAGGAATTAAAAGCATTTTTTCATTAAAAAATATTCTAATTTCTATATAATGAAAATTAACGAAATATTAAATGTACTTTCTCTGTTTAAAATTTCTTTTTTATAGAAGTAAATATTAATAGGAGCATCTAACATATCGTGGTCAAAATTTGTGTCATAAGAAAAAAATTGGACTTAATCTTTCATAAACCAGTAATATCAGAATATATTTCAAATCTGTGTCTTCCCTTCTATATAAAATAACCTTAATAGCTACAGTACATTCGTCATTTCTCCAGTCTATTTGTAATGAGAAAAAAGTTGTGGCATCTCGATAATAACTTTATAGTCCTAAGAAGGTGCTACAGGATTTGTGAAAACATGAATGCAATTCTTTAGGTATGAAATATAACACTTAATAGCATTGCGATTAATAGAAATATAAAAAAATAATGGCATTTATGAAGAAAACTTTGAAGTCAGTACATCCTTACTGGTATGCATCGTAAACATTCAGTTTACTTTGAGGATATTTGAACTTCTTTATTTATGTTAGGAGTTTAAATTCACATAATCACATTAAATTAAATTTACATGATACAATATTGTTCATCGCAGTTTTTATGAATGATAGTAACGTGGCTCTTCATTATAAAATGCGTGATTCTTCCTTTTGTATGCTGTGCTGTCTTGGCAACTTGTTTGGAATTTAAAAATTAGACTTGAGTGTGTACGATAAATTTAATTAGTTAGATAGAAAGCAAATTAGAATAATATTTAGAATTTATCGATTGCATTTGTTATAATTAGTAGTCTTATAAAAGCACACGATTCATTAAACTATTTATGTCGGAAAAATAAATTGTATATTATAAAACCTACTTTAATGAAAACCACAAATAGATTATGAAAATAAAAATGACTTCACTTCCAAAATGTAATATAGAATTAATTTACTGCAACAAATAACCGAACTTAATTCGACACCCAGGAATTTTTCATTTCAATATGTAATAAAGTAGAATGACCAACAGGAAAGTACAACGCGAAAATCAAATTTTTCTTTGTTTGTTTTAAAACTGAATACAAAAGGAATAACGGAAAACTGTAAATCGATAGCAGTTTTCACACAAATATCGAAAATCTCCTGTCTCCGATGCCATTCTGTGTTATCGATATTGAATGATATTCCCGAAAATGTATTGATCAAAAGTATCAACGAATCTGTATCTCCGAGAAGAGGGTACTCTTATTTTGCATAACTTCTTTAAACGTGTTTCCTCTTAAGTATTGCTTTTATGCTATTTATATTTCTTTTACTAAGGGCTCTTATACACGATTTAAAACTAATTCTTCTGAAATCTTTACCTTTATTATGCATATTCGAAAACTGACTTTTAGCAAAGTTTGGCAAATGATTATTTAATAAATCTAGCTTTTAATAGTGCATTTTAAAACGGGGCCTATATATTACTTTTTTATCAGAAATCTTAAAGCTAATTTATAAATTTTTCTACAGAAATTATTTATTTTGAAACATTTTCTTACGTATTTATATGAAAAAAAAAAATTATAACTATTGGGTTGTTCGGGAAGTAATTTCGTTTTTTTTTTTTTTTTTTTTTTTTTTTTGTGGAAATAAAAGACAGTTTTCGTATAATAAACAAATACTTTATTAAATTATATTTTGGCCGTTCTGGTCCAACAACTTTTGCCACCTTTCTGGTAGTAGTATAATTCCACGCTCATAAAATTTTTGGTCTTTGCTGGCAAAAAACTGATTGAGGTGGGTTTTGACATACTCATTTGAGGTGAAGGTTTTACAGACTAAAAAATTTGGAGTGACAGGAACAAATTATAATCCGATGGTGCCAGGTTTTGAGAATATGGTGGGTGTGGCATTGTATCTCATTCAAGCTGTAAAATCTTTTGGCGAGTGACCAAACTTATGTGAGGTGTCGCGTTGTTTTGGTGAAACACTACACCTTTCCTGTTGATTAGTTCTAGCCTTTTCTGTTAAAGTGCATCATTCTGTTTGTCCAGCTGATGAAGTAGATTTCCGAATTAATCGTTGTGTTATCCGGTAAAAGCTTAAAAAAAAAAAAAAAAAAGATTCCTTTAAAATCTCAAGAAAGAGACAGAATCACCTTTTTTTGGTGAATATTGGCTTTGGAAATGGTTCAGCAGGTTCATCTTTTTTTTACTCCTGGACCTCTTACGTTTGACGTTGTTGTATACAACTCATTTTGCGTCCCCAGTTATGAAGCGCTTCAAAAACGGATCATTTTCGTGACGTTTGAGAAGCGAATCGCAGATGTCGATGCGGCGACACAGATTTCTCTCTGTGAGAACATGGGGAACCCGTACATTGGGCTTCGAGGATAATCCCAGTCCTTTCAATTGGTCATAAACTGTTGTTATTCGCCGGTTCGCATCAATTAATGCCTTTATCGCGTCTTTATCAGCTTCAACCGGCCTTCCCGAACGTGGTGATTCTTCGACATCAAAATTGCCGGATCGAAATTTAGCGAACCAGTTCTGATCCTGGCGTACTGTCAACACACCTTCTCCATACACATCAGTCATTTTTTTTCTGGCTTGAACAGCATTTCTACCCTTTCTATAGTAAAACAGTAAGATATGTCGAAAATGTTGCTTATCGCTCTTCATATTTAAAAGGGCACCAACCAAAAATTACTGCGTAGAGTTAATTGGAATTTTTCACACACAAGCCTTTTTGCATGAGCTCTCAAAACATATAATGATGATACGGCTTAAGTGCGAAGTTGGGTGCCAAAAATATACAATTAAATCCTTTGTCGGGAAAAAACAAAATTACTTTCCGAACAATGAAATAATACAAATATATTTCCAAATATGTATGTATATAACATTGTTCAATTTACAATAAAATTAAAATAGTTATAACATTTTAGTTAGTCTTATTTATTAGCAAAATCATTTTTGATTATTGATAAAACAGGCATAGAATTTAAAATTAAGATGTCCTGGATTTAATTGATATAGGTTAACAGACTCTTAAACATGATACAGAATTTATTCAGCAGCATTATAATTGATTATATATTCAATTAAAACTTTTAACATACTGTGTATTACACAATAATTATTATATTATGCAAAACAAATATTTTTAAGCAATATTATACGTGCACATATAAATTATATGAAGTTTATTGGAATTTCTAAGTTAAGTCAAACACATAAAAATGAGTCAGGCCTATATTTAAGGAGATCTTTGAAAGTAACTCGTCAGAACAGAATAAATAAATTAAAAGTTTATGTATAAAATAAAAAATATCACTACTATTATATTGGAGAAATATAATTTTCAATCAAGAGAATCTCCTATTATATTTTTTATAAAAAATCACAATAACAAAGCCCATTAAAAGCATTCCTTTAGGTCTCTACATATAACTAATAGTCTTTGGTTCCTTTCCAATCTACTGTATCAAGAAAACATTTGTCTTTGTGATTATCTTGCTCTTTCTACTCTAGGTAGATATGAATAATTGCTAACCAGATTCATCCTTATAATAACAGAATAAAGAAATAAAAGTTAATGATAATCTCAGCTGTACAGACCTTAATGCAGAAAGCTAATACCTTCCGTTTAACATTTTGCATTAAGGTGTAGAGAATATTTGTTATATTAGATACAACTTCGATACCGTGCTAAATGAATAAATAAAATATTTTGTATGAACCGTTTTTGCAATAAATGTTTTATAACTAATTATATGTATAACTTTGAAATCTAAAAATTATAGATTATATGAAAGATAATCTATATAATCTATAATTTTTAGTTTATGTAAATTATTTAATGTATATAAATTATATAGATTATATAAAAGAATAATACTATATAATCTATACTTTTTAAATTTATATAAAAAATACTACAAATTATAATAATGTATAACTTTTTAATCACAATTTTAAAATAAAAAATATCATTCTTTTTATGTATTTAATGTTTATATTAATTAAGTCAGTTCATTAATGAAATATTTAATTAAAATCATTTCTGATACATAATGACAAGTTTTAGTCTTTCATCAAGTCTTAAAAATTGATTCTGAAACACTTCATATGATTCAAAGTTCTAGATTTTTAGTGAAAATTAATCTGATGATAGATTGGATACAAGTATGTAAAAAAAACTATTGCATTGGATTAGTAACTATTTGTTATTTGAAAGCTTAAAAATTTTAAAAAAATATTTTTAAACTTAAATTATTTTATATTTTTTATGATAATTATATTTAAGCTAAAAATTATTCCTTATTCTTCACAGAAAATGATACAGTACCAATAACATTTGATTAACGTTTATACATGATCTAATATTAATCATAAATCAAATTACTCAAATATAATTTTTAAAAGGAATATTTTTCTATGAGTTAAGCAAAATTAAATGTTATGAGTAAGAAAATTTTAATACTAAATTAAATTATATAAATATTTTATTGTAATAATTTGCAAATAATGAAATGAAATTAAAATAATTTCTGATGGCTTCTCTGTAACTTGGACCCATTTAAAAAATGATGGCAAAATTAAATAAGAATACTTCTTTTGTAAAAAAAAGAGGTTATAAATGATATTTTACTCGACTTAAAAGCTAAAAAAATATTACGAATAAGAAAAATTAATCATGAAAAAATATAATGTAAAATATGCGAATAAGAAATATTAAAACTAATGTATAATAATCATTTTTTTCTAATAAAATTATAGATGTAAGATGAATATTAAATTGGCTATAAGAATCTCACAAACTGTCTTTTCAGAAAGCAAATGCATGAATTTTTAGACAAGCAGTTTCAGATTACAGTAAGAATATCTAAATTTATATACTTAACAAAAGGGTACATATAAGTATTAACCTAAATTACAGTAAAAAATACAGAAATAAATATTTAATTAGCACAAGAAAGGAGGCATAATAAATCAAACTGGAAATAGAATTATTTTTAAGAACTGATGATAAAATAAAAACGAAAATATCAACTCAAGTGACTAATTTCTTATATTGTATTTGTAAAATGAAATCCGATAAAAAAAATGTACACATAAATAGACAGATAAATATAAATAATTTTGTGAGAACTTTTAAATATGTATTTGTACTTAAAAATAAAATCTTACCTATAACAAGTTTTAATGAATAATTTACTTTTCTTATCACAGAGAAATAAATGAAAATTTTCAAACATTGCCTTCAAATCTTAGAAGCAAAATTATTAGTTTAAATTTATATGTAAGCATACAATAACCAAATTGTTGTGTATTTGCATTTTACTTTCAATTACTTATAAATACAGAAAAAATCCTTATTATAGAAAAAATATTTTGTGACAGATAAATATTATAATAAATTACAATGAGTTTCTTCCTCATTCTCAATTTCTCTAAGAATATTTTTCTTTAAACCTGTTCTTTTCACAACTTTTAAGTAAGAATCTGTGAGTTACTTTTGCTATTTTTAGCTATATCTTTTCATTGATGTTTTTATGGGTGGAAAAAATCATTTAAGTTTTGTAGTTTGGTGGATTTACTTAATTTTCTCTTTAATATATCATTAGATTTAAGTCTACCTTTTGATTCAGAGTTTTTTAATACTAATTTTCGTGCAATGCAAATACAATTAAGCAACATTAAAGTGACAAATATTATTATACAGAAAACGTTTCTTCCGCAATTCTTAGTTATTTGTGTTCCAAATTGCTTTTAAAAATTCACTTTTTTGACACAAAGAATATGCACTTTGGAAAAATCTATTTCTAAGCATTGACATTTTGCAAGACATATTTTATCGTAGGAATAAAATATCATCTACAATCATTAATTTTTAGATTACCCTTACCATGAGAAATAAATGTTGGACCGCACCAACTTTGATTACTAAAATAAATTAGACTTAATTTTATTCCTGTTAATATTTAGGGATTGAATTAAACATTATCTAAGACATTTTAGTATGAACTATTCATATTAGATTACTAAAAAATACAAAATTCATAAGCTTAATGTATTGAACTGCAGTAATCGAGCGTCCTAATGAGAATGCTTCACATAATCAATATTTTCACAAGTGAAATGTTACTATTATTATTTTCATTAGATGGTTGTATTAATTTAGAGTTAATAAATCTGACAGATTTTATTGCTTCATCAGTTATCCATGAAACAATTTTATAGATAAAATCTGATTAGAAACATTAAATGATGCTTCCACAAAATATCTAAAACATATAAATACAATTCAACCTGTCTGTAAATAATATATTTTAAACAGCCACAATTTGAATATTTTTATTCTTAAAGACATTTATATTGTAATTTGATTCAACGTCGAAATGTAATCCTGAATTTTATATTAATATTAAATAATTGCAAATAATAAAATGAATTTTAAAGTCGAAACTAAAATTCAAATTTTAAGTAAGCGAAACTAAAAAATGTTTAGTTACTAGACAATAAAATGTATTTGCAAACTGCAAATGTTACAAAGTGTCTAATTCAAAACAAGAAACATTTGTTATTAGTAATATTTTGTTGCAAAAAAGTTTTTACATTATTGTATTCATCAAAATGAGTGGTATATTTAAATACATCAATCCTTAAATTTTTTCAGTTTATGAAAGTTGTTTTTTTAATCAATATTTTTAAAATAATTCAATATTTCAAATTTTCAAAAATTTAAAGCAATGTCATGAAAAAAAAGGAATGAAATTTTATTTTGAGATTCACAGTAAGTTTTACTTTGATTTACAGTTATAAAATATTTATTTAGAGTCACTTCTGGAAATTCTTTTATTTCAATTCCCTTAACAAAATATAATCTTAAGAATTTACCAAATTTTGCTCATAATTGCATTTATGCTTTCTCAAATATTTTTAACCTGTCTCGTGAATCATTTCGGAAGCAATGAAAATACTTTACCAAAGCGATGAAGTATATTTTCAACATTTTTCTTCAAAAACAAAAATGTTTACTGAAAGAAATAATGGTATTTTAAGAGAATTTTCTCTAGGTTTAAAATATTATTTATTGAGCAATTTATTTAGTACTTTTAAAAGCACTATACTTAAGTTTGATTTTAATTTGAAATGATTTATTATATTTATTTCACTTAAAAATTAGTGTCAAATGTCTGAAAACTTTTCCATTAATTGCCCCTTTAATATAATCAAACAAATTTAAAAAGTTTTCTTGGCAATTATTCAATGTAACTTTAGATTCTTCTCTTTTGTTATACGTACAATAAATAAATAAAGCAAGTAAGCTTTTAACTTCTGTTTTCAATGATTTTCATTCATAAACGAAAATATTTTATGAATGAAGTCACACAATTTAAAGTATAAGCAACATATAATAAACAAGTAAATAAAAAGTATTCATGCATAAAAAATTTATATATACATAAAAGATATTTTTTCTCTAAAAATTAACTTTTTTTTCTTTTTTTTTAAATAAATGAATTTTTATATGTGTTTAAAATAAGGGATCTTTTCAAAACTTCACAAACTTAATGAAAAGCTTTTGCGTTGAATTTTAGAAAATCTAAAAATGTATCTCATAGGTATTAAATTTCACAAAAAAAACTAGATAAGTAAAAAAATAAGAGAAATGAATAAATTAGGAATTTTGCAATTATTATATTTCTTTTATTATGAGTATAGCCTGTAATAATATTTATTTATAATATTAATATATCATTAACAATAGTAGACACACTGAGAAATAAAAGTTTTTTGGCCATTAAAAAAATCACTAAACTTTAAAATGAAGTATATTGAAAATAATTTCATATGAATTATTTTTTTATCTTCATTTTATTCATTTTTAATGCTACATAAAAAACTATTTTTAAATAATGAGAACTATTAAGAAATATTACATTATTTTCGAAATGACTTTATGATTATTAATTGCATTTGAAATAAATTATGTTAATATTAATTTCTTGTTGTATTTTTTATTCTATACTTTAAAGTATCATCTTTTAGTTTTATTTTTAAAAATTATATTTAATAGTATTTCTTAACTTTAGTTCATTTGTTGATGCAAAATCAGTAAAAAATATTATTAAATAATGGAGATCCTATTCCCTAAATTTTCCACTAATGAATTGTTAAAAAAAAAATCATTATCACTTACTGTTGTTGGAAAATGTAATATTCAAATGCGGTAGAGATTTAATGGTTTCCAGAAAATTTTATGAAAATATACACAGTTACGTTTAAATTACCATGAGCATTGCCATGAATAAAATTACCTTTGCTCATGCTCTAAAAGTGTCTGAGGGAATTTACATCTGGTGATTCGTATGAACTTACTTCTCGGGATTTTTATAGTTTGTGTCGCAAATTAAATATGAATGATTTTATGTACTGAAAAGATGTACAATCAATACAGTCTGCAATGATCCAATTAGATAAATGCAACAAATTCCATTTAATAACTGATTAATCATTATTATCTGGAAATGGCTACGCTCACTTATGTGGAAGAAAATATTGTGAAAACATCGCTTAGTTGAACTCTACCCCTAAGCTGACTTGGGCTTACAGCTTCTAGGTGTTGAATGACACTTGTACTATACTTTTGAATACATGACTGACACTTGAACTACAATATTTTTAACAAGGAAAATATACCAATCTAACCAAGCATTGAATCATATTTTCACTGAAGTGTAGTTATCTATTCCATATATATATATATATATATATATATATATATATATATATATATATATATATATATACAACAACAATGATGTAAATGAATATTATAAAGTCTTCATCTGTCTACTTAAATTCAGTAATAATATGAATAATAAAGTGATATGTCATTCTACATTCACGGAATTAGCAGATAAGAAATTTTTTAAAAAATTTATTTTTAAACTTTTCCTCCTAAGTTAGTCTCAAAACTTTTGTCATTAAATTACAAAGGCTCTTATTGCTGAAAATTCTCCACATGACCTGCTTACGTCGCCCAACTCATTGCCACTAAAAGAATATCAAAAATGTAGAAGCCTCTTTAAGCCAAAATGGTGGCATGTAATTACAAGAAATTCTTCTACTTTGTTGAAAGTAATTTTAGTAAGAATATCTTAAAAAGGAAACAAGAATGTGAACAAGATCTTTATTTAAGGTATTTTTTATGTTTGTGCCCGTGTTAAGATATTTTATGTAGTTACCCATGTAATGTATGAATAAAAAATGTTTAATTAACTAAATTATGCATCGTTTTCATTAACTAGTTAACTATTTAGGTGGGGAATCGAAATTTATTGTAAATCTGTAAAGTTTGATATAAAACTTATATATATATATATATATATATAAATATAATGTTAAAAATTTATTTTAATAAATAATCATTATAATTGCTATTTCAGATTAATCTTTAAAATTTAATGTTTAATTTAAATTTTAACATAAGCTTTGAAATTTCATTTCAAATAAAAATAAAACCAAATATATTTCCCAAAAATATATTTTAATTAATATCCTAATATAGGAAATATGTTTTTTGCATGTATTTATTAGATACACACACATGCATGTATGTACGTGCATGCTTGTGTGCGTGAATACTTGTGTGTTTGTTTGTGTGTGAGTAAGCTAATTCAGCCAAAAATATATTTCATGTTTTATAATATTAATTTTAAAAAAAATTAAATATTTTCGTAAAATATATTTCGTTTTATTTCAATTTGAAATGAAATTTCAAAGCTTACGTTAAAATTTAAATCAAGCATATTTCTTTTGGTGATTCATTATAAATAGCAACTGTAATGATTAAATATTAAATCCTGCATTTTTAATATTATTAACAATCATATCAAACTGTATATATTTGAATGAGCTCCAATTGTGTGTGTGTGAGCGTGCATAAACAAATAAACACTATATATTTTGAAGAAGTATAGTTTCAGGTAAAAAACAGAATTTTTAATTTCATAAAAATGACAATTTATGCATTCTTATAATATATTATAACAACTTTTATCTAATTTTGTAACCTATATTAATATAAATGGTTTATTAGAATACTTCTTTTCATTTACTTATATAACGCAATGTTGATTTCATTTTAATTAGCAGCAACAAAATCTTCTTCTAGTATAAGAGTTATATTTTCGCTATTGTTTAATATTATAAACTGATGCTTTTATTAAAATTAGCAATAATGCTTAGCAAAAAAATACAAATTATCAATGGCTTATTTGAATACATAAATAAAGTTTGATAAGCATTCAACAAATTGAGTGTCTTATTGTTAAGGTTATATAAATTTCTGGAAATTTTATTAATAAAATATCCTAATAAACTGTTAGAAAGAAAACAGAAATATGGTCATCAATTTATAATTCCTTACACTAATAGACATAACCCTAATTATTCTTAAAAATCTAAATGCGTAAATCACTGATTTAATAATTTTCTTTTCAAACAATTATGATTAAAATAATTACAATGATTTATTTAGTATTGGTGGAATCTATTGCAACGAAAGAAAATATTTTTTATGACTAAGCGTTTAATTTTAATAAAAAATATAACATATTTAAAAAAAAAGAGGTGTGTTTCTAAGATACATAAGCTTCAAAAGAATCTTGAAATGCTAATTAACCTCTCATTAAAATTAGATAGTTGGTGTAAAATCGTATAAACTACGATACTACTTCGTGTAATTTACAAACACATATACAGGGTTTCCCAAAATGACACCATAAGCTCAGTACAGCTAGATTCCTCGTTGGGAGTACATAGACACTCCCAAAGAATTGTTCTTGTTACGATCCGTAATTTACCAGAAAAAATACAAAAAACAAAGTATGACGTCACTTCCGGTGCAAGAAAAAAGCACTTTATTGTAAATATCAACACCAGTATTGCATATCTTTTCAGACGAAAATGCTTAAAACATTCGCCGCGCATATCGCTTTATGCATGTGCACGTGCTATGGATGGGCACGTAATGACAACACCAATGGACTTAGTTGCTCTTCTGCTTATACTTCGGTTGCCCCGCGATGATGCAATTTGTGATGATAGCCATTCCACGGCGTTCTCAAGCCAGTTTCGACATGCACGGCGGACACTTTGAACAGCTGCTTTAAATTGTGCATATACCTGCTGTTGATATGTTCAATGAAGCGTTTTTTCTTGCACCGGAAGTGACGGCATACTTTGTTTTTCGTATTCTTCTCGTAAACTATGGGTTGTACAGGAATGCTTCTTTGGGCAGTTTTTATGTACTCCCAACGAGGAATCTAGCTGTGCAGAGCTTGAGCGGTCGTTTTGGGACACCCTGTATATTTGCATCTAAGCAAATAGAAAAGACTATGTATGATTGAATTAATTATGTTTAATGTTAATGTGGATTATAATTTACAAGAAATGAATAATTATTAATTGAACATTATATATTAACATGATTAATTGATAATAGATGCACACACACGTACACACAAACACATGACCATTTTTTAAATAAAAATCATATTTATCAGATATTCAAGTTTATTTATAATTAATTCATGATTAAGTAAAAATACTTTTCATAAAATAAAGCATGTGAAAAATATTTTTATTTGATCATGAATTAATTTTTATTTAAACATGAAGAGATTTTTATTTAAACTTTTTGATTGATTTTCTGATTATTTTTAACAGTTTTCTATTTTAACAACAATTACATTTACTTGACATTGTCATTCCCTTGATGTCTGGTAAGTTGTTTCAAACGATAATTGAATTTAAATCATTTGAAATTTTTATTGCTAAATTAATACCTTTTAACATATGACTAACAATTAAATTTATTTTACTTGATTACTTTTAGGACATTCAGGATTATTTCATACTAAGAGAAATAAATTCATGAGTCTAGGAGTTATTTCTTCAAACATATTTTAAATGTGTGTCTGTAATCCTACAGTTAAATCATAGCAAACAATAATCCGTCTAGACTTGGTCTATTATACATCAGTCTACTTCTAAACCGCTCTATAAAATAATTTTTTTACAGAAAAAAGGCCTTACATCAGATAAGAGTTTATGAAAGAATACCTATAATGACATAGGAGGAGTAAAAGATTTATAAATTTTATTTCATTTTAAGCAAAATGCACTTTTTTAAAAAATAAACTTCTGCATGCTTTTTACCTATTTTCCGAATTCTGTAATTGAAACTTCAACAAAAATAATAACTTTATAGTGATGTATATAATTTTATGTTTAAATTAATATATTTAAGCTTATAACTTTACATTATCCTAAAATCCTGTACTTAGTAGTTAAGTTTTCAATATTATTTATTACAATTCAAGAGAATGATTATTTTGAAGTATTATTTGTAATCTTCCTAAATAATATTGAAATAGTAATAAAATAAGTTTTCAATCATTTTTAGGTACACATATACTTAAAAATGTTTACAAATTCTCTAGGGGAAGGGGTATATATATCATTTTTATATAATTTTTACAACATAGGACGGTAAATTTTCAAATTGAATAAATATTTTACATTTAGCTTTTATTAAATTTATCACTATAATATTTTTTAAGAAAAATCAGCAATATCTTGTTTTATAGAGAATATTTGAAAAGTTGGTAAAACATTAATAATTTTTAAAATTTAACGAGATTTTGGGCAGGATGAAAATTTTAATTTCTCATTTCTAACAGAATTAAAAGAGGCACCAAAAACAAGCATTTTATAATTTTTTGATGACTTAAATAATTTTTATGTATCACTGGCATCACATGACTACATTAATGTTAGATAATTTTTTTAAGATTTTTCTGAATATAATTGTATATTAGCAGTAGACAAACACTCTCCACCGTGTGTAACTGAAAGCTCCTGAAAGATTCTTATTGAGCAATCCTCTTGGGATGACCTTTGGAAAGACTTTTAATTCCTTTTTTTTTTCTCTAGTTAATAATCTCGTAAAACTCCCTAGCACTCACTCAAACAGGTGTGTATGCAAAACTGAGATGGAAAACACATTATGTGTCTCAGTTTTCATTATTGTATAACGCCTGAATATTTCCCACGAAAAAAGTATGCTTTTTTTGGTGGTTACACGTAATAAACAATTTAAAGTAAAGAGTTACACGAAAAAATACGTTATTGAGGAAACAATATCAAGAAAAGTTTTAAAAAAATGACTTTTATTGGGAAAAATAAATGTATTTATAAAAGTCGGAAAGCGAAAAAAAGAAGAAGAACATGGTAAACAAAAAATTAATAAGATTTCTATTATGATTTTACATAGAAAAGTGTTTTACTTCAAACTTTAAATTTAATATACTTCAATTTTTCCAAAAAATTCCAAATTTACAACTTTTATATATTTATTATTTTTAGCAATTTTTGAAGTTCTTATGGATTGTTTGGTACATAACTATTGAAAATAATTTTAGCAAGCAAAACATTATTAATTATAATAAAATTGCCGTTTCCTTTTATATAGTGTTAAAAAATAAAACCGTAAGTAATGGTGGTATAGTAGTTTAATATTTTTGAAGAGTCTTAAAAGAAGCAAATCATTTTTACTATAGAAACTTCTCAATTTTACTTGCAAATATGGAAGGAAAATTTCAAAAAATTTAAAGTTACTCACTTTTTTACATTAGCATCGTATTTAGTGACATTTTGTATTGATGTATTTCTTTCACATAATTTAATACAAAAAAGTCGATTTTATTATGAGGAAAAAAACTCACTCTCTTGATTGCAAAAAATAAAAAAAAATATTTGAAAGCATAAAAAATATTTCATTATCATTATCTTATTCGTGTATCAATCATTCTATTTAACAGGACATTCTTCTTTTGAAAAAAAGTAGGCTGGACATTTTCCAAAAAATATTTTTGCTGGATTATTGGTATGTCCAAAAATGCTTTTCTTTAAAAAAGAGAAAACATCTAGTGATTCATGAAAATGTATTTATTTACTGCACATGAATGAAAAATAGAATATAAAATAAAGCAGAAAATATATTTATGTAGAGAACATGAAAAATTTCTTCACGTGGGAATTTATTTCATTTCTTTTTGTATTTGCTGACATTTCTTCCTAAAATCACCTTCAGGAAGAAATTCCTAAAGGGACACTAAAAAATTTCCTAATTTACTTGCATAAATCATGAAGTGATGAGAAAAAGATTTTAGAGGAAAACTATTGCGCATAATCCTTTAATTTAATCTCTGGAAACAGAATGCGAAGTTTCTTAAATGAAATATCCCTTGAAACGTTTCATAATAACGCATTTATTTGCTATTAACGATAATAACCATTCGTTTATTTCTATTTATATCAAATTGACTGAGATAATTTATTTTCACAGTTATTAAGATTGACAGTTGAACTTATGACAACAATTCTTTACAAAATTACGAGAATGAATAGTCAAAATATACTTAAAAGATGTGTAGTTATTCTTTCAGCGTGAAAATATCTAAAAATTATTATTAAATATATAAATTATTTGATTTAAACTATAAAAAATGTTACTTTTATCATATTAATTCAAATGTTCAATTATACAATAGAAAGCAAAAAAAGAAAAAGAAAATCTAGATCAGCTGGAATTAAATCAAAAAATATTTTTAAAATAGAAAGCAGTAGGAAGAAATAAATGGATGTAACCGCTGACATAGATATCTTCATTGAAGATATTAAGCACTTTGACTCACAAGTTTCGATCAAAGCACACGCTTTAAGTATTTTATTATTTCATCGGAAAGCGTAACTTAATAAATGGTGAGGTATATTCACTTAACACCAAGGAGAAATCTCGGAAGGTTAAAAGTACTCATTTAAACAAATGTGCATACAGTAAGCAGAAACCACATCTCCAGTTTTACTGGTGCTGCTGCTATGGAACCTACTGATTTGCTTTCCGGAGAACAAAGTCCTACCGCAGGGCCATGATGAAACTTTACAGCTTTCTTTATTTTCATTTCCTGTCAAATTTTTATTTCCCTCCAATAACTGTGAGCATCAAAATATTAATTAACATAAAGAATAACATATACTTCTGTAAATATTAATTGAAAGATATATTTAAAACTGGAATGGTGAAGTGTATATTAGAAAATTAAGAAATGTTTTATGTAAAATTCTAATATAGTACAATTTGAATGAAGAGATTAAAAATACACTACTGGCCATTAAAATTGCTACACCAAGACGGCAACATGCTACAGACGTGTAATTTATACGAAAGGAAGAAGGTGCTGTGATATGCAAATGATTAGCTTTTCAGCGCATTCAGACAAAGCAGGCGCCAGTAGCGACACCTACATTGTGTTTAAATGAGGAAATTGTTCAGCCGGTTCCTCATGCACAAATTGCATTTGAACGTTGTTGCCTGGTGAAAAGTTGTTGTGATGCCTCGTGTAAGAAGGAGAAATGCGTACCAGCACGTTTCTGACTTTGATAAAGGTCGAATTGTAGCGTACCGGGATTGCGGTTTATCTTATCACAGTGTTGCTGCTCGCGTCGGTCGAGATCTAATGACTGTTAGCAGAATATGGAATCGATGGGTTCAGGACGGTAATACGGAACGCCATGCGGGATCTCAACGGCCACCTATCACTAGCAGCCGAGAAGACAGGCATATTATCTGCATGGCCGTAATGGATCGTGCAACGACGTCACGAGCCGTGAGTCAAGAAATGGGTCATTTGGAAGACAACAAGTGTATGCACGAACAGTTCGACGACGTTTGCATCACCATGGACTCTCAGCAAGGAGGCCATGGCTACGGCTTCCCTTGACGCTGCGTCATAGACAAGAGTGCCTTCAATGGTGTGATCAATGACGAACCTGGGCGCACGAATGGCGAGACGTCATCTTTTCAGATGAATCCAGGTTCTGTGTACAGCATCATGATGGTCGCATCCGTGTTTGGCGGCATCGTGGTGAACGCACACTGGCAGTGTGCATTCGTCATCGTCATACTGGCCCATCACCTGGCGTGATGGTATGGGGTGCCATTGGATACACGTCTCGGTCACCTCTTGTTCGCTTGACGGTGCTTTGAACAGTGCACGTTACATTTCTGGTGTGTTACGACCCGTGGCTCTACCCTTTATTCGAGCCCTGCGAAACCCTACGTTTCAGCAGGATAATGCCCGACCGCATGTTACCGGTATTGTACGGACCTTCCTTGATACGGAATATGTTCGGATGTTGCCCGGGCCATCACGTTCTCCAGATCTTTCACCAATAGGAAACGTCTGGTCAATGATTGCCCAGCGACTGGCTCGTCACCAAACGCCAGTCACTACGGTTGTGAACTGTGGCATCGTGTTGAAGCTGCATGGGCATCTGTACCTGTACATGCAATCCAATCTCTGTTTGACTCAATGTCCAGGCGTATAACTGCTGTTATTACTGCCAGAGGTGGTTGTTTTGGGTACTGATTTCTCATGATCTATATATCCAGCCAAATTGTTTGAAAATTTAATCACTTGTTATTTCTAGTATATTTGTCCAATAAATATCATTTTGTTATCGGCATTTCTTCCTGGTGTAGCAATTTTAATGGCCAGTAATGTATTTTACAGGTATATATATAAATCAAAATGTAATTTTTGGGTGTTTATTAATAGTGATATTTAAAAGAACTTGCAAATACGATATATCAATAGAATGTGATTAGCTAAAATAGTTAGTTTACTATTATGCTCTCATGTTTTCCACATGAGAGTTAATTCAATAGCAGGGTACACTACTTAAAGCAAATTCAGACATATGATAAGGAACAGTGTCAGAATTGAGAATTGAACTCATGCACTGTTGTACTATGGTAATAATGAAGTTTAATTCAGGTATATATAGTCTTTAATAATTTAAAGGCAGAATAACAAAATAGATATATTTGAAATCAAAGTCTGTCAGGAATACTGAATTCCCCATTTAAAAATTATAAATCACAAATAATAAATACCAGAAAGATGGCAAAGGCTCATCAAACAATATATATATGCATATATATATATATATATATATATATATATATATATATATATATATATATATATATATATACAATATATATATAATATATATATATATATATATATTATATATATATATATATATATATATGCATATATGTACGTAAGTAAGTATATACTTTTAAATAATCATTATAATTTTCCCTATTTAACAATGTATTTCAAATGAAAACTTATCATTAATATATCGTGCTATTTTCCAATTGCATGTGATTCCTTACATATTAAGAGTCTATACATTTTTTTCACTAATTCTTGTATAATAATATCTTATTAATGAAATATAATTTCAAAACAATTATAAGATTTTCTGGTATTTTACATTAAGTAACATGATAAAGTTAACCACCACTAAAATCAAAAACTTATTAAATTTTAATTCTGTTTGGAAGAGTCAGATAAAAGTATGAGGTATCATGAAAGAGATAATGCATAACCACCTGCACACTTTAATCAGATTTCTAAAATAGTAATGGAAGGAAAATAATTGTTTTATGTATGTTTCATAAGTATTCATTGCCTGCAAAGGCTGTTATTTGTAAAGAAGTTGAGAAAAACCAATTAAATTGCGTAAAATTGAACAGTAATGTATGAAATACAATTCAACATTTCAATTTCTCAAAGAAGATCCAAAAAAATTGTCCTTACAAATTTCAAACATTTTACTTTATTACATAATGTCAGAATATAATGTTTGACATATTTTAAATATTTAATAATAACAAGAAATAAGTTTAAAATTATTAATGATTAGGTGGAAAATATTAGGGTCGATATCAATGGATTTAAAGGTGTGTACCATTCATGGCACAGAGAATAAGGTGACAGTTGTTTATTTTACATCAGGCCCATGAAAATATAATATCAAATTAGGCACATGGTTTGCTGGTTGTAATCATTGCCTTTAGAACACCAATGTTTGGCACTTTTGCTAGGAATGTCCTTGACAAATCTCAAATGATAAAATTTCTTCTTACTGTCCTATAACCAGAATGCCCAGTAAACAAAGTCCTAACTATCTTTATGTTAAATAATTGACTCAACATTAAGAAAGGTTATTCCAATTCGTAAAGAAAATTCCTTATGGTTAATAACACGTGAAAAAGATATTTGGAAAAAAAATCCTCTCTTACAAGTAAAAGAGATTCTCTGTAAAATCTTGAAACTTTTCCAACGTAAAAAAATATATGTTATTCTATGAACAAGTAAAAAATAGGTTTACTCAAATATTCATTATTTTATAAATCATCTAACAAAGAAAAATTCCGTTAAATCTGTATTACAGGAAATTCGTTTAGTTTATAAACCAATGTTGAAGTGTTCTTCATATTCTTTTTACTAACTCATTTAATTTACATAATTAATAACTTGATAATGTGTGAAACATAAATAATTCATTGAAAAAAATTTATTGTGTCAGTAGTTTGATAATGATTTCTTAGTTTATTCAGAGAAATTAAACCAAATAAACTAGTCAGTTGTGTGTAGTTCGTTTGGTAAACATTGTTTAAAATATGCCCCTTAATCTGGTTCAATCAAATTTAGTGAAAGCAATGTACATGACAATGACATATTTGATTGAAATGTGAGAAAGGAATGAAAACGGGGCTTTGTTTAGCATACAACTTGAATAAAGAGCTAGGACATTTTAAATGTTCCGGAAGAAAAAGAAGCTTTAAAATAACTAAAACAAATAAACTTTTAAACTTGAAATTGCTCCATATGGCAGTAAGCCAGCATGGCAAACACTGATTGTGTTGTCAGTACTCTAAGCAGAAGCAAAAATTTTTTGGTTTGCAGTCAACGAGTTTTTCAGGAAGTTGAAAGGATATTCTCTACAAAATAATAAATACTTTGTTGTGTGTCTATTAAGAAATCTACATTTTGTCTGCTTTAACACAATATTACATGAGATTTCTATGAGAAGTTTCTTTAAATTCTGGTGCAAAATATAAAACATAAAATACAAGGAACATGCAAAACTTTTCATTAAGAGTTTTGTTAGATACTAATTAAATATTATTCAAGATTTATAATGATATCAAAACAATATTAAAGTAGAAATGAATGTTATAAATGTTAAAACATTTTCAAGAATTGAAATGTTATTGGAACAAGGAGAAATAGAACGTGTAACAAATGTGAAGATATAATAAATATTAAATTTTGTGAGATTAACTCTCTCATAATATGTTTCTGTAAAATTTAAATATTTTGATTTAACTTTTCGGATATAACAACATAAAGTGGTAATAAACATGTAACAACTAAGTTTGTCTAATAATATTTTTACATAAAAACTAATTTTATACTCTGGTTTTTTTGCAATACAATAATAAATAACGTAAACATGCAACAAATATGATAGTGTAACAAATAATATTCTTTTCTCTATATTGATACGTCATATAATTTGTTAAAATAAAAATTAATTCATCGAATTTTATCTCTGAGTGCTGCGATATAATAAATAATGATGAAATGGAAATACACATTGTAACAAATATTGAACTTTGCTGAAAATGATGCCCTTTTTTGTATGTTAGTATAAAATTAATTGTGGAAGTTTTATTCTCTGCATATTATAGTACAAGAATGAGGGGAAGTAAACAAATGTGAACATGTAACAAATACGAGATTATAACAAGCATTAAATATGGCTATTAACCATCCATCGTATAATATACTATTATAAAAATTAAATGGTCTAATTTGACTTTCTGGGAGTTAAATGACAATAAAATAAAAACACAAACGTTTAACAAATATGAACAAATAACCAATCTAGTAACGAATATTAAACTTTTCGTGAGAATCATAAGCTCTTTATGATATATTAAAATAAAGTTTTTTTTATTTTTTATTTTGCTTTACTTCTACCATCTGTGTGTGAAGAGGATGTCACAAAACAAAAATAAATGAAAACAAATGAGAAACAAATATCAAAATTATGCAATAAACATTCTTCATCACAAAAATCTTGTGATAAAGATTTTTCTTATATTTTATTAATATACAAAATATTGAATCAATTTAACCTTCTAGGTGGTACAAAATTTTTTATTTTATTAAATCAATACTGAATGAACTGCCATGTTTATCTGAAGAAAGATATGATTTATACTCAAGGATGAAAAAACTCGTTGGAAGTGTTGATGGGAAACCACTTGGTAAAGTATTAAAGTTATGCATATATAATTTTTACTAGTGAGCTAAAAATATGGTTTGATTGTGTTTGACTTTTATTTCTTTTGTAATTGCTTGATTCAATATTTAGTAAAATAAATCTTTTTAAAAATATGAGTTCATATATTATAGAAATGATTGTGCTATTCATCTATTCATTTCATATATTTTTGAATACATAATTCATGATTTTATAAATCATTGAAAAATTTATCTCTTTTGGCATTTTGAAAATAGTGAGAAATTATCAGACGTTGTTCCCATTTATTACTTATAAATATTCTTCAAATTTTTAAAATAAAACTGTATAGTGATAAATAAAATTCATAGAATCGGAAAGATTTGATTTGAAGAGTTTAAAATTTAGGAATAAGAAAAAAAATTATCAATAATGAAATGAATATTTTTTAAGGGCTAAGAATTTTTTCAATAAATTTTGGGAAAATTATTTCGCTGAAGCATATGCATATTGTGATTTTATGAATAATTGTTATATGTTTTTTTTAAAAAAATTTTTAAGACTTTCATTTTAAGAGAAACTTTTGCATAAGGCTCTAACACGACTATAATTCACTCCTAAAAATAAATTCTTATCAATTTTTAAACAAACATCAAATAATGAAACTAAAATGGATTAATGTGGCAATCCAAAAATAAGCTGTTATATAGTAATAATAACAAAAATATTAATTTTACTTACAAATGCTGCATAAAAATTAAATTAACTTTAAATAGTTAACTATCTTTAAACGAAGTTGTATAAGTTAATTTATTTTTAGAAATGTAAAATAATAAAACTAATTGCGGGATTAAAGAAGAAAGCTGCTGTATAGTAATAACAAATAACTTATTTTACTTTTTTTTTATACACTCTGGGGCAATAATTAAAATTGACACTAAAATTACATTTTGCGAACATATCATTTCTTTGTTTCTTGTTCTATAGTCATTTCTTGCACACAAATATTAGCTTGGTAAAAATCTACACCTTAAAATCTATTCTGTAAAGTTACGAGCATTCACTCCAGAGATAGGAATTAAACCTATGAATTGTTAAATAGAAAGTCAGATCACAAATCATTTTGCAGTCAACTAAGCTACATCGAAAGTTTAACTCAACCATAATCGAAAAGAAAAACTAATACAGGAATTACTGAATGCATAAGTTTAATTCCCTAACTTTAAAATAAGTAATTTTGCGTATGTATGTGACTCGGCTTGGAAACTGATTTTCACTCATATTCCTATGACTTAAGGTTTATTTTGCTTAAAGAATCTATTAATCCCCTCTATTATCTATTCTTCAAAGTTTGATTTATTTTTCTAATTTAATATAAATTAAATTTAAGATTCTCCCAAAACTTTTATCTATTTTGTTATTTATATACATCATATGAATAAAATTAATTTTGCAGAGCACTTTTATAATACAGTTAATACTTAAAATATGCATAATTTGATAACAGTATTAGATGTTATTAAATGCATTTTTAAAAAAATCATTAGGCTACAATGAGCATTATTCCAGATGTATTTTAGTTTAGTGAGACTTAAAAACCTTACAGATAAATAAATAAACATTAGCTGTCTGTGAAGTAATGTCTGTGAAGTAGTCTCACTAAGAAAAGTGTGGTTTTTGTGACCAGGAAGTAGCGGTGATAATATATGATCCACCTAGAAACTATATTGTTAATAAGGTCTATGAACATCAACAGTTAAATAAGGCTTAATGTCTGCTAATCTGTAGAGAAGTGTAATGTACCAACTCGAATGTTGACCTCTTCATTGGAATGTATATCAAAATAACGAAGAGTTTTGACAAGTCTAGTGAGTTCTGTATTCAGAAATAGTCAACTAAGACATATACAATAACTTTACTTCATGAGGACCATAGTGACCAAATGTGAAAGGATGGCAATCTCGTATCAAGAAAGTTATAGGTGCATCTCCTAATCTAACTGAGGAGTATCAAATTGAGAGACTTTGCAAGTTAAGTATTCAGAAGGATCTGTGCGTGTGATACTTCTCCGTTGATGTGGAATAGTGAAACTTAAGTTGAAGATAAAGTCATTCGACCATTGTAAAAATTATGAGAGGCTTCGGTTGTTACGAGGAATTAGAATGACAGAAATAGGAAGCTGGAAACATACATGAACAGCTAATTCAACGTTTACGAGTAATGCAATGCTTTCTAAAATATATTTTATGCATTTATATACGGAGGGACATATAAAGATAATTAGAGATTGCTTCTAGTCCTTGTTTTTAAAGTAATGACCAGCTTTTGGCTTTTTGCTTAACTTATACGAAAAGCCACGTAATTTCTGATTAATAGTGATGCACTCACTTTTGATGACAAGTTGGCTTTTTCACAACTTCAGTAAATTGATTACCAAAAAGAAGATAGCGAAAACACTTTGTTGAAGAGAATCTGTCAAGGATTCTTCTTTTTACTCTCTTCATTTATGGTCTTTCCCATATTTGTCAAAAAGTTGAGAAAATGGAGTGTTTCGGATAAAAACACCGAGACACAATTTCTCTTAAATTCTTCACGTAAAAAGTAAAGTTAGATAAATGGTGTCATTTCATCTTAAAAGTCATTTTCTTCCGCTGACGTTTCGGGCGAATTGATAAAATATCAGAAAATTTTTGTTGATAACTGTACTATCATAAATGTAATTCTACATTTATGGTAGGGAAATTATCAGCTTTAAAGTTACTTTTTTCAATTTCTATTATGTAACTTATAGTCACATATTATAATATACACAATCTGTCTTTTCTTTGCATAAAAGAATATAAAAGATAAATAAAATAACTAATACTTATATGTTATGATGTGGCGTATGTAATTTATTCTACCGTTGCTTTTAATTCTGTGCAATTCTGTGATACATATGACAATTTCATAGCATATTTAAATTAAACATTCACATGTTAGTTAATGCTGTTTCAACATCAAAATTAGAACTGTAAATTGACTTTTTGGAGAAAATATTTATTATGCTGTTAATTAAATGGCCTGCAATTCAGTTCAACTATTTGTAAGTTTGATTTCCTTATGGATTCCTGTAGATATTCAAAATTAAATTTAAACTCAAGTTTCCGATCGAATCAGCCTTTATGTATAAAAAATAACTAAATGGCAAATTATCGAAAAACTAACCGATAAAGAAAATAGACCAAGAAAATGTACTTTACTTCATATTACAACTATGTCTGAGGTTAAAGATAAGAATCTGATTTGATATGCCCTAATAATATCAAAAGTAAATTTTAGATTACCATGAAAAAACTATTTCTTCCATGACTTTCTTCAAGAATTCGGATACAGGCTTATCGAGTATCAAAGAAAATTTACAGTATTATGCTACATATGCAGAACTTACTTCATAAAACTGTCTATGATACTAACTGAAAAATATTTTAATGACATATTTTTGTCATAATTACAATACAAATATGGATTAATATGCATAGCAAATGAAAAGAATTCGAACGCAGAATCGGATTGAAAGGTTAGATAGCATATCCCACTTTAAACATAGTATCAGATATGTATGCAGATTAACTTTCTTAAAATATTTTGTTTTTATGGCAGATAGATATCTAAACACAGTAATTTGAGATAGAAATTTTCTTAATATATCTCCCTGTATTCAAAACGAAAATATTCACTAAAATTTGAATTATATTTTTCAACATAAAAATAGGGTTTCTTTTCTGTCTTTTCACGCTCACACATTCCGTTTCTTAAACTCTTAGAAACTCATAAAATTGATACTTTTAAAATAAATAATTAATACTTTTAAAATAAATTAATACTTTTAAAATAAAAAAAATACTTTTAAAATTTTTATCCTTTCATGAAAAATATTTGATCTGAAAGGACTTTTTACACTAATATAAAGGTCAATATGTTACTTTCGCCTATTTTAATAATCAGTGAAAATTAGTAGAAAAATTAAATAAATTTTTTACTCGAGAATAAAATATTGTTTTTATTTAGCTTTGTATACCAAAACTTACAAAAAGCAGTATGTTTATGAAAATAATATTTCATAAATTTCAATTTTATCTTAATACAAATTTTCAACAAATTATTATTATAAAAATTACTGAGACTGCTTTATTTTGTCCATGTGTGCAGTTTATTATAAATATTACTTTCAATTACTATTGAAATGAAAGATGGATTACAACAAAAGAAGTATTTGTAATTTCCAAAATATAAATTATGCAAAATACAAATTGCTGAAAATATTATTACAAAACCTGAAAATATTTCAAGAAAACTACTCGGTCTCTAAGATAGTCTCTAAGCTATAAATCTAAACTAGGTTAAGCTTACTTCTCTAAACTAGAGATATCCTAATTTTTAGGAATAATTGCTTAAATATGTATAAATTTAAGCAATTTATAAATTTTAAATAAATTTTAAATCTAAAATATATAGTATAAATTTTAAATATAATTAAATATCTTAAATATGTATATTATTAATAAATATAATCACAAATCAAAAAGTTTTTAATTTCGAGTCGAAGTATAGAATCAATTTTTCGATGGACTCAACATGTGTCAGGATAATTTTTTTTAATTTTAATAAAAAGAAAGCTAGTTTAATGAATGATTGAATTTCATTTTTATCACTCTGATGGCTGAAGGTTTATTTAGGGTTAGTAGTTAGGTTGCCATATTTTGAGGAGCAGATTAAAGGTTCAGCCCTTACAAATGTGGAAAGTCAAAGGTTTCCAGCCACTATTGAGGCATGAGTACTGCTCTTTGGTTTCTGCGGGATCATTTGTCGAGATTGGGTATTAGGAGCAAATGTAGGATTTATATCGTGATAGGTATATATGCCTACCCTTGAAGAATCAAACCGTCAACAAAACGTGGTAAATATTCAGCTAACTTAGAGTAAATTACAGATCTTGACGCATAATAGCTCTCTTCAGATTGAATGATCCGTGTTTAATCCTAACCATTGTTGAGCATCGTGATGGGGAAGGGTGTTGTGCTTTATATTTTTGAATGCATGTCTTTCTGTGTGATCCCTTAGAAGTTTTCATGTTTTCTCCCTGGTGATTTCTGAATATTACCCATTACCTGTGAAAAGTCCTCTCAGAAGACAATTTATATGCCAGGAATTAAAATGCTTTATAAATAGGTTTTTTCGTTCTCCAACCAATGACAAAATACTGTATTTTCTTATAATCTTTTACTATTTAATACTATTTAATTATAAGAAATGAATTGTGATGAGAAAAATTTTCGTAGTATATTCAAAATTCATCATGAAGTACTCAAACCATAAATTATTATTTAATTGAATATTCCTACAGAATTTATAGAAATTAGCTTTTATCAACTATTTATGATTTATTTATTAAACATTTATGCAAATCTTGTTTGTTAATGGAAAAAAATAATTAATAAGAAATAGCTAAATTTCGCTGAGTACAATAATTTCAATTTTAGGTAAAATAATAAAACTTTAAATTAAGGTACCTTTTTGTTTATTTTAATGTCAAACTAATATCAGTTAAAACTCATATACTTTAAAAAATCGATTTGCTGAAAAATGAATCAACGATTTCGGGCAGATATATTAAAATGAAGTGTGCGTTTTCATTTGGAAGCAAAGCTGTCTGCTGACAACTTAGCGCTCTGGGCCTCAATTTGGTAATTCGTGGGTTCGATTATCTCCTCACGGGTAAATGTTAGCAGTAGCTTAGAACTTTCATTAGCTGGGAAAGGAACTGGGTGAATTAATTATCTAATACAAACAGAAATCATAATATTACTAACCAAATATGTGTTTCAACACATCAACAATACCCATGATTTACATTAATGTATTTCCTAAATATATCATACAGTATCGATCATTTCTTTAGACAATATAAGCTTTGCTAATCACTGTTAAATTATATACTTAGGCAAAATAGAAACTTATAACTTAGTTTCAAAAACAATTTTCATTTATTCATTGGAATAATGTGTTAATCAAATAAATGTTTGGTTTCTGTATTTTTCTGAATATTTTGAGCAATTTTTAAAATAAAGTTCATTTAATATATGCTACACTTTATTCTCTATATACATTTTTCTTGGAACCCAATTAACACATCTTAAACATCATGATGCATAATTTTACATAGTACATGATAAATGATTTTACAAACATAAAATATTTTAAAATGAATTTAAATAAACAAGAACTTCTTCACTTTAAGCCAATAAATCATCCGAGCATGATACAAACCTCCGGAAAAAAGTTTAAAAATAAAAATATAAACTCATGATGCTATGTCTCTACCATCAAATATTTATATTCCGATAGAGGAAAAATAACAGTCGAAAATGGCAAAACATAGTGAACAAGGTTTCCTGGGTTACATATACGCATGCATGTATAACCGATGACTCTTTTTAATTTTCTTAAAGCAAAATTAAGAAAAATGAATGCTTCCACAACGTTTATAATAAGAATTAATCATCTCATTATATCATGACGATAAAACTTATCGTTGACGTTTATCGGCGCTTTTCACGCCTTTATCAAGAGCGGGGATCTTTTAAACGCCCCGAGACTGCGAATGACGTTTAGCCGATACTTTTTCTTCCTTTTCACAGCTATTTTATTATTGAAATTCGGAAGTGTCCGCGCAGATTTAGCTCAGAGGTTATGTGCCAGACAGAATTAAAAGCAGTAGAGGCCATAAAAGAGAAAATTTCCCATATATATATATATATATATATATATATATATATATATATATATATATATATATATATATATATAATAAAGAAATTGCTTATTGAGTATACGTGCTCATTTTCTTTCATTGAAATGCAATGTTTAATTATAAATTTATTAAAGAAATGAGTTGATATTGATTTAAAAAATAAGTATATTTATATACTTAAAAGAAGCAATTTGATTTTTTTATTAAATATGAAAAATAAACTCTGAATGATTCTTCTAATACTGTCATATAATAAGGCCAGTGACATTATATAATGTCTTTGGAAGCAATAGTTCATACCATGCTTACGGGTTTGTGTCTTTTTTTTAACTTTGATTACCAAAAGAGTGGAAGTGTAAATAATATATATTGTAAAAATAAATATTATAAACATAGAAAAAATAATTCTAACTAAACACTGAATTGAAATGCCATATTTAGGTTGCTAATTATTAGCTATTTTTTTTAAATTTATAGTATTATTCTAACAAATTACAGATACAATGAAAAAATTTCATTAAAACTCAAACTTCTATTAGATACGATCTTCTTATCGTTGATGTTTTTTTAAAAAAATTAATTATAAAGTTTTTATAATCCTATCAAAACTATTTATCAATCTGTATATAATAAATATCAATATATATTTGCATAAATATTGATACTAAAATAGGTATTATGTTTATTTAATCAATTTAAAAAATAATAAATAACTATGTTTCATATAATATTCCATAAGTTAAAATGCTTTTTTTATCAAATAAATAAGAGATTTTTTTTAACTTTATTTTTATTAATTATTTTTAACTTTCAGTAGCACAGAAGTAATAGTTTATGCTCAAAAGTTTTCGAATATTTATTTATCCCAAGGCATGTTTCTTTAATGTTTTAGTATTCAAATATTGATAATTATTAACAATGTGTCATTAAAGCACAAATGAATGGTTATTTTATTTTTGCAATTACCTTTGCAGCTTTTGAATGAATATAGCTAATTAGATGCAATTATCTAAAATAATTCATTATTTGAGAAATTCATTTTTAACTATTATAAATTTAATAAATACATTCTAAATACTAATTGAGTTAACAAAGGAGAATTTAAAGTGGTCCTGAATTGAATACTTCAGTAAAGGTAAAAATAAATTATTTTCTTATAAAAGTTTTTGCAATGCCTAAAATCTATTTTAGAAAACTAATAAATCTTACTAATTTAGTTTATTTAAGTTAATGTTAAAAATTATCCCACAGTTAATTTATCTGTAGTTATCTGTTTTTATTATAACTAAATTGCTCACATAAAATTAGTTTTTTATATTGGAATGTGAATTTCTTATAAAGATATTTAGTCAAGATTTATACAGAAAAATATAGTTAACAAAAATATAGTAAAAGAAAATGTTACTGTGAATTAAATGCTCTGTAGGTTTATTCATTAATATTCAAAAAAAATAATGTGTCAACATAAAAAATGCTAATTAGTTTAATGAAAAATTAAGAACTATTTGTTAAACATAATTAAAAGATGAATACATTATTTTTGTAAAATGATGGAAACAAAATTTGTTAAACCAAAATCTAAAATTTAAATTAATGAATTTATTAGTAAGGAAATACATTAATATCTGACAATAAACAAATTTCTTACACGCAGAAGTTAAGGATCACGTAAACGACATTTAAGAAATATCTTGCTTCTAATACTCAAAATTTTCGTTATTGTAATTTTTTCTTTCAACTTATAAAAGTATTAAAATGATTATAATTTCCATTGAACACATTATTATTCATTCAATCTTACTTATAAATTTATTGTGAAAGTGTTGGCATATAATAATATTTTTATTCCTATATGTGGTGTTAAATCTGTCTAAAAATACTCTCGTGCATTTTTAAAATATATAATTTATACTGAATTCGGGATAAAGTATTATTTAATACTTTTACCTAAATTCAAAGTAATTTCTAATTACTTCTTCAAATAAGTATTTGATTTCCGTAAACTTTATTATGCATACGAATAGAATCATATATTTAACAAAAGATTATTGGTAAAAATAATGATACATCATATTATACACAAAAGCAAAATAAGCGTAAGATCTTTTCTATATGCTTATAGTAAAAAGAGAATCATTAAGATCCTTGCAATTGTTTTTACCTTAATGATTAAACTGTTTAGAATACTTTTATTAATTTTATTGTTAAGGAACAAATAATATGGAAAACAAAGTTAATAATTATAAGGCGTATTTTAGTAAATTTTTATAACATCCTAAATGTTGAAGAAAATTCATTAGAATTAAAATTCATATTTGAAAGAATTTATCAGACTTCAAACATTCACAACTTCTTTTCTGAAAATTTTTTTAAATTCAAAAAACAAACTTAAAGTTTTGTTTCAACTCTAGTACTAAAGTTGAATAAAATTTATATAATACTAATTTTGCTGCCTAAATCTATTTCCATTTCATACCATTTATCATAAAATTAAATGATAATTGTAATTGAATTTTGCAAACTGGCTAACAATTTAAAAAATAAAATTCATCGTGCAATAGTTTTTAATATTTTTATAAAACTTTAATTCTCACTATAAAATATTGTATTATTAATATTTTCTGTTGATATATCTCTAAAAATGGTCTATCATGCATATAAAACTATAAAAAATAATAAAGTTACTTTTATGTAACTACATTTTCATTTAGTTTCATCACACAGATTATAAATAAATGATTAGTAGAGAATACAAGTCATATATTCAGAATATTATCATACTTTTTTTATAAATCTCTTATATTTTTGAGTAATTTAATTATTGGAATTTATAAGAATATCTATAAAAGTCACGCAAAAATATGCCATTCTCCTTATATAGGATAAATAAATTGTTATCATAGAATGTTGATATAATAGACATCATGTGCTACATTAAAGTTTACTTTTCTGTAAGTGTCCCTTCTGGACTTAACTATAAATTTTAAGAAATTAAAAAATTATTTTACAGCATTAAAATATGCATTGCAGGATTAAAAATCAAAGCCTTGTTGAGATTTTTATTTATAATAAACATTTTACATTTTAAAATCTATTGACTAAAAAAAAAAATACAATTTCCTATGAAATGATATTTTATGCGTTATATTAGTCATCAAATTATTTTATTATAAAGATTTCTGCGAAATAAATTTAAATAATTATTTATGAATTTCAATTGGTTTTTATGAAAATATATATGGAGAAAGAAATTTTACTTTGTTATTTGAATCATTTTAAAATTAATTAAATTTCTATGTGTTTCATTCTATAAAATATCAAGTCCGTTGATACTTTTTCATGTATTTTAGGTATAAGTTTTGAGTTCACATCTGTAATAAGAAATATTTTAAAATTTTCGTAAATTAAAAATGCTTATTCTAGAGTTAATTTTATAATAGAAAATAATTATTCGTCATTCCTTGAAAGAATTAAAAAGTAGTTTTTCGATTATCTGATTTACATACATTTCTAAAATAAAAATTGCATCTAATTTAATCATGAATTTTACGGCAAAGTATAATATGGGCTTAGTTTAAATTAATAATAATTAAATAACTACTTGAAAACATCTTAAATGCTTTCTTTCTTTTAAAATATATGCTCTTATTTTTCATTATTATATAAAAAAACATTATGTAAGCGATCTTAAAAATTTCAAATTTATTTTATTCGTTGGCATTTAAATCTATTAAGAAATTAATAATAGAAATATTTCAAAACAATATTATTAGTTTGTTTTTATTCTCTTGGAAAAAAATATAGTGCAATACAGAGAAAAAAAGTATTGGGAAAGAAAAAAAGTCAGAAAGGAAAACTGACCGTCAGTGACGCCGAAGACAAGCAAGAGCGCTACAGCTGCTACGGGGAGCATCTCTCTCCTCTCTCTCCAGACAGGGGGAGGGCGAGCCCTAAGGGGTGTTCCGAGCCTCGACGCGGCCCGATCTCGTCTGCTTCCGTCCAACTCCTATCCGAGCGACGGCAGGGAAGTGGGGGCGCGCGCTGTCATTGATTACGGACCGATCCGCCGTTCCGCTCACAGGATTGATCGGACCTGTCGGTCGGTGAGACACGTGTCTGTCCGTCCAGCCCTTATCTGGAATGACTGCGTGGGAGTAGGGATCCCCAGTGTTGGACATTTCGTTGTGAAGATGGGGATTAAGAAGAGCAGCTGAAACTTTGATAGGACGTTTATCAAAAACTTTTTACCTCGAGACAACTAGGAGAAATTTTTGGTCGCTAAAACTTTTATCCAAGTTTCTGAACTAAAATTGAATTTCTTTTGTTTCCATTTCTGTTTAAACATAAATAGAGGTCTTCCTGGTCGAAATATATTATTTGAATGTTTTTATGACATTTTTGTTTATTTTTTAATAATTACAAAAAAGTAAAATTTGATTTCATAACAATATTTTTTTATGCATCTTATAATCATTAGCTCTTTAACAGTATTTAAATAAACTTTTCGTCCCCTCTAAGATATTTTCATCATCAAAATATAAATATTTTATATGCATCCATATTTTTTTCGTTCCTCTGTTGAAAAAATTAATACTTCAACTATACATATTTTGCCCAAATTATTATGCTTAAATGTCTTACGCCTTATGCTATATTACTTCTTGTCAAAATTCAATATTGATTCTATTTTTCAGTGTATATGTGACATATTTATTGAATAGCATATACATTTCTTTAGATTATTGCTGATTGGAAAAACACCCAACAAAAACCATAAAAGCATTTCAAATTACTCCAAACTATTTTAAATTCCTACAAAAAGTAAAACAGTCGCAGAAACTATATTTTTTTTGAAAGAAATCTCTAATAACTTTCAAGAAACTTATACAATTTAATTAAATATAATATGCACTGTACTGTGTATTTGTAAATGTATTTTAGGTAATGTAATTAATTATAGTACTACCATTGAATTTATCAATTAGCAAGAATTATTTTTATTTAAATAAGTCTTATTGTAAATTCTCACCTATAGGCTATAGAAGTATGACAATATTCATAATAAATTAGAAATTTAAGCCAGAAATTTTCCAAATATATTCGTAATAGTTGACATATAGAATGGTTTACATGGTAGATACTATGAAATAGTAAACAAAACCTACCAAATCATTCAATATAAAGAAAGAAAAACGAATTATGCTGAAAATCTTCAAACTCTAATGTATTGTGTGTATAGAAAGAAAATTGGGAAATAAATGCCAAAGCACTGATGGAGGTGCTTGAGACTCACAATTATAAATGACGTTTGTGATAGGTGGAAGAGTTATCAAAGCTAACATGCACATCCGGGAATTCAAAGTTACTTCTGCATACTTTTTGTTACATTTGGTCTGAATTTTAAAGTAGTGAAAATGACTGTGCATATTGAATGAACAATTAAAGGGATTTTACTTCTACCAAATACAAAAATCTTGGTCTTCTCTAACAAAAAGTTAAATATAAAAATGAATCTATAATATAACACATGTTTCTTTAAATTTGCCGTTTGTGGAAACACAACAATAGAACATGATTGTTATTTTCCTACATCATAATAGTATCCTCATCATAGATCTTATACATGCATATAATCATAGTAATATATATATATATATATATATATATATATATATATATATATATATATATATATATATGCAAGATATGCAAGCGCATGTGTAAATGAAGCAGGTAAAAAGTAATAAATTTAACGAATTAAGTCTGAGTATCCCAGCACGTAATAAAATATCACGCATTATCTGTAATTTAATTATCTGTAACTTTTTAGCAACACAGTTTTTAAATAAGCTTTCAAATGAAAGAAATGTGTTTAAATGTGAGCAAAATATGATAGTACAGATCAAATATCATAAAGTTTAGGAATTATCAAAAAATTCTAAATAAAAATATGAATTCTTAAAGGATACGAAATGATTTGACTTAAGGATATTTTTAATATGAATTAAATCAATCTATATAAAAAAAATAGTGCATTATTCTTTTCAATTACAGCATTAACGAATAGAGGCTTAACAGTGGGAAGCAACATTTCATTATAAAAAGCAATTATCATATTTGAAAAGTAAATTAGTCTAGTATATTTCCATTTTTTCCCTATAACTTTGTTTCTAATTAATCGATTTTTTTAAGTCTAGGTACTCTTTAATAACTCAAGTGATGAATTAATGTCACACATTGAATTGATTAATGAGTTACGTTATATTTTCGGAATCCCGATTATGATTATTCCGGGAAATTTTTATGAAATGCATATAAATTGAATCAACGAAAACTGAATAATAGATAATCATTGTAGAGGGAGAAAAATAGCAAAAAATTCATCAGGGAGAAAAATAGTGTTTCGAAGGGAGATAAAGGATGCAGAAATTTAGGCTGTGGAATAATGCATTTCTTACAATCCGTGAACTGTATGACAAGCTTGATTTCAAGGATAAATCCATTGTTGAGATGTGCTCCTGAATCATTCTTTGAATTGGCTTATACCTAGACGAAATTCTATTAATCAATTTTCAAAGATTATGTCACCAAGATTAAAACACCACTGTAAATAAACACCAACAATGCGATAATCACAAGCTTTGATTTGACAATGATTGAATCAATAAACTTATTCAAACACTTTTGTTTCACAATAATTGTTCCTTGAGTAGTTGGTCATATTATTACTAACGTTAAAATAAATTTTGAAATAAATGAATCGTGCAATGATTCCGGTAATTTTAAAAATTAAATTTACTAGCAGTTTCATTTTCATTTGATTTGAATTTTTCTCTCTCTTCTAAAATTTGCTTATATGTTTTTATAGCCACCTTAATCCATCCTCTTTACTACACATACTGCAGTTTCTAAACTTGACATGGCACGTACTGTATACAATTCTAGAAATGTTGAAAATATTTTATACATATAAAGTAAGCTCACTTTAGAAATTTTGCATACATTGCTATTAGTTTTGGAAATATTTAATTTTAATTCCATAAACTACAGCATTTTAAATTTTGATGGTTTCTTTTCCTTTTTTAAAATAAAGAGTATGTCCATTGAGTAATGGTCCAAAATTTTCTTACGTCGAATTGTATTTGCTTGTTTCTTAAGTTGGACAAGAACTTAAGATCATCTTCTAACTCTAAGCATGCTAATAAGTTCGGAATTCTTAGTAAAACCCCTGAACAAGAAATTATAGCTCAACATTTTTCAACTATTTCAATTATTTTGAAATCAGATTGAATACTTACAAATGTCTCTTTTTTAAATCTGTTATACAGTATATCATATGATCAATAGCTGTAAGATAGAGATATTAGTATATCATACACTCCTTTCCTGCCATCCCATCAGTTGCAAAATACTTATGACAATATCAAATACAACCAGCTACAGAGACTCTAAATATATATACCACCATAAACATGCAGCACGCAGAATATGGTCTGATGTGAAAAATTGACATTTTGCTTATCTTATTTTCTATTTTATCGTTGGGCGCACCAAAGTCACAAGGCTGCATGAAATGGAATGAATGTTTAACTAGGTAAAGTACAAACGAATATCGATCTCTGGCCAGTTAAAAATAAAAGCTATATTTTATTCATATTCCTTTGTTGTTAATTTAAATCCTAACTAGAGTTGATTTGAGCTGTCTGTAAAGATATGTACTTCATAAACTAAGTGATGGGACATTCCGCTTCGGAGCATCTTTCTTTTCAAGAAAGGAAGCCATTGATTGCTTTCCACTTATTAAAATTGTCATCTAAACGTAATTGATGGAAATGAAAAAATATTTACATCATGATATAATTATTTATTTAACATTTCCAAAATTATAACTATATTATAAAATAATAATGCTTACCTTTTTTTCATTTTTATAAATGATTATTTTCCAACCAATGCAATATAGATGTTTACGCTTTTAACAATTTTAACTACTTCTCTCAATATTAACTTCGTGACTCAAGAAAACTTTCAGTCATTTCTGGTGTCATTATATTTCATTTATTTTTATAAGAGAAATTCCCTATTTTTGGTGTAGAACAACATTTTGAAAAAAGTTAAATAAATAGCAAAATAGCAATAAAAATAAATAAATATTAAATAATAGTACATATATATATATATATATATATATATATATATATATATATATATATATATATATATATATATATATATATATATATATATATATATATATATATATATATATATAATGATGAGCATTAAGTCTATGAAAAAATATTGATAAATGCGCTTGAATTTTTCCCATAAAATTGTCTGATAAATATTATGAACATTTAAAACAACCTTAAACTTTTTTAAATTGAGTTATATAGTAAGCAAAGCTGTGAGAAACTAAGCATTAAAAGAATAATTTTAACACTTCAAATGCATAAGATTTTTTTATTAATGCAGTTAACTTTCTGCACATCTCTGGGTGCATCGTCATAAAGCTTTATGACAACAATAAACCAAGTCTGAGGCTTACTGGATCACTTTAATTTACTTAGATAATTTAAATTTTTGAGTGCTAAAACTCTAAGCTTATTTATATATTCCAGTTGATTTAATGGATGAATCAAATGAGCTTAAAAAAGCTTGTTTAATTTAATAATGTTGCGATAAACGATGAATGTCACAGTGTTTTTCTTTCAATCTGTTCTAGAAAGGGATGGGACATGTACCATAAAATTATTTTTAGTTTTAAGATTTATGACAACAATGACTCACAATTTCATTTATAAACTACCATTATACTTAAGATATTTTTTCTGAATATTTAGAAAATTGTTATAGATATATTATTCAGAACTAAATATTTAAACAAGATGTTATGTGCTAAATATATTCACTTTTGTTTCCTAACATCACATTGATATTAAAAGCAAATTAAGGATAATCTTGAATAATCAAATGTGTACGCCACCTTTCATTTAACATTTATCAAAATGTGAGAAATATAACGCCAATTTTTACACTGAATAATTTAAATCGATTGAAACTATCTACCTAAAATTATAGTTTGTAAGCATTATCAATCATGAATATGAAATACATTTCCATTGAATTTATATGCATGGTAGCTTTTGAAAGAAAAGGAAATAAAATCATTTTAGCATGAAAACATTGCAAAAATATAGGAAAAATAAGAATTTTACCACAGATTTAATAATATGTTATGCATAAAATGCAATCTGCAAATATCATTTACATGTAAGGTTAACTGAAAACTTTAGAAAATTTTATAATCATAGATTCTTTTATATGGTAGTCATATCATGTCTCGTATGAAAATTTTTATTACTGTATAATCGTTTTTGTTTATGTGGATTATTTGAACGAAATCTGTGATTCGAATTAGGTTTTCAGAACCTTTCTACATAACATTCGACCCTGAAGAAAGATTCAAATCTACAAGCTATTGAATTAAATATTAGAGTCTTAAAAGACAATTCAAATAATAGATTTTTCCGCTGATTAATTATAGTACCGGTGTAATGATACATTCTATATATATAAACTTATTTTCAGCAATATATCAATCTCCCTATTATCAAGTCTTAATTGTTATCATGTTTTTTATGGAAAGATCTTAGAAAATGCAATTAATGTAATGTAGAACACAAATAAACAAAATACAATCGAAAGATTTCTCAAGATTTAATCAAAGAATGAAATCTCTCACAAAGGCGAGACTATATGCCAGTTAATTAACTTATAACTGTTCAAAATTTGAGGACAGAATGATATCTCTGTGATTGGATGATGGTGCAAGTAAAATTACATTTAAGCAGAAGTTTTATCTAGCTACGTAATTAGTCGTAGAGTTATATTTTTGTGTTATTTCTTATTTAACGTGACAAATGTGTTTATACTTTTTTTTTACATTGATCAGTGACTAGTGTCTCGATAATCAATGTTGAAAATTGAATAAGTTTGAATTGACAAATCAAAATTTCAAAACATTTAAAATAAAATAAATTTTATTTGAATTGTCTTTTAATGCTCAAAACCTTATGAAATATTTTATGTACGACAAAATACATTTAAATACAAAAAGCATGTTTCTATTTTGTGTGAAAATTCATAGCCGAAGGGTTGTCAAATCAATCAGCATTTTTTAAATTGATTTCATTCATTTGAATAAAATACAAAGTATGATATAACAAGTACCAAATCAAACTGACTGAAAAATCACGTTTTTTCTTATTGATTTTTATACAGATCTAAATGTCTTGATTTCAATGTAATCCTTTGGAAAAATTTACAAATATAATAATTCTTTTATAGCAGGCAATTTAAAAATAATATTGTCGCTTTTATCAACTCTTATATGTGATTTGGTACGATTATACCAAATGCTAACTCTGATGATATTTTTAAGAAACCAAATATTCTTATAAAAATACAAATAATCTGAAAATAATTTGACTTTTTTTATTCTTGTAATGCAATTTTTCTCCCTTAATATACACGATTTGGAACATTCATAAATATCTTACATGGCTTGAAAATACTTTTACGAATTAAGCTCAAGATCACTAGTATACTCTTTTCATCTCAAATTGCTCTAGTGACTTCAAAATATGTTTCAAAAATCAAAATTGAGTTTTAAGTAATAGTTAGTCGAGACTAAATCCAGAGAATATACTAGGAACACGTGATCATTCGAGAATATTTTGCTGTCAAAGAATTTATATAAAAACTGCTATCCTCAAACAAATTCAATGAATTTGAATGAACAATTTCTAGGAGGACTTTAGAGCATTTTCGGGTAGAAAATCTCATTTTGGAATAAATAAATCTTAATCTGATTTACTTAATACATTTCAAATGACAATGGAGTCACTGTTTTGCTTGCAATATTGATTGCGATAACAGTATGAGACATTTCTTTATAGGCCACGAGAAAGGAATAGAAGAGCAAAATCACCACTGTTATAATGCGTGTTTAATTTATATTCGTATTTATTTTTAATGGTCCTTTTCTATTTATTTTTAAATCAAACATTTTAATCGTGTTGCAAACTTGGCAGCTCACCCCCATCGTAAATTATTTCAAGCTTTTCAGGTGGAAAGAAAAAAATCTAATTGTCACATGTTACTCTCTTTTTAAAAATCAAGATAACGTAAAAATTTAAAAAATAAAATTATAATCAAAGTTTACTTTACATACTGTTCTTAGTTATTTATAATTGCTTAATGAATAAATGTATGTTGAATTAATATTTATTTTTAAAAAATTCTCCACTGGCACTGCATTTGGAATCAATTATTTCTTTTTGAACTGAATATATTATTTTCTAACAGGCACTGCAAATATATTCTAAATATGCCAGTTTCATTTTATTGTTGAGCAATTCCTGTTCAATTTATATTACCCGAAATTTGACTTCTTATAACATCAATATCAAAAATTGTTCCTCCTTAAGTAAGATAAGGAATCCTTAAGCAAAGCATTCGAATATTCATCCTTAAAAGTTCATAATGAATATTTTAATATGGTTTAGCATAAAAAAATCGAATTTCTAATCTCCTTATAATAAAAGATTAAATGTCTTTCTCGATTTAACTTTCTTATGTCTTAAGATTCAATGAGTTATCTTATTTCAATTTTCATGAAAGAGAATTTTACACCTAGCCACTAGATGACCTATAATAGCATACTTATAGAATTAAATATTTCCTCGAATCAAAATATAACCTAGTTAAAATTTTTGTAGTCTTATAATAAAAGATACTTTCAAGCATGAAATTATCAATAAATCTTTTAAAAAACATTTCTCATAGGTTCCACTGAGTGCATTATGTTGATAAAAATGTGATACAAATCAACATATACGCTGAATGTTTATTAACAGAATCAAGTAAAATTATCTAATACCTATCAATAATAGAATCAGAGTTGCATAAGACATATGAATTAGATTTAAGATATCTAGATTAATCTTAGTGAAGATTTTCTCCTACAATTTTTCTGATTCTCTTAATTTCTATTCCAAAAACTGTCATCTACTGAACTCGCTTTTAAATTTCAGTCCCTAATTAATTAGAACAGCAGTATGCATGTAGGCCATTTAGAGAATATTCCATTTGGACGGACGCAAATAGGTCTTTACACCGAATGTATAGGACCATTTGATGAATCGGTGGATTAAGCCCCTCCCCCCATATCTCCCCCCGGAGCTGCAAATGAACACCGGTAGTCGAATTAGCCGAATGATTTTGCATAATTCAAAAGGACGTGATAAGGTAAATATCGGTAATATGTAATAGGTTTATATCTCGAAATTTATCGTTCTAGTGTATATTCTAAATTATGAGAATCATCCTTTATGGCATTCGCATGCGATAAGTGGCATCAACTCTTGAGAAGCATGAGATTACTCGTTATGTTTCCAATAGCAGTGTGAGGCGTTAATCGTTCCTTTATTTATAGTTTTACAATGGACTGATTAATTTTGTACTTCTTGTGGCTACGCTTCAAACGTTCTTGCCTTCATCGCTGATAAGTTGTGCTATGGTTGCTTTATTAATAACACAGTTTAAATTTAAATATTTTTTATAAAATACTTAGAAATAAATGGAAAATTGTTTTTATGGGACAAATATCTGACTATAAAAGATATCTAAATCCTGCATAATTTAAAGAATTATGTAATAAAAGTATTTTCAGGTGTGGAAAAGAAATGAAAAGTTCTTTCGAAAAGTAATCATTACCGTAATGAATTTAACGTATAATTATTTCTTACGTTTTCTACATGTATATTTCATAGTATTGCACTCATAATGCCAAAAATGTAAATTTTTATTTTTAAATATTTGACTATCAGTTAGATAAAACAAAAGAGATTTTGATTTAAGTGCTTTTATATTGCATCATATTACTGTTGATAAAGTTATAAAGTTAATATTTATTTAAATGATGTTGATGCATAATTCCCAGTCAGAGCTTTATATAACATTTTGAGTTAATATTCGCATTTTGTAACATTAATATCTTTGTTAAATTTTCAAATGCAATTATTTAGTCAATTTTAGTCATAGAATGTTAAAATACTATTACTTAATCGAGTTATCAATTTTATAACATAAAATGCAGTAAAATTACAAGATCAGGATAAAATTTCAGAATTTAAACTTTTTACAATATTGTAGTTCACAATAATTTCAGATAAAAATTTATTTATTTAAACTAATTTATCCATTATGTTACATTAAGAAGGAATTTTTGGCAAAATTGCAAAATTAGTTTCTTGATAAAATGTTTAGTCTTCATGATTTCTGTGTGTGAAATGCAATAAAATATTTGGCATTATTCCTTTTAATAGACCAATAAAACAATGTCAATCATTCTTATCAATTAAATCTATCACATGGATCTCTTTTCCACAAGTGATATTAATCACACTTTTATAAAAGACATCTCATTTTGAATAATAATTATTGAAAACTATTATGAAAAAATCCTCATGGAATCCATGCCACCGTCAAACGCTACTACCATTCTTATCTACTGCCTTCACTGCCTAAAATCTCAAATTACAACAAACAAGTTCTGCTTTTATGGATTTCTCATTATCTTCCACAGTGTTTTAAAGAAAACTTGGATAAAAGACCTTATGCTGTTAGTGACACACTGGAATAGCCATTAACTTTCAGCACGTGTATTTTCCATCTGAATTCTCGTCATAGGAAAAACGGATTACAATATTATGAAGCCACCTTACAAAAAGCTACATTAAAATTTAATGTAGTATTAAATTTTTAATGTAGTATTTTGTAAGGTAAATAATACATGACCTCATAGAATGCGTGACTCACTTAAATTCTGCCGTCAGTCTTAGTAACTAGATTCACTTATTAATCATTGGTAAAACTGATCCTGATCCTACATTTGTAATGTCACACCAGCTTGCTTTGTTAAAGAATGATTAAATGCCTTCTTGTAATCTGTCAAATATTCAAGCAACTGGCATATTTAAATAAATATTTAAGTCTATTCAACTGGATTTAACATCAAATTCTATGCTTTTGTGAAAACACACACACACATCAAAACTAATTCATATCCAAAGCTAGAAGCTAAAATCCAAAGCAAGTGCAAAAGTTAAAGAAGTACCATCAGCTTGCGAACTGTAATATTGAAGATTTGATTTGAATGATTCCATAGCATCTATAAAACCACATTTTTTTTAATTTTCATTGTAGATAGATTTAATATTTAATAAAATATCTATAATATCTATGTGTAATCGTTGAAATCAACTCTTACCAATGAATTCGACACGATAATATTTCGCCAGTCATCAAGGAAACAAAGAATATGTTCACGAAATCAAGAGAAGTTGTGTCATGCTGAACTGCTTGTAAAAATATTTGTAGGTCATATCCTTCCTTTTATATCTTCATAATTTATAATTTTTATAATGAAGTTATAATCATATTAGCAAAGTTTCTGAAATTTTATTAGGATATCAGTAAAGTTCTCTCGACACCATACTATCCATTTGTATATTTTTAAGATGTCACTGCTTTTGGAGACGTGAAAGCTTTAATCATACTAATTACGATACATAAGTTTATTATTATTTATGATACAAGTAAGTATATCACATACATATATAAATAATAAGAACTTTATTTTTTGTTAATTGTGTTTTCGAGCAAAAATGTGTAGTTGCGTTTGGAATCATTTTAAACTACATATGGAACAAAGAATTCTTTAACTAGAACTATTTAATACAACATTTAATCTTAAAATTTGTTTTTGTATTCCTGCATCAAGTAATAAATAATCTAACAGTGTTTTGTATGGGTTTGAGAATCCGATACATTTTGCTTCTGAAACTTTTCATCGATAGCGAAAGATGTGTTGCAAGAAAGAGATTTGCAGAAAAATCTCAAATACAATAAAAGAAGTGCTCTCAGAAGTCATAAATACGACACTCATCATTCGTTATTCAAAAACATTGATATCAAATACGGCCTTCTGAATTACTTTGAATAGCTTGGCCCTATTACTAAATCACGATGAGTCATTGTTTTATTGTTTATTAAATTTATATAAATTTCTATATAATAATATTATTATTAATTGTTTAAAAATTTGGTAGCAGAATAAACACTGATGAGATTAGATGGGTAAAGTTAAATAATGTGATACTAGTTTCTTTTGTAATAACAGCAAATAAATATAATTACCTTAAAATAAACAAAACAAATTTAGTTTTTCTGAACATAAATAATTTATAAATACGATTATGTTAGGATATAGATTTCACGTTTCTTTTGTATTAAAAAATCCCATTTTAGAAAAAATTATATTTTTTTCACAAAATAAAAAATATCATTTAAATTGAGTTAGAACTTGAATCAAATAACAGATTATTTTTTGAGAAAAAAACTTTTTAAGATTTATTTTTTAAAAAAATATATCACTTTATCTTAACAATAAGAATAATGTACAAGGTAACTTTCCTATGAAACGTTTCAATGAGAGCAGATAATTTATCATTTCATTTTTCTATACGTGCAAAGACTTAACATTTACATTCTGATTAATAATTAAAAAACGCTTTTCATGACTTTCTATGATAGAAATGAGCGCACCACTCATAATATTAAGTCTTTAACACCAAATTTTGGCTGTGACAATTATTTTGTCAAGTTTGAAATGAGTTTCTGCATGCACTTTTGATTTTCTGGTAAGAGTGGAACACGAGTGGTCTAGTCTGGAAATGAAATTTGACTTCAACAATCGAGATTAAAATTCAAACCCACCAAGCTTGTTTTCTGTACCAAGTTTCAATTTAGATAATTGCTTTGCTCTTTTTTAGGTGATTCTAAATGTGGGAGACAAAGTGCTTGTAAAAATAACATTTTTGCTTATTAATGAGAAATCCATCATTATGTCCTTCAACATAATTTCATTCACCTTAAATTACCATATTTGTAAAACATGTGATCAATAAACTTAATTTCTTTAAGAGGAATTAAAAATTTTAATCTTTTTTTTCTGAAAGAAATATAATCTGTAAATAGGTTAATGATTTAATAAGTTAATGCTTGTAATGTTTTATTGTTTCTATTATGAGATAAATAAATATCCTTTTTAAAAGAAAATGCAATGAAAATTGAACTTTATCTAATTTAGAAAAAGGTGATAAAAAGATTTTTCCCTTTTTAAGAAACTATAATTTTAAATAACTTGTCCATTACAAAACGGATTTTGAAATGAGTTGGAATTTATGAAATTAATAGAAAAATGTGTATTTTTGCAAATCATGCCAAAAAAATTTTCTAAGATATGAATAGAAATGTCACTTGTCTATTCATACTTCCATTTCATCTATTTATCACTACTGACAAATAAAGTATGTAGAAGTCGCAATAAAATAGGAAGAAATAATTAGATCTTATATTCACATTGAGTAAGAGTAAAACAACAAGTGTCAAAAAAGTTTTTTTAATTTTTCCGATATAATTTATAATTATTCAGATTTATTTCTTGAACAAGGATTTAAAAAAAATTACTTGAACAAAAAAAAAAAAATTAAGAGAACAATTTTGTTTATTGAATACTTGAATTTTTCTGAAAGGTTATCAGACGCAAGTGGTGAGTTAAGAGGAATGCTTTATGTAATTGGACAGGGGAATTTTGTCTTAAATTTGTAAAATTTCATATGTTTATATACAGAATAGACTAAAATTATAATAAGTTTTGGTTCCAATGCTCTTACGAAAGCATTTTGAGAATTATATTTTATTTATTCAAAGTAAGGGAGTATATATTTTACAACTACAGAAAACCACTATAATTACACAGAATTGTAATTTATCTCTGATTGTTATTATAAAAATTTATGACGATTTCAAGATAAAAAAAAATAGCTAACTCTCTGTAGTAGAATTTAAATTTGCCCAAACTGACCACAATGAATTCTTTTTTCATCTTTAAAAGTAGTTGCAAAATAATAATCTTTAATAGATTTTTTTTTAAATAAAATATGTAGTTAAATCCTAAAAGCAATATGCTTCAGTTGAATACAAACTGATTTCAATATTATTTAAAATTTTCTTTCATTCTAATAAATGGATTTTTATTTTAATATTAACTTATAAAACGAATTTTTTTGTTCTTCTAAGTTAAGAACTTAGCTCCTGGTGAAATAGAAATCTTTACTAATAAAATAGAATACTTTACTAGAAATTAAACTGACTTTCTCGCTTTATTTCATTGGTTGCAAAATTTCTGATTATTTAATCGAATTTTCCATATCAACTTGAAATTTTTTTCAAATCCAGAGTAATTTTATTTACATGAATACGTAACTGCATTATTTTTAATCATTTAAGAAAATTTAAGCAAAATTTTAACTTTCAGAAACATAACATATAACTTTAGCTTAAGCTTTGTTCACTTTCATTGAGCTGAACGAAATTTAAACTTTTCATTGTAATCAAACACAGATTTCTTCCAAAGTAGAGTTGAGAAAAACAACAAAATTATACTTTTAAATCGCAAGATATTTATAAAAGTTTACTAATTGTAGTCACAATAAGCAATTGTGTGTGTGGGGGGGGGAATAATTTTATCAAATTTAAATTGCATTTTCTAATAAATTGCCATTTTTCTTTTTTCAAATTAATCTTGATGCTAGGAAATTATCATAAGTTGTATAATTAAAACTAAACCTGTGGCATGACAACCCATGTAGGCCAAGGCCTACAGTGGTCACATCTGTTTTCAATACTCATGTGACCACTGTAGGCCCTGGAGTGCGAAGTATAAGTCTCGATGGGTTGGTCAGCCTAGCGCGTAACTCCCATTACTTAGTTCCCGAACATACTTAGTACTAAGTTTATCATCCCACTAAAGGGATAAGAGGCTAAGTGACCTTGCCCAGGCTGAGGACAGAACATAGTACCTGAGCCATGGGAGCGTGATCGCTACCACTAAGCCACCGTGCTTCAAGTTGTATAATTACTCAAATAAATAATGAAACCTGCTAAATTAAAAGAAAATAGATATAACACACAAAGCATACTAGCATAACCTTTTCTTTCACCACCAAATTTACAAATCTCACAGTTAAATGAGCGTATGGAAAAAATATTTTATGTATTAATTTGTACATGAATACATGCACAATTATAAATGTCTATGTATGATCTTTAAAAATGCTTTGTTAAGCAAGATCCAAACTTTATTTGCTAACTTTATAAAAATATGTAAAAAAAAACCATTTGATTTTTTAAAATCAACTTTCAAATTTTTAATTGATTTTTGTGCCTTATTTCAATGCGTAATGAGATTAAATTCGATGTAGCTATTGCAAATGATGTTCGATAAAATTATTTGATTTTTATTCTTACTGGTAATGCACGTTATAGTTTCATCTTATAAAAAAAATATACGATTCTTTCAGCGTTAAAAACTTTAGCTAATTTGCCTGTAATATACGCTTAATCCTATAGATAAATTAAAAAAACTTTCTCTTGAAGTAAATCAAATAGACAAATAATTTTGATGGAGACTAAGGTATAAAAAACTGAGAAAGTATTTCTGTAATTCTGTAAATGTATATTATCATTATTCAATAACTTGAAGTTACAAATTTAAAGCTCTTTCACAAAAATTAATATTTAAAATCGAGCTACATTATTAAAAAGAAATCAATTTAGAAAAATTAAAGATTCTTTGAAACTTATCGTATTTTTTTTTAATCATGTGTTTTAGTTTTATTTAAGTTTTTATTTTTTTTTCTTATTTAAATTTTCGCTGTTTTATCATATATAAATTAAAAAATTAAATATAATTCCTTAATTTAAAACTATAGTATTGAACCATACAAGAAAATTAACAACAGACAAAATAACTTTTCTGTAAAACACGATTATTTCAGCAAGAATAATTTAAATCTAAAAATTCATTATAGAAAAGACCAATAGAAACTAAAACAATAAGAAAAGACAATTTTTAAAACAAATGCCAAATATATACAATGAGAGTTTGCTTAACTTAGTTTCGTCGCTGAAAATAAAAAAAAAAGGTCCATCTTCATAATGAAGCTGTTTTCAAAAGAGAGATGTCTAAAAGTCAAGAGACAGAAGTGTTACACGTTAAGCCACATTGTCACCCAAGCGCTCCCGGCCACGGTTACAGAAAAGGAACTGCAACTCGTAGCGGCGTCATGGCTGGGGGAGCAACCGGAGAAGTAACCAACCAGAAAAGTTGGTCGAATTAAAATCAAGTCGGCAAAGCGGAGCCTTAGCACACTGTAATTGTAACTGAGGCAGAAGAAAACCGAACTTTATGGGCTCATTTCGCGCTCATGCATCTTTTATGACACTCAAGTGATAGTACTTATCTTTCAATATTTGCTTCGAACGGGCCTCGGAGAGTGGGGTGTGGGAGGGAGGAAATATAAAAGAAGGATAAAAAAAATAAATAAATATTGCCAGAGCTCGTTTTTACAACGGTTTTGCGGTTTATTTTTATGGTCTTTTCCCCCTTCTTTATCGGGTCCCGTTCCTTCGAGACTGAATGAAGTAAAGCAGAAGAAAAAAAAAAAATATGTATAAGGAGGGTTGCGGAATTTGGAACATTTTTTGGGGGAAAAAAAATAGCAGTCTTCAGCGTCATTTTGCCGAATTATTCTTCTTATGTCGCTTACAGTTTAAACTTTACAATTGGCAAGCTGAGACTTTGTATACGGGCGTGTGAAAGAGGTGTAAGAAAAATATTCGAATAAAAAACGTCGGTTAAAAAATTTAAAAAAAGAAGAGTGGAGTTCTTAAAAGGGGACGGACGGAAAGAAAATATTACTCGGAACGTTAATCATACACCGAAGCGATTTTTTTCTTTTTGTAATTCTCTTTTTAAGAATGAAAAATGTTCGCAAGTCTCCTTAGCACTTATTTTCTTATTTGATAAGAAATTTTAACTGTAATTTGCAGATCTAGGCGTTAAATAGAAAGAAGTGGCTCCTTGGTCTGGTCTTAATTCATTAAGATATACTTTAAAACGTGAGACGTAATTTATTAGGTACTGCAAAGGATGTTAATTTTAAAGTGATACAATAAATTATGCATTTAAAAAAATAATTTAATGCGACATAAATTAGAATTACTCTAGCATTTTGATAAGCGATTAAGATAATTTTTTTAGAGGTAAAGACGATTTTTGACTTCAGTTAAAATAATTTTCCTTTATAATTTTGATAAGGAATTCACTACTTTGCTGAAAATAAGGAAATCTCTTTAAAATTTCAGGATTAGGAAAGTTTATTGAAATTGATGCTTGTATTTAGCATGAGACACATGAATAAATATAAGATGCAGCAGTACTATTAAGTATATGATCATACAGATTGGGTAGAGTACCACATTTACAATTTGAATGCTCTTTAAGTTTAATAAAATATCATGATTATACGATTTTAATTTATGAATGCTATCATTGAATAAATAAAGTAACCATCAGTTGTTACAAGTAAATTGCTTTTTCTTTATAAATGTGAGGAAGTTACCCATTAGCTACAGTTTATGGTATTTATTAGAATTCTTTTGGTAATTGAGGCCTGTGAAGCCCTATCATTGAAAGTAGTAGATATGAGGGTGATTGTACAGATACAACAAAGAAGCTTATTATGACTGATACGTCTTACCAATCTGATAACCTATCAGAGATCTAACTTGATGATATATGTAATTTATGTCATTCCAATTAGGAATCTAACAAAGCACTTCAGTATTCTTCTGTTGTATGGCTTTGCAATACAGCTTGACAGAAAATTTTCCAGTGTGCAATATTAGAAAAGCATTAAAAAGATTCTAAATAAGCTCATAATAGACAAGTGGTCGGAATGCGCTATTTGGAGTAAAAAATTTCGAGTTCTCTTCCAGTACGGAAGATGATTATTGTATTACTACATGAAAATTTATCTCAATGGATGTTTGGCCATAATCGAGATTTTTCTCTTTTTGGGCACGTAAATATGATCATTTATTTATAAAAAAGCTTCGTTACACAGAGAGATATTCAAGTACTTCATGGCCTTCGGTTAAAACTATTTGCGCTGAACAGTCAAAATCATTATGATTGCTTAAAGCAATTCTGAATTGATAAAAATCTCAATTTTCATTTGATAAACCTTCAATATTTGTATTAATGTCACCATGATATAATTTTAAATTCTCATTTAGAAATGGTGTACATGTTCTTCTTTCAGAAAAATTAGGTTCCAATACAAATCTCTTGATACATCAAGTTACTTAAGCAAAAAAATGTGTAAGTATCATTCAGGTAAAACGAAATTACTATATATTACTTGAAGATCAGTAGTCCGATTTTGTAACTCCTATTTATGTCTGCCTTTATCAATATTGGAACATTAGAGTAAAACCATATTTTGACAGAGATCCTGAAATCAACAGAAAAGGTTTATAAATCTTTCATAATTGCTTAGATTCTCCCAGACATCTAGAAAAAAAACGCTATGGGAACATTTTTTATGCAGGACACTTCCATACATGAATAATATTCAAGTTAACTGCTTTGTCCTTATATAGCTAAATGCTTTTGCACACAAGTAGTAAAACTCACATTGCATTTTGATAAGTATATTTAAAAGTTTTGCCCCTTTATCACCAAGTTTCAAATTTAAAAGGACCACTGTTTACTTCTGATAATATCTAATATTCTAGCAAACTTAGAAACGAAATTAATACGTGAGATTAGAAACGCAAATGAATAAGTGAGATTTAAAATATTTTAAAATTGGTGAATAAAGTGCAAAATGCATTATACGTATTAACTAAATGTATTTCAAGAAATCAGTTGAATTTAAAATCTTATAAATAAGATGTCGTTCTTCAATTACGTGGCAGGTATAAATAACAAAGAAATATATTTAAATAAATAACATTATTTTACTATGATGCATGTATCATCCTATAATTAAAGAAGTTATAGTTAGTTCTTAAATTAATTACAGAATTTCAATATTTTTTTTAATTTAACTACTTTTATGTTCATTGAATACTTAAAATGAAATCAAATATCTCAGCTTAATGCTTGTAAATATGTGTTTCTTTATAACAAACATAATTTGTATACTATTAGCATTTTCAAATTATGTTTTTAACTTGATAACATTAAAATATGAATCCTTGACAATTATACCATTTTCTGACAAGTAAGGAATTATTTTCGAAAATTAAGAATTTAATTTATTGCGAGTGGATTTTTACGAGGATCATCAGGAAAGTAATTTTTCCAAGGCTCCAAAAGATGGCGCTGAAAAATGACCGAAATACGAAGCAGATTGTGGGTGTGGCTATCATATGCTGCAGTTTTAATTGACAAATAGTTTATATTAAAGTCGTAATATAGTGCGTAAATATATAGGTTTTTATTTCTTTTCCAACTGACTGCCAGGTGAGATCAGTGATAAAGCTTATGAACGTACAGAAGGTATCGCAGATGGAAATCTATCCTCATTTGAGATAAAACAATGGATAAGATGTGATGAACCAATACTGTTTATCTAATATTATTTAATGATGTGATGAACACATCTTATCCACTCCACAAAGACATCTCCCTTCCATGATATCTTTGTGGAACAGGTACGGCAGTGCATTCTGCAGAATGGCCGCGTTACGATTATAAAACTCAGAAGCCATTTTTTGAGAATATCTCAAACTATGATGCATGAAATCGTCACGAAACATCTGTTATTATGGAAATTGTGCTCCAGGTGGGTGTTGAAGAACCTTACACCCGAACAATATGTAAAACGTATGGGAGTTCATTGACTTTTCTGAAAATATACTAAGATGAAATGAACGGGTATCTCGATAGAATCGTTACAGATTTTAAGACATTAGTTACTCACTTCAATCTAGAATCCAAAGAATAGTGGTTACATTTGCGTCTTGGTAGATCCCCGGTCCAGATGAAAATCAAGAATATATATCAAGCACACAGTAACTGATGTGCACTATCATCTGGGAAAGGAAAAGCACTCTGCTCATTGTCTTTTTACCAAGGCTTGCAACAATAAACTCGGAACGTTACTGCCCAACTATAAGCAACTTCAAAACAAGAGGTGAGTTTTGACCAGAATGGTGTCGTGTTAGCTCCCGATAAATCTCGCCATCATACAGTTAATTCTACAAAATAACTGGAGAAGTTTCTTAGGGAAGTGTTTGACGATCCATGTTAAATCTAGACCTTTCTCCCAGGGAATTCTATCTGTTCTTGCACCTGAAGAAATTCCTGTCGTATCATCTCTTCTCCATAGACGAAGACGTGAGCTGTGAGTTAGCTCCCTTCCCAGGCCCCAGACTTTTATGATACTGGACTATAGGAACTTATTCTACGGTATGACAAATACTACAATCTTGATCATTTATATATTGAGAAGTAGGTAAAGTATAGTTGTGTTTTTTTGTTGTAAAACTTTGTAGGAAACTATGTTTCGTTTATTTTATGACCCCCATGGGGAACTTATTTTCCTGATAAATCCACAGTTTTATTGATTAAAAATGAAATCGACTCTAAACTTCAAATAATTGTAAATTTCTAGAGAAATAAGAAAAGAAGGAAATATTTGTATGTTAAAAGTCTTTAACTGTAAAAAAATGCGAAAAAAAATTAATTGACTTCATCTGTCATAAAAATATGCTCATGGTATGAAAAAAAAACTTTTTCATGTACTACATGAATTAAATATAAAATTTATAAAAATATATATACGTTTTTAGAAACTTGTGAAGAGGGCCAACACTGTTTAAAAAAATTCATATAGATTATTGATTTCAGAATAATAACCTACCACACAAATTTTTCATTTAAAAGAATCCCACTTAAATAAGTTTGTTAGTAGTTACTGAATTTCGCCCAGAACTTCTTATACTTTATATTTAGAATATATAGCCGATGGTATCAATCAGCAAACTATATAGATAAATTTTACGGACTCTACAACATTTAAAGTTCAATTTTCATGTTTTAAAAATTTATTTATGTATAACTATTCTTTGACAACTTTCTTAAGCATTTCCCAAATAGCATAAAAGATTTTAATGGAGAAAAATCATTAATTCTTTTTTCTTTTTAATTTTATTCCAGTCATTAATTTAATGATATTTTAAATTTCATATATGAAAATAAATTTTCAACCAAGTAATCTATGAGTGCTATTTCAAGGCTACAAGTCAATGACAAAACTTACCAAGATTTAATATTGCTTTCGATTTACAATGTTTTTAATTATTGCTTTAATGAAGCCTTTACAGTAGGTGAATTTCAAATCAGAAATTCTTTATCAGCGAAATATTTTCCAAACCAATTTATTTTACTTCTCTATTAAAAGCTTATATTTTTATGGACATTATATTATTATTTAGTGAATTTTTAATTATCAACAGCTATTTTATTTTTAATCATGCTAAATTTTTTTTCAAATTTTATTGGAACACAATATAATAAAAATTTTCAATTTTTCCAGTTAATAATTTAATTAAAATTATTATCAAACTAAAACAATTGATCAAAAGGAAACTGTTTTGAAAATTTGATTTAAAAGTTTTTCCTCGTGATGTTATATATATATATATATATACATACATATATATATATATATATATATATATATATATATATATATATATATATATATATATATATATATATATATATATATATATATATATATATGTATATATATATATATATATATATATATATATATATATATATATATATATATATATATATATATGTATACATATATATATATATATATATATATATATACATATATATATGTATATATATATATATGTGTATATATATATATATATATATATATATATATATATATATTTCTATATTTGAAACTAGTACTATTTTTAAAAACCCTGATACAATTCTTGGAAATACCTTTTTAAATTACTATAAAACGAAGACTTACAAAATTTACCTTAAGTTTATATTTTATATTGATGCAAGTTTCTATTTGACAAATCATCACTATACAATATATTTTCAGATAACAAGTAAGGAAATATAACTTACTATATTTAATGCAAATAATTTCTCATTCCAATAAATAACAATTCAGTTTGATATAGTTTCTCTTCAAAATATATAACGTATAAATTCTTTTTTCCGTTGTCAAATGAAGAGAGACAACAATCTTAAATGTATTTTCATCAATAATTGAGTTTATATGCAGCTGAAATGTAGCAAATATTTTTCTATTCTCGGGAAAGTATATCTTCAGATTTAATTTGTTCTTTGTTTTATAATACTCGTCTCGCTTTCTAAGTTCTCTTTCAGTTGTTATATACCCAATTATTCAAACAACTTATTATACTTTCAGTAACAAAATACTTTTTACGCAATGTATATTTCTCACGTATGTGTTCTTTGACTAAAACTGTGAAATTCAGTAGCCTAGTAAAAATTCTTTTAACGCAATTTACGCTTGTTTACATTTATATTTGCAGACGATTTTCAAATAATAGATTTTTAATATTTTCAAGCGATAAATATGATTGCAAAGATCTGATAAACTAAGCACAAATTTCTAATTGTAAACCACCATGTTTAATTTTTTTTAAATCAAATTACTCGGAAAGCTTTACAAATATTTTATAATTAATTTGTATCTGAATAGCCATGAGCACACATCAAAAACTGTCTATCGATTATTTCAATATAACTTCTGTGCTTTTCAGGTAAATATAAAAAAATATTAATAAAAAAATTTATAAGACAAAAATTTCAATCGTTTTCTCTCTGCGCACTCTACTATGAAAAGTAACAGTGTTTTCTTACGAAAAAATATCTTTTGATTTGTTTACGTATTCAGAATGCCTTCTCTGTGAACAGAAAACACAAGATGTCCCAAGTGCTATTGCGTGTATAAATATATTTCTTCCGTAGATCGATGTTTCAGTCCATTTTCGTAAAATGTACTGGAACTTCAACATCTTTTCTGAGGAATAAGTGAAAAAAGTAAATATTTTAAGGAATAAAGTATCAAATAATTCAACGCATTTTGTATAGTTTTTATTACAATAATTAATATATAGTTTATATTTTCAAATATTCTTTATTAATTAATATCTTGATGTATTAGAATTTATTCAATATTTTTTCAGAAATTAGGCATTATTTATTAGGAAAATTAAAATGTGAAATTTCATTGTTTTTTTTTGTTATATATTAACGATATATTCCATAAAATTATAAAATATGCAATATTTGCCTGGCCCTGATAGTTTTAAACTATGCTTTACGCAAGCATATATTTATAACTCGATTTTTATATTAATATTTGTTTGTATATGGTATTAAACAATAATAAAAATGTTCATATTCAAAAAATACTTTTTATTTATACTATACAGAAATTTACATTTTAATATACAGCAAGAAACAATTCAATTCAATACATTTAAATGCATATATCATTCAACATACAACGTGATTGAAAATGGTTAGCGCTCTTGCCTTCGGTTTAACAGTTCATGGGTTCGAATCCCCATCTTGGGCATGGATGTTTGTAGTGGTTCGAAATCCACTTTAAACCGTCGATCCCGGTTATTTAGCCATTCTATGCAAAAAATGATCGTTGAGTGACCAACAAACCAAACAATGGGATTGATTGTGCAGTTTGTTTAGTTTAAAATTTATCTAATATACATTAAAAATTAAAAATGTAACATAATAAATTTTGCAAAATATACTTTTTGTGAAAGATTAGATTTGAAGTAGATAATATAAAATATATATAATATGCTGAATATGTAAATTTACGCGATTTTAAACTTAATTCTTCAAATGTTAATTCCTGAACAAGTTTTTTTGATATTGTCTTTCAAAATTGGAAATATTTTTATGCATACTTAGTTGTTACACGTAAAATTTAAATTTGTTTACAAAATATTAATTAATTTTGATTTTTATGTATCGTTGTTTTTAGTATATCATCATGTTTCTCTTTTTTCTATTGTATTTAAAAAAACCAAAATTTATCTTAGATGATTTTGAACGCTCTTGAAAGTGGTATATCGAGAATGTGCATCATTAAGATTTTCCAAACTAATTCTTTAATCAAAACTTTGAATTCATTTGTGCCATTGAGTATAATCAAAGAGAAAATGTCCACACATACTTTTTTCAAATATGATATGATTGTCATTGCTGAGTAAAAGATTCAAAAGATGTTTTTGTAATGATTTCAATTTTTCCATGTCTTCCAATTGTTATTTTTTTTATGTTTAACTAAGAAATATATAAATCGAGTACACATTCAACAATATCAATTTATGACCTCATTTTACGATGAGGCAGCAACAATTTAATCTGATAATTAATTGAAAGCTTTTATCTTGGAAATTTCAATTAAATTCTGTTTCGTGATTAACTTATAGAATATTCCGAATAATAAAATTCTTTAATTTAAACTGTTAATTTCGTTTTCAAACTTAAATCTGTACTTTTTTTGAATTCTTACAGATTTCCCATAAAATAATGATTTAATTAAAAATACTTATGCAGAATAATGGCTATGTTAAAAATTTTTGCATTTAAAATTGGATAAAGAACATCAGTTTAGTGCTCAAACATCTAGACTCCTTCAATTTGACTAAAATAAGAATGAAATTTCATAATATTTCTCTAATGACGGGGAAAATTTTTAAATAACTAAAGAATATTTTTAAATGCGCTAATATACTCATTAAAAGTTTAATTGCTCTTTGCACGTGTGTATATCCATGTGCTGTTTGATGGATGGAACGGAATTAATCTTGAGTCTAAGATGCCCCCTTCCTTTCAGAGATGAAAACGCAACGACCATCGTTCGCCAATATCACGCGAAGAACAATTCCAAAACTCTCGAACCCAAAAGCTCCTGCAAATTCTCCCTTCACCTGAAAGCAACCACTAGAGAGGCTTCTGCAGACATTTTCACAGCGAAACACACAAAATCTTTTCCCGCAGATCAATCTCATACCTCTTTAAAAGTTCCCCTCGCTTCTTTCCCTTAAGCCGAGGGGATTCACATCCCCCCTCGAACCCAAAAGACGGCGACTGCATCATCCCGCAACCAGCCAGAAAGAGAGAGAGATTTGATTTCCTAAAATGATGAATCTCCGGATATTTATAATGTTTTCGGCAATTACTAGTGCGGCACGCCATAGTTATTTAAATGGCACGGGCGCTTCACCGAGGCCTTGCATTGTGCCTAGTTATCACAATGAAGGGAATAATTAACGTTAATTAGTGCAGCGGATGCAGCCCGCTTCATTAAATATCTTAATGCCTGCTCGGGCCCCACCGACAATTTCCGAAGTCCTCGATAAGGATGGAAGATTACGGCGATGACGGGGTGACAATGCCGAAGGAGGGGTGGGGGTCTTTCACTCCCCTTTGTGCATCCGTCCGTCAGAGAATCACCCACCTCCCACCGCCATGGAAGACTCCCAGTGCAGAATTTCATATTACTACCAACCAGGCAGGTGAAGAGATTGTTTGAAAACGCTTTTCAGTTTTGGCCTTCTTTACTTGTAGACAAAAGACCAGCCATCCTTTTATATTCAAATACATTTACATATTTATGGTAAATGCATGCCGTGTATAAAAGACCGCATGGAAATGATATGCATTTATATATACATCACGTATATTTTGGAAATAAGTTTTCCATCACATTTTATCACAAAGTCTACCAGGAGTTTCTTTTTTTCAGATGTTCTCTTTTCTTAGTGACATTTTTGGATAGACTGAAAAAACATTGGAGTTGAGTATACACACCAACAGTTAGCTTTTGTCTATACTATTTACTATACGGTAATGTTTTCATTTTTTAAAATATTTATGTACTCAAATGAGAACTTAAAGCTTGTTTATTAATTTTTGAAACTTTAAAATGTTTTTTTAAACAATGCTGTAAAAAAATTCTTCTGTTTTTAAAAATGGTAAGCTCTTTTTTTATATAAAAAAAAAAAAAAAAAAAAAAAAATCAAACTATATCAGTTGATCGTATCAGACATCGTATCAGATCGATATCAGACACACACGCAAACAAACAAACATACATGGAATTTTGCAGTAAATCGTATGATGTTGGTCGCCTAAAGTTATATTTCATTCTAAGAATATAGAGGCTAAAATGCAAATTTTCTCTGCTAACATGTTCCAAAACTACATAAAATTGAAAAATAAAAGCACAAAATAGAACAGGAAATGTGAAAAATAAAAAAACAATGAGCACATGAAATTGAAAAATAAAAACACAAAATAGAACAGGAAATGTGAAAAATCAAAACACAATGAGCACATGAAATTGAAAATAAAAACACAAATCGAACATGAACATGAAATTAAACGAGAACATAATAGAACACAAAGTGAGCAAGTTATGCATGATAGAAACCTTGCTTTTTACTGAGATTTTGTTAAGTAGGTATTATTTTGATGCCATAAAATGAATTTCATTCAGTATTTTTCAGAAATGTTTTAATTCTTCAATTTATGAATTCGATTCTCATATCAAACAAAGCTATCGTAAAGATTTGAGATTTCTCTTAAATTATATAACCCTGGCAAATTATTTATCGTATGGAAAATATCATCATGATCATTCATTTCATAACCAATAAGGTTTTCAGCAAAATTTTAAAAGATTTAAAGTAATTTTCTTCCCTTTTTGTTGTTTTTGTGATTTTGTTTTATTTGAAATCAAATGTTAACATGTTTATTCAGCTAACATTTCAATCAAGCGGCCTAAATATAGATTGACGCTATTTCAATAATGATTGCTTATCATTTTTTAATGCTGTTTAAATTAGCAAAAAATATTATGAACGGCATCTGGTGGTCATTTCAACAGTATACTTTTCAAATTCATGCTGAAAACTAACCACAATAACTTTTCAGCCCGACAAAAAATGAAATGAACCCTAACATTTATCTTAAAGTACATCAAGAATTTCCTTTATATATTCTCAATGATTAATACTGATAAAATTGCAAAATAATCTACATCTTTATCGTTTGAGGGTGGTATCTTCATTACTAATTTGATAGCCTTGATGATATTCGACAGTAAATGAAATTCCTATGGATATCAAATTATTATTCCTTTTCTGCATGTTCGTTTCATAGTGTTATGTGAAATTATTTTTATTAATTATTTCGTATTATGACACTTTTCAAAATTTGTTTTTTATTGGATTGTTTTCTGTTAATATATAATAGAAGATTGTAATTTGGAAGATGTGAGATTTACATGTTTTTTTCTTCATTACCTACTGATAACAAAAGAGAGAGAGATGGTAAATTTTTTTGCCATAGATATTTTGTGTTTGTAATTAATATAGTAAAGAAGTTTATTTAGCTCAATTTTGACGGACAGTTAATTTATTTACTTCATTATATGGTAATTATATTCATTATATGGGCAATCACCTTAATGGATATCTTCAAGATGATGTCCATCATATAATATTTATATTATTATTTAATATTTTGATGCATATAGATTATTTTATGTCAATTGTATGGGATTTATTTACATGGCGGAGGGTCCCCAAGATACATTCCTTCAATATATGAGGATAATATTCATCATAAAGTAATATTTATATCTATGTTCAATATATACACTAAATGACATAGATTGACGAAATATTGATCAATTATATTTTCTCGAATGATATTCATATGATGTGTCAACTACTTTTGTATCGTACAGACTTGAAATAGAAAATATAATAAACAGATGAATTCGTTAAGGAGAAAAAATATTTTAAGAAAAAAATTGCCTGACTGCTGTATATTTTGTCAAAGTTTTTAGTTGATAAACCCAGATATAATTTCCAATATCTACTGTAGTTATCTTCAATCAATGTCAAATGAATTTATTTACTGTTAATTTACGTGTTTTGATTTTTTGAAAATCTTAATATATTTGAAACATATTATCTGATGCATTAGAAATATTTTATGTATTTAAATACGTTATGTTGTAAAAAAGTTCCAAAATATTTTATCTATTTAAATGTATTTAATTCTGAAAGGTATCAAAATGCGGTTTTGCATTTCCATGAATCTGAAACATTCATCACATAATTTAAAGGAACAAAGCTTCTAACATATTAACTTAAAATTTGTTAAAATTTTTACTATAAACTCATATTTCCTAATTTTTATGACTAGGAATGTAAACGAAAAATTTGCAGGATTCTAATGAAGAAATCTGTTGCAACAAACTTTTATATTAAATTTATAGTGGGATAATTTTCTGCTATTAGCTGAATCTTATAATTATTTTATCGAAGAATAAATTCCATTAAATAAGTCAATTATTTTAACCAATTAAATTAACATGACTTCCAGCTTGGGTAAAAGAAACACGCAGGCTTCTCTTAAATCATTTTATGGGCAATTCGCGCTTTTATACGGGCAATTAAATAATAATTTTAGTAAACCGCTTGAATTGTGATGCCTTTACGCATTCTTTTCATACATTTACCAATGAGTTTAAAAACTCAAATTTTTACCAGAGAGTTGAATATGTATTTTGCTTTTATTTAACTCTTAGTAAAAATAAGTATTTTATCTGCTTATCTTATCAAATTTCTTAATAGGCAATTTCAATATATATATATATATATATATATATATATATATATATATATATATATATATATATATATATATATATATATATATATATATATATATATATATATATATATATATATATATATATATTTCATTTCATTATAGAAAATATTATTTATTTGAGATAAGAATGGACATGACCATGAATGGATTGTAATTTAAATGTTAATTTTTAAATATTCTCCAAAATTTTTGGATATTCTGAGTGAATATGTATCAGATATATCATCATCGCTATCTCTACACTGCAACAAGTGGTATATTAATTGTTAAGACTGGTTGTTAGAAAAAATATGAAAAATAAATTTGGAATTCTTTGTTGTTAGTTAAGGACCTTTCTATCCCATTTCATATCCATCAAGAATTTTATTTGCATATTTATTTCAAAACACCAAAATAAATATGATTTTAATAGTTTTCACTAATGTTTAGTTTTCAATATTTTACCTAAATAAAAAGTTAAATCAAAATAAATATTGTTAAATGATGATTTGGTTTAAAAAAAAAATACTCTCCAGAAAATATTTGTAAGTGTATATGGCTGATATAAATTTTTATTCACTTTCCTTAAAATGAACAAGTTGAATCTGAAACCAAAGATAGCTTTCTCAGAAAATTCCGGTTTTATTCTAGTCATCTATATTTATACTTAATATTGTCACGTGACTTTGGATGAAGAAAAATAGAAAAAGCTTCTTAACCAAATCTGCAAGAAAAAATTTATTTGTAGTAATTGAATATAATAATATTATCAATCCAAGTTAGAGTAATGAATCCCCACAATATTTTAAAAGCAATAATCTCTTCATATATTGAAATAATATTACATTGTTAAAAGGAAGAATTAAGATTTGCTCAAAATATAAACTAACCAAATGATATTGGTCCAATTAAAGCTCCACATTGATTTTCAGGATAATCCCACTTCAAATGATAACTTATTTGTGAATAAATAGCAGTTGAGATAATTCTGTTGTTCCCCCGTAGAAAGATAATGACCATTATGATCAGACAAATATTTCATTTGTTTCATTATCATATCATTTTGTGTTTTAAATCATAGATAATTAACAAAAACAGTATATTTTCCATGTAACTGAAAATATGATTTGCAAAATACTCAATTACTAGTGCACGTAGAACAGAGCAAATTCTATATATTGGACTGTAATTTGTACTGGTAATCTGTCTTCAAATTGAGTAATCTTATTCCAAATCATGAGGGACAAAGAGATAAGCCTCACTGATAAATTTTCATATAAAAAACACTTTGTCTTACATTCAGCACTATATACAATGAACATAAAATTGTATTTCTACTTGATTAATGAAACTGGGATATACAGAATATTCCATCTATACGTACTCGCGTATAAAAATCTTCATCCATTGTGCAGTTATTCACATTTTATTTTCACAACTTGCTCTTATCCTTATTGAAGTACGATACTCGTTGAGAAATATAATATTTTAAACTTCAATATAACTTTAACACTTTTTTATTTCTAAGCATGAAATGCAAATGTACACTATAATATCATATCTTAGAATATTTTTTTAATTAAAAGGAGTAGTTAAATAACTCTACCTAAGTTTATTAAGTACTTCTAAAACAGTTGTTGCTTTAAATTCTGTTACTGAATTAATGATTACATTTCTAAACCATACATTCAATAGCATTTATCATCAATATAATACAATAAGATACTCTACATTTATTTATATTTTAATCATTGTTAAAAATTGATTGTATATTGAAATAACTATTATTAAATATAGATCTGATGCATTAGGTATATTCGTGATGCTCCCGTAAATCATAACCTTTCCCTGGTGAAGCGAAATTTTTCTCCAATCTATAAATGTCTCTCTGTCCATTACAAATTTGCTCATTCCTTACCCCTACCCAATCGAAAAGAGCTTCATTGGCAATGAACGAGAGAAAGGAACAATCGCAAAATGCCTCTGTGACCATTCGCAGATGAATGCGGTAGGTATCTTAATAGGGGCCCCTGCTCCATTAATTAACTAAACCGATCGGGGCATCTCTCGAATCGATGCTTCCCGCATAATTGAAACGCAAACCCATGCAAATGTGGACGCCATGCGTGAACCACATCATTTAGGCTCTTGTCCAGTGTTGCTCGTCCGCCCCCACTACCAACTGCCCCGCCACCTACCGCGTCTCTCGAATGCGGAAGTAGACAGGTGCCGAACGGATCTGTGCTAGCTGACGAGCCCCAGTCACTCCCCCTCCCTGCCATGCTTTCCCAACCTCCACTTCTTGATGGTCCTTCTCACTGACGTGTGGCATCCAGTGAGGGCGGGAGGGGGCTGGAAGACTCCTTCATCACACTGGCATGAGGTAGCGAAGTGGTTCTTCTCAGTGATATATACGTTATGGGCTTGCGTAGGGAAGCTGATGGAATTGTATAGCACCACGCTACCTGACGCAATGTTTGCCATCGAATTGTGTGACTATAGAACTTGTGTGTAATATATAGATAGGATAGGGAAAGTGATGGGTTAATATAGATCAGAGGAGGTACATAATTTCGCTCATAAATATTATGTTATGCATTTAAATGGACCTATCATAAATACCATAAATTTCAATGCAGATCATTGTATTTTATTGTGATGTTTCATTTTTCAGTACTGAAGTAAAACATGAAAAGTGTTTGTTGTTATCTTAATTTTAAAAAAAATGTCAATTCTATTCAAAAACTAATTCAAGATTTTTAATTTAAAATCTAACTGGAAAGAAATAAAAGATATCAGTCTGTTTTTATGCTATATTACCAAGTTTATGATGAAACCCAAAAGTCCTAAATGTAATAGTTTTTAAATACATATTTATATCATTTCAATGGAAATGCAAAAAAAAAAAAAAAAAAAAAAATAGAGCTATAATATTAATTTATTCTTTGTGTTTTTGCAATGAAATGGATGGTAATTGCTTGTTCAGATGGGGAAGAGCTGTATTGAAAAATATTTTATATCCCTGAATATATTATGTGGCTTATCTGAAATTAAATTATACCAAAAGAATATTTTCTTAAATATAAAAGTTCTATGTGTAAATGTTGTTGAAATTGTTCATATTAGAAGCAGCATTTCATTGGAATAAAAGATGTCGTTCTCAAATAAGAATAAGTATCACTTAAAATATTCTATTCTTCTATCAATATTTATAGTAAAATGTTAGTGTTATTTCCTTGTTAAAGGAGAAAAACCTTATTCATACCAAGGTTACATTTCATAAAGAATAAATGAAACAACTTTTTTCGGATTTAATGCTATTTATCTGGTATTGTGTAGAAATTCTCATTTAATATTATTGTCATGGTTATATTCTGTTGTCAAAATTCATAATGGTTTTTATCAACACAAATATTGTATCAACATTTTTTTATTTTTCTAAAATAGGAGAATAATGCTCTCTATACCTGTCTAATAGGGGCATCTTGTGACTTTTGACTCACAGTTGCTGTATTAATGGATTATTTTAAGTCCTATTCAATAGATGTTTCTTAAAAGCGACATGATTCTACTAAATGACTTCAAATTGTTGAGGGACTTGTTGAACATTGACATCAATGTATAATAAAATATTGTAAGGTTTTATTCATTCAGAAACTGTGATTAATTGTAGTTACTTCAAAAAACAGCAAAGCGGATTATAAAAGAAAGTAGTAGCTGTATGTGAATAAATGAAAGCCAATCTGCAATGGTAAATTGACATGATAAAATGTTATGGGATAATTTATTCGCTTACCCAAGATTGCTTCACCACCTAGCTCCACTTTTTTTTAAAGATTCTTCATGTAGTTGTATGTAACAAGAGGATATTTTGTTGTCATTCAGCAGAATGCTCCCAACTCAATAAAACAAGTAAAAATTATTCTGTGATAATAAAAGCATGAGGATATAGTATTTATATTATTTAGTTTTAATGAATTAGGTTTAAAATTAAGTTTAAAATACTTATAAATGTAATTATTTATTTTTAATAATCTATATACTTTGATATTGTATTTAAATGTTTATTCGTCTCTATGAAATTTATGATTAGGTTATTCATAATTTCCATAGCTGAATAAACTTTTGAATTTTTTTATGTATTGTCTTACTGTTTCACGTGATTTAAGTATATTAATATGTTCACCTGAGACAAAACTTAGTTGTTTTCGTTACTTGTTTAGATGTTTACAATGTAAAAAATATCGTCCCAGATGCCATATAATCCAGGATGCCAAACTCAAAATTTGGTGATTTTTTTTCCGTGAATTTTCTCATGTATCTGAAAACCTGGATTTTATTACGTCATTCATATGGAAACCTATCAGAATTATGCAAAAAACTTTATTTCGGCAACCCTAATATTTACGTCATCTTGGCAACATTTCTTCGTAGCCAAAAAGAATCAGAATTCGGCATCCTGGATTATACGACATCTGTGCCACAAAATCAATGAACTTTTAATATAGGAAAACTAATTTGCAGCTTAATAAATAATTGGTGAACAATAACTATATTAACTGAAACTCCAATAACACAAACAGCTTGAAATTTTTTGTTGTGCTACACATCAAAGCTGTATTTTACAAGTAAAAACCCCCAAACATTTCTGACATTTTAATTTATTTTATAATATATCAATTGTTCATAAATGATAGTTTTCGTATACAATAAAATCATCAGAAATCCAACTAAAATAAGAAAATCCTAAGATTAACCAAATGTTCTTTGATTAATAAATGAAATTGTATTAACTTTACATAAAATTTTATTAGAATTCATTAACTTCAAATTTATACAGGACAATTAAATAGTAAATTGAAGCACTTAAATATATGTATTCATACTGGGGAATCTGAAAAACAAAAAAAAAAAAAAAAAAAAAAAAAAAAAAAAAAAAAGGGGATAATAGAACATATATATGCGTTAAATATTCGTCATAAAATGTACTGGTGGAACATAATGAAAGTAAAAGTAACGCCAGTTGGCATTATAAATTATGTAAAAGAGTCATTTTTGTCACCATTTCCACAGAGAATTGAGACAAGATAAGTGACTATGAAAATCATGAAAGGACCTCTACGAACATGTCCACATTCATTCCAGCGTTTTTTTCCCGTAAATGCTCAGAGTCCATGACAATTTAATTATTTCAAACCTTCTGCCACACTTCAAGGGATAGAATTTTGTGCATGCTATTATAAGTAACACGCATTTTTACAAAAGATGTTCTCAGATCAACTGCGTTTGATTCCTAGCTCAATCAAGTCGGGAATGCAGTGAACTTGCAAATTTCAGTTTGGATGTGCAACATTCTCAATGTGATAGATTGATTGAGACGCTCATCGGCAAGTTGTAGAACTTGGGTATTTAGATTACTAGATATTTCCTGTCTGTTTTTTCCTGGTATAAAAAACTCTAATCTCTGACTATCGTCTTAAAAAATTTACGTGAATATAGTTGTCCTAATGATAATTTTGCTAAATATCTAGTGTTTTCTTCACAAAATATGGGTCATTTTCTTTTCCGAGATGTGAAATTGGCTTTACAGCTAGAGGAAGATCTTTTTAACAAATTCTTTGTGCACATATCTGCTAATGAAATATTTTCTATAGTATCTCATCTTATTTTTTTATAAGTTAAATTTTATTAGAGGAAACTTTTAGTTTAATTTGTTACCGTTTGCATTCCATCCATTCATTTTATGGTGATTGTTTTCGGATTGATGGAATGTATTCATATATGTGTTTGTCTGTTGATTAATTTCTATCGGCCTTTTATGAAAATGAAAATTTTCAATGTGGATGAAGAAAACTGTTGCACATAATGTGCTTTGGTTCGATTAATGAGATTTGTTATATAAATTTATTTTAGAACAAATTTTCTAAAAAGTACCATAAAAGTGTTCGAAAAATGTTAATATTTAAATCATAAGGGAAATATTGCACCAGAGATATTTTATAATCTGTATTTTTCTAACAAAATTGCAATAAATTATGCTTTTTTTTATTAAAAAGAATAATATTTTGCTTCCATTACACTTTACATTTATCAATGTCTATTCCTAAAACAAAACTCAATATAGCTATATATATTCCTTTATTTGAAATTCTCAATTATAATTTTAATTAATAACGTATATATTTAAGGGATTCTTAAGCAATAATTCTGAGAAGAAAACCCATGAAGTGAACCAATATGATAAATACGCGAGTGAAAACAAAGGCGGTGAATTCCAGTGAATTCGAAATTTTGAAAATAAACATGTTCAAGGAAGCTTTTACTGCTCTGTTTATGTATTGATTTCCTGGAGGAAAACTTTTCCCCCTTCGCCAAACTCCTCTGCGCAAAGTTTTCTCCGGAAGAACAAAGTCTTCGATGGTGCGCAAGAATTCCTTCTCTGCCTTTTGAATTATATTAAGAGGAAACTCTTATTTAATATTTAGTAAAGTGGTTTTCTAACATATGTAACACAAATGTTTTGAAAAATGATCTGTAAAGTGAAATTACATTTCCTATATTTTTATTCCGTGATTATCAATATTTTTTATAATATTTAAAATGATTTAAAACAAATATCTTAACGAATTCAAGGAATTTTTCTTTATAATATTTTAATTAAATTTTTGATGTGTAATATTAGCTGGCTTTCTTCTTTTCCTCATTCGTCTCCTTATTTTTAAAATCTAAAATATATGGATGTTTTTATAATAAAATGCAGTATTATATTGACTTTGACATTTTTTTTTTGTAAGTGTCTCACTTTGTTACTTTAATGATTTAATATAATTTTTTTTTCATTTTTTACGTATTCTTTAAGCTTATAAAACTTATCATAATAGTTTCAAACTATAAAAAAGTCTTAAAAGTACATGAAGCTTAATTCCCTAATAAATTTGTAGCTTACTATTAAATTAAGCGGTTTCAGTTAATTTAATTTTTCTTTTTTAAGCCATAATATATATAAATGCGTTTTGAAGATAAATGTTTCACAATAATTGTAAAATGTAATAAAAAAACCCTTTCATGCGCATTACAAAGTTCATTTATTTATTTTGTTAATTGCATTAAAAGTAATAATTAAACTCTTTCAAATTTAAATTTTAATTACTCTCTTACATTAGAAAGTTTATTAAAAATTTATTACATTTGGCTTTACAAAGTTTATTTATTTATTTTGTTAATTGTATTAAAATAAATAATTAAGTTATTTCAAATTTAAATTTTAATTGTACTCTTAAAAATATCGGGTTCAACTCCAATCAATTGAAGAGAATTTCCATCCGTTTACTACTTAAAACTTAAAACTAATCTTAAATGATTAAAATTAAAATCAAAAAATACTGTCGCAATCTAATCGGAATCAAATCTTTTTCTCTCAGTTAAATAATATTTATTAAATTTATTAATATTATTGATAAAAATCCATTTTCAAGAGTGTACTGATGAAAAAAACCTCATCATAAAAATTTATCCATATTCAGGAAATAATTCTTGTGAAAAAAAGTTGAGGTTTTTAAATAAGGAGGAGTTTCAGTATTGTGAAAGTCTCTGAACAGAAATTACTTATTCCCATTTGCAAAACTTAATTCTTTTTATAATCGTATAGAGAGTTTTAAAATATATTAGTTAGAAACTGCACTGTACTATACAGCACACTAATTTATGCATAACTTGTGAGAGTAAATTTCTACTAAATGCACAGTAAACATAAAATAAAAATATATTTCCTAAATTCTCTATTAAATTAACTTCTGAGAAAAGTAATGGTCCATCTTTGAGTGAGATTTTCTGATCATTAATCCAGTTTTTCTTAGAGACTGAGATTAGAAGACGTGTGTAAGAATTGCTACAGAATCTTCAACTGAAAATTCTCAAGAAACTCTCAAGGACAACAACTGACTCATTAGATTTTCCTGATTCCCTTAAGAAGTTTATTGTTTATATTCAGAAAGCAAAGAAACACTTACCTATTTCTTGATATCCGAATTTCTATCTTTCCTAAAATTACAATAAAAATAATAGGAAATTTTCGTATAACATAAGGTACAGTATTATTTTTAATGATAAATTGATAATGACATTTTATGTAGGAAGATTTGAGTTGCATAACCCGTTCAGAATACGTTACAAAGTTATAATAAATGCGATCAAATTTTAATGTCACCATGTATAAATATTATTATTCAACATGTATAAATATTATTATTCAACATGTATAAATATTATTATTCAACATGTATAAATATTATTATTCAACATGTATAAATATCATTATTCAACATGTATAAATATTCTCATAAACTGTAAATAAAATTTTTATCACAGTAAAATCTCATAAAAATATTATTTTTTTAGTAAATGACGGAAATATTTTTTGAAATATTTTCATACGTCTTAATTTTACCCGTATGCATAAATAATCTCAAATATAATTATTTATATTTTTATCATATGACAACTAAATCAATGTATAAAATCAAATAAGGTGCAGTTGCTTAAATATTTCTTTTCAAATGCCGGACTCGATGCTAAGTAATCGTTATTTTGATTGCGAATCTATTGTTTGGTGGGAAAAAAATATTGGTTAAATTATTCCGTCCCATGAAATAATCATCATAAATAGAGATTTTATTGATAGGGCGTCCAAAAACATCAATCTTACCATGCAGGGGGGGTAGCTTCTGAATTGTTGGGAGATAAGTATACCCCCCGGTCGATAACAGTTGACTAAGGTATGAAAAATTGAGCTTCTTCAGCCGGATCAATAACGAAGGGGGAAATAATTAGCCCCTTTACTGAGTGGGGGTGTGAGAAGATAATTCAATGGAATAAAATATAGCCGGCATCATTGATGTCTCAGGAATTTTTTTCATTTCTTCGTGGTAAGGTTATTTGTCCGACTTGTTGGAGAAAGAATGACACAATGTGTGAGCTTTTTCAAAAACTAATTATGTAGGGTTAATTTTAAAAAAATATAAATCAAGGAATAGAATGGAATAAATTTATTTTTATAATTGTATTTCAATTGATGCTTGATATTTTTATTTTAGTTATGTTTAGCGATATTTGATTAAACTTCTCCTAGTGTTAATTTAGTGCATAATAGATATCAAGAATCAGAACTCACGCAGTATAAAAGAATCTAAAAAAATAATATTTTAAAAAATGTCTTTAAAACACAAAAGAAAGAATAAGTATTTTTCTAAGAGACTTCCTTAAATTAAAATTAGAAGGTTGATTTAAATCATAACACAGTCAAAGTGCATTTGACAGAATTTGTTTCTGCAATTCAATACATATAATCCGTGGACCTCCTTGAATGACACATGTTCATAAAAGCTATGACAATAAAAATTTAATTACTTAATGTTATGATATGATAAATCAAATTATTTTTCAATTCTTAAAACCTCAATTTTTCTGTCTAAATTTTCAGGTAGGAAAAGATATATTAAGAAGTTTTAAATTTTAAATGAATACAGGAGTTAAATAAAATTTTCAAATGTCATTCACAGGAGTTAAAATTTTAAATTGTAATTTCTAAAATTTTCTTCAAAATTTTTTTTAAAATCAATTTATGTATTGAAAGAAAACTTTTTATTGAAATTCTTAATTGTACCTTTCGAAATATTCATCAAGATATTTATAATAAATACGTTCTACGAATGGAAGTCATATTTACAAATATATATATATATATATATATATATATATATATATATATATATATATATATATATATATATATATATATATATATATATATATATATATATATATATATATATATATATATATATATATATATATATATATATATATATATATATATATATATATATATATATATACATACATATATGTATATATACATATATATATATATATATATATATATATATATATTCAGTGAATGATACAAATAGATATTGAAGCGCATGGTAATGTCTAAAAAGGGAACAACTGCTACAAAAAGTGACTTTTGAATTCTTGATTATCTGGATTTTTAAATGTCAATTATAAGATTACTTATACTATTTAAAAGGCACTTTTTCCTAAGCAGAGCATATATGACAATAAAGTAATATCCAAGAATTTGTATGACAAATGTTAATGCCAAACGTCGATAATTGGCATTATGTATTGACAAGGTTTTAAAGTGTTGTCACTCTTTTGAAACCTTGTCAAAAAAGTAGAAGAAAGTATTATGGTCTAAAAGGAATATATCTTTCACATTTTTCTCTACAACAGGACAGTTGCACGCTTGCAAAACATCTTCATAAGTATATGATTGTGATTTTTTCTCTGCAACCGTCAATAATAACGGTGGATCTGTCATGTTATGAACATCAGTGTTTTAGTTTTATGCTAGATTAACCGTAACCTGTAAAGGAAGGGTCACTATGGAGATGTATAGACGCATTTTAACTGACCATGTCCATACTATGATGCTAACTTTATTTCCTGCAGAAAACAGAATTCTTCAAGCTGATAATTCACTTATCTATGCTTCAGAGCTTGTGCAGTCAAGGTTAGAAGAAAACGTGAATGAAGTTAAACATTAATTTTGGCTCGCACACTTACATGGAATACGTATAATTGAACCTTTGTGGTCTGTTTTGAAACGTTGAATATGGAATCGATATCCTCCATTAGAATGTCTCTCGATTGTCCGATATTCTTCCTCTTTACTGACTTGTGTCTCAACCACGTCATGCCCTAATTTGCATAGTCATTCTCATTTCATTCAATGGCAACGTGAAAATGGCAAGAACTTTCTTTTTCACCTTACACTTCATAAAGTGGAAGAAATACCTTTATGTAAGTCAAAGAATCAACATCCAGTTCTGATCAAGTAATCTTCACAATTTGTTTATCAGTTTGTACTTTATTTATAAAACATTTTAAAAGTCTCGACAACAGTACTTTAACATTTATTGAAACATCTTTTACATCAAAAATTTTGTATTGAAAATTTTTGGAAATAAAAGAAACTCAGAGAACATGTGTTTTTAAAAGTCGGTAAAATTTGCTCTGTAATCTAGTGTATTTTGAAATCAATTCTTTGAAATTGAGTTCAAAATACACTAGATTACACAGAAGAGATGATCTTGTCATTGAATTCCTAAGATAGAGTTTAAAAATACACGTGACAACTTAATTTCGTTCGTTGTTCCATTGATTTCATTGATACATTGTTTCATTGATACATTTAGCAATATTCTATAAAATGCGTGAACAGTGATATGCTGCCAGATACTTTGAAGCATGACAATAAAATAAATTACGATTTACTTGATTTATTTAGAGATTTAATATACTGTCATTTCATGATCATGTTCAAAACATTTTATGGTCACCCAAAAAACGTATATCTGGTCACTCAAGGATCAAGGAACCTATAGAAGATCCATGTATGACTGTTATAGCCAAGTGGTATCTAAATGTGACATCTATGGTTACAGTAAACACTGATAATATGTCATTTACCACTAATCAACGCAGAAGATTATAAATTAATAAGTGTAAATTACTGGAGTTCGTATTTCTCTTCATAGGGCATTAATAAAAATAGTTTCGCAATTGGATAATGTCTAATTAGATAAAAAGTTATGATGACTGAGCCAAGATTTACTGTTCACAAATCATATCCAAACTATTCTTTAGAATATTTTGAGATATTATGCATTCAGAGATGGTAGCAAAGATTTCATCAGTATATTTTACAATCTAAGCACCTAAAGACATGCTTGTTGCATGAAGTCTTGTGCCATTTTATAAGATTCTAAGCTGAAGATTATAGCATTCCTTTCGTTCTAATGTTAAAAATGAATATTCTCATTGTACTGTCATATGTAGGCATATAAGATGGTCAACATACTCAAAAACATGAATTTTGTTAAAAAAATTTTGAAGTTGCATTTAAACATGGTGTTGGTACGTCATTCTTTCCTCTAGTTACTCTCACAGATTTGAAAAAAAAATAGTAGGAATGACGCTCACACTTGACAATTTTGGAGCTAGTCACCACATATAATGTATGATTAAACTTCGTAAATTTTATGCATGGGTGAAGGGTACTCATTTATTCTATTAATTTTATTTCCTTTGTCTGCTTTGGCATTGAACTTCTTTTAAACGACATTCATATCAGAAAATTTTATAATTCATGAAATATTTTTCCTAATTTACTGCTTTATTTTTTATCAATCAAAATAATGTTTGTTGATTATTTCACTTTGTCTTTAACTCTCGTAAATATATGTTTATCAAAAATTTTATTAAAATGCTATATTTCTACGTAGTATCTCCGCTTTATGCAACAGAAAAGAAAACTATAAAAAGTGTTATTCATCAATAGGTATATTTGCCAAAATATAAGAATTTACGTAATTTATAAAATCTAACAATTGTTATCATTGTGCCAACTTAATTTTTAAGAGGAAAATTTACATGTGAGACTTAATAAAATTGGATAGTAATGTAGGCTATGATATTAGCTATAATGAAAGGTAAACATTACTAAGAAAATTTTCTTTAAAATATTAATCAACTATTTTGGAAAAGATTACAATGAATTTTTTCATTCTTTAAGAAACTTTTGTACATCATAAATCAAAATATTTGAAAATTTTATTCAAAATATAACCAGGTAAAAACAAGATTAATTGGTATAAAAGGTAAATACAAAATTGTTAATACTTCTCTATAATAGGCAAAAGATAGATTGTATAACGATAGATGAAAAACGTCAAAATATTTTCAGATCAATCTCAGATATGTTAATAGCATCACGTATGTATATATATATATATATATATATATATATATATATATATATATATATATATATATATATATATATATATATATATATAAACTTAGAAAATCTATCAAACGAACGTGCTACCATTAATAGATATAATGTAGAAAATAAATTTTTTATTAAATCAAAAAATTATCAAGGGAATCAACGGTCATAGTAAATATTTTATTTTTCTTAAGTTAAATAACTCTACAAAATATTTTTTCACAAAATTTTCCTTAATGAAAACATAACAAGTATTTTAAATGTTATTAAACTCTTAAAAACGAAAACTTCAGATAAAAGTCCAAAATATTATTATTAAATGAATCTGATATTACTTTCATAATCTGCTTACACAAAATAATAAATTCTAGTTTTGAACAAGCATAAAATGAATTTAAAATTCTTGCTAAAGTTATGTATATTTAAAACAAATAAGGGCTTATGAATTATTATTTAATAATTAAATTCTAAACTATAACATCATTTTATATTATTTCATTAAAGCATACTTTTAGATATTTAGTAATGTTATTCATAAAAATCTTCGCACAGCTGTTTTGTTGAAACACTTGCATTACTCGAATAAGTTCAACTCTCATTTAAGATAATATTTATTCCTCCTTTGTAACCGTACTCGCACTAACAACGGGCAGGGACTGCCTCCAAAAACTATTCAGAGTGTTTCCCTAATAACTGATAATTAAACCAAACCTCATGCAGACTCGACCAATAGCCACCCAGTCTGCTTTTGTGTTCCAAATGCTTCAAAAGGTACCCCATAAAGTCCTCCCACTCCTTCCTCTCCAATCAATATATTCTAACGAAGGCCACCCCCACCACCCTCATAAAAGCCAGCTTTATTAGTGCGAGCCGGACCTGATCTGAAGGGCCAATTTCACGGAACCAGGAAAGCGAGCATCCAACAACAACAGGGGCCTTCCGATTCTCTCTCTTAGCCATACCCGTCAATGTTTGCCTTCCGCCGAAACAATAGCACACACGTCAATCCTCCCCCTCCCTCCACGAGGACCTTTAAATAAAGTCTTTTCAGATCAAGCGCACTATATTGTTGTGCTAAGTTCGCATCATAATACCGTAGTGAAGCTCTCTCCCTTCCTCCTTTGTTGCTTGCCTGCATAAACTTGAATAACCTTAATTTCAAAAGGAGAAATATTAATTTTGACTTAAATGATCTGGAGTGATTCAAGAAAAGGAATTTTTATGGTACGCCGAAGGACCAACCCCTTGGGCATCAGACGAGGAAAATACTCTTACTATTCAGATTTTTCATTAGCTTTAAGTTTGCTTAAGATAATGGACTTGTTTGGAAGAGCTGAGAGTTATTGAATGATCTCAGTTAATGCATACATATTCATCCTGATCGATTCTTAAGCTTATTCCCCTTTATCTTTTTTAAGAACTAAAGTGATTCAATCTTAAATACGTCAATTCAATGTTATCTTATTTAGTACAAAAGTAAACATGTTGTGGAGGATTTGCAATGTTTATTTTCAATAAGCTATATGCATTTATATTCATAAGAAATTACATAAAAATTGTGCAATAGAAACCATTCAAATATTAAAGAATCGTAAAAGTTCAACTAATTTTACATATTTATAGTTTTTTGGTCATCAAATTATTATATGGGATGACAAAAATGTTGTAAATATGTAAAAGTAACTGAAATTTTATATGATTCGGTAATTTCTGATCGTTTTGCATTGTTCATTTTTTTGTATGATTTCTTATGAATCCAAAATAAATCCAATCAATTTTTATAGATTTAGATGATTTCTTACCAAATCTATATTTTACAATCAATTATTTACTATACTGATATAATCACATTGAAGCAAAACTCTTTTAAATAAATGTGATTTAAGAGTCATTTGTACAGATTGGTTAAAATAATTAAACAAAACTTTGTCAGTTTCCCTGTAAGTTATCGTTTGAAAACCAAATTAGTTGTTGCTTTGAAAGATGATGTATTTAGAACTATATTTAGTAAGAAATTCCCAGTTCTTCATAAAGTTAAGGTATTTGTTTAAGGTCATAGACAAGAAGTGTGTTTGGAAAAATTTGTTGAAAAATTTTCTCCACTGCATTATAAAAATCAAGATTATTATTTGATTTCTAGTTTACAAAATGTTTCAAATACGTTTATCAGGACATTCATATAATTAAACTAGTATATCATTATAATATGGTACTAAGTTTATTATCAGAGTGATGTAAATAATATGTTTATATAAGAATTAAAATGTTGTTGTTGTTGTTTGTTATCCTATCTGGTGGGCTAATATGCAAAACTAGATTCATGAAACCATGAACAAAGTCCAAAACAATAAGAAAATTTCAAAACAAGCCGCTTTTAGTCCTAATTTGGAAAGTAGATGATAAGGGGTAAAATCCCTGATGTTGCATTTTCTACAAATGGGCAAGATCTTCCTTCCAATGCATCTCAAGTGTCCACTTATCAGTCTTGATAATGCAGTCTGTTGCACACGACTACCCTTAAAAGTGGTAGAAATTTCTGGTTGCCAGTCACCTTAGCAATCATGAGATGGGGGAGAACACCAAGATGAAACAATGGAAGACTTGTCTTTTGAGCATATCTCCAAAACGTTTATGGAATTAGATGTTCAGATCATTGAAGTTCCCTAACTTGCCAAAGAATCAGTGGTTTCATTTCCATTAAGACCAACGTGCGAAGGAATCCATGGCAAAAGAAAATCGTTTGCAATAAGACTAAAATAGAAATGGAAGTTCTCTTACCAATAAAAGACCATTCTCAGAGGTGTTGGATGGAATTACGACTGTCGATCATGATCCAGATATCTTAATAGTCTCTGCAGAGATCAACAGCCTTAAAATTTGCTTAAATAGCCAATTGCTTTTAGTTCCGAACGGAATACAGAACAATGATCTGGATTTCTGAACTTGATTTTAAAGGTATTAGAGAAAAATTTTTAATAAAGATACGACTACCACAATTTTCATGTTCATTTTTCCTGTCATATGTGCAAATCTGAAGGGTATTAGAGGGAGTTACATAGTGTATTTCCAGAACAATTGCCAAAGGTAATCCGATAAGTCCGTTTTCTTGCATGAAGACTTGTTGAAAATTGACGAAGGAAGCCACTTCAAAAGATTGATGGAAAATATTAGATAGTGGCTCTCAACAATTGTATTAATTAAGTTCATAAAATATGCAAGAGAAAAAGTATTTTTTCTTTTTAATCCTGAACCCTGATCGCACCCCTGATTTACCGGCCAGACTGGTGATGCAGTATGACTTATATAATCTGTCCAGTCCATGGATAAAGGGAAATATTAAATCCTCGGAAAATTGGATAACTCAGAGCACCTAAAGCCAGAGAACTGGCTTCACTCTATTCTCACTTACAGGTTTTAGCTGGTCACTATGTTATATCCTTCAAGTCAAATGTAACTCTGTCAGAAGAGAATTTTCGACATGCTTCACCTATTCTGCCCAGTGCCACTCTCTGACCACTTTGATGTCGCCAGCAGGACTTAATTACGATTGAAACTGCTCTAAGGATTAATAATTCTAATTATTAAAACTATTCTAAGGATTAATAATTATAATAATACTAGAATAATATTCTCCTAGTATTATTTTGTATTCATAGTGTCTTTAATTTAATATAAAAATTAAGTTAATATTGTTGAATTAAGGAGACATTTTTTTCTGATATAAAATCGTTACACATCATTAATGTTGGCGAAAATTTCAATAAGGTTTTTATCAATGAAATTTATTTAAGGAAAGAGATTTTATTAAATGAAAATACAAAACACAATTCTTTTGTGAATTCTCTGAAAGATTCTTATCAAGACTGAAGGATAAATTATAAATACAACCCATCATGAAAAGCATTCTTAGCAATATTTCTCATAGCGAATAATTGAACTGCTTTTTTGATAAATAAGTCAACCAAACTCTAAACTATCTTTGACATATTGAAGGTCTTCACTTTTTAGGGAAATAAATTTAATGTTATATTTAAACATAACTTTTCTGTCGGACTCACAGAATGTGAATTAAAGTCCTGTCTCTCACCTTAATTTTGAAAGCCAAAATAAGGATCATTAAAAAAGATATTGAAGTGGAGAAAATGGCCATACTGTTCCAAACGGGGGGAAAAGAAATGCCACCTGATAGTAAAATTTTAAAATTAGCAGATCTACCTAGAAATCTAAAGGATATATTAGAAAAATCAATTAAAAGATTGTATAACACAGCTATGATTAGTACGAAGCAAGAATTTTGTAATAGATATGGAAAAATTAAAGGCTCTAGTTGTTTCTATGCACATTTACCATCCAATATTCGTTCAGCATATTTTCAGCCGCAATAGCAATCTATATTAAAATCTTTTCAAAAACTAATTTTTTTTGTCCCAAAACCACACTTAACAGTGTTTTATGGAACCAAATCAGTCAAAGCTTCATTCTCTTTGACTATTAGAAGCTGCTCCCTCTTTTCATGAGTTTTTCTGGCAATGAACTCATAGAGCAGATTTAGTTGTCACTGAATAATAAGTGACTAGTAACAACAGTAAAATTAATAGGACTCCGAAATTATTATTTTATTATATTATAGAACTCTTCTGATATATATAAATTTTAATATCATGATGGTTTAGATATTTTTATTAGCTTGGAAATACTTTTAATATCTCCAATACAATAATCCTATCTTTCATAAAAGATACTTCATTATTTCATTCTTAAATAATTATTTTTCAACATGCGAAATAATGTTATATCACAGATAAGATTAATCATTAATACAGCTTATTAGATAAAAATTATAATTTTTATCTTATAAGCTTTATCAATGAATTTATGTTAAAACTCAGAGTTGATACATTGCTAAATTTATATTTAATTCTTCTAACAGATTTCTGCTTAATTGTTTTCCTCTGTCAATAAAACACTTTATCAATAAAATGCGGTTTTCTTATATTATACAACATACGTTTTTAAACCTAAAAATATGAGCACAATTCTGCGTTTTTGTGGTTTCATTATAATGAGAACTTAAAAATATCTGTTATGTTTAAGTATTTAAATAATAAATTAAGCGATTATTTATTTTATCATATGAATAATATCTCAAATGCACACTGCCGAAATTTAACAAGTAAAAACAAGAAGGAGTGGCCAGAAAATGACGAAACTCTGCAAACAAAGAGACAGCTACGGACAATAAGAGATCTGTATTTCAAAATTATATGAAAATGAGAACAGGGTCGGGTAAGTAAGTTTATGGTCGGGTAAGTACAGTGAATGGCGATACACGAAGCAACAAATCTAAACACAGATTCAATGAGAATATGGATGTCGTTCTGAGGAATGGCTCTCCATTCTCAGTCAACCCTTTGCCAAAGTGTGTCTTCTAAAAAAGGCAGGATCTTCAAATGCGGTCTAATCGTATCTCAAACATGTCGGGTTGGTGAGAGATCTGGTTAGCACAATGCGCGAGGAAGCAGCTGTACACTTTGAAGGACATGTTAACTGAAGAGAGCAATGTGCGGTCTGGCATTACCTTGCTGATAAAGGGTATTGGCCAGCTCATGCAGATAGGGGAGTGTCAACGGCTGTAGCACATGATCCACGTAACGCTGCACTGTCATAGTGCCAAGAATACAAATTAGAAGTAACCTGGAATCGTTTACAATGGCACCTAAAACGATGACGCCAGATTATCGCGCAGTGGAGATTTCCACAATTGCAGCAGGGTTGAATATATCTCCACATATTTTCCTCACACATATACTGTGACTATTACTGAAAAAACAGAACCGTATCTCAGAAGACAATCCTATGATACTCCATCTTCCACATCCCTCTAATCCGACATCAATTAGACCTTGGCGTTTAAGCTGTGTGGTTGATGGTAGTCTTCTTAATGGATGCCATGAGCATAAGCCACTGGAAACCTATCAACGGCAAATGATTCTGCTTGATATGGGAGCATCTAGAGTGTCTTGCACATGCTGCAACAGCAACAACGAGAAGAGGAAGGCACTGTTCTGTACCTATCGGTTATCAGGTTTCACCCCCTCTTCAAACTAAAGAAACAAACACCTCGCTCGAAGTGTCAGATGTCCGCTGAGAACCAAAACATGGTTAATTAGTTGAGAACTAAAAATGAATACAATATTGGGGCTTTCAAGTCTACAGCGGCATACTGCGTAAGCCGTTGTATCACACTTCAAAAAAGAGATTCATTTAAACAATTACATTTGAATACATAAGGGGAGATCAAAGATTGTAAATTAAAAATGAACTCATAAGTAATGTAAAGCTAAGCAGAAGAGATTAAATAAGTTTGAAAGGTATTTGAGATTACTATTAACCACGGCATCAATTTAAGATTAAATTTAGGATTACAAATTTGCATTAAAGTGAAATTCTTACGAAAACATTTGATCATAGATTACAGAAATAAGATATAGTAATTTTATGAAAAAGAAAATTTCCAGAGGTAAACATTAAATAGAAATCATAGAGTAGGTGAAAAAATAATTTTATGTATCAGATAGAGTAAGTCATTCGTGGAAGTACAAGATTGGCATAACAAGTTTTGTGAATTTGAAAAACACAGTTTAGAAAAGTTATAATGATTCTTACTTAAAAGAATAAAACCTGAAAACGAATATTCTATGGTAAATATAATAATATGTGCAACAGACAATATGAAATATTAAAGCAAAAATATACAAAATTTTACTCAGTGAAAGAAGAATTTTGCATTGTCCTTTCTTCAATTAACGTTTGAGAGGTTAAACTCAGAGTAATTTTGGGTTTATGATGTGGCTTGTTTTGGATTGGCGAATAAGTTTAGTCCTTTTGTTTTCAGCATAGGCATAACTTTTATCATTGTTTTGGCTTTAAACTTGTCACCAAGGATAAACTTGATATATACGAGGTCCGATTGTGAGGAATGGTGAATTAGGTGGAGGCTTTCCGTATAGCAATAGTGTTCTACGTAATGCAAAGCACTGCCCTCACTGCCGTTCGCGTAGCTGCAATGTGGGGTAGAGGCTTTACCGAATCAGTGCAAGTACACTGGGTAAGGTCTTTGGTTTGTTAAAAGAAAGATGATCAGTGGATTGGAGAAGAGCCTGTGCTTCGTAACATGGGTTATAATACTATGTGTGAAGCGCCCAGTTGAAGAATAGTCTTAGCAGTTTTGCCATTCCTGTTTGTGTCTCTGCTTAAGGAACTGCAGAAGGTGTGTCCATGAAAGTGGTAGATGAATTGGTGTGACATTCTCATTCACCAATGCTTCCTTTGTTCTTTGATTTGCCAGCTCGTTTCCCACATTTCCAGCATGTGCTTTCACCCAGGATAGATGGATTTGAGTAGCTGATTGTTGGTGGAGTTTATACTGTATGGCATTGATATGAGGGGATGTGTACATTTGGTTGAAGAGTGTCATTAAAACAGACAAGCTGTCCGTTCAAATGGTGACTGGGGAATGAGAGACATCCAGTGCATGATTTAAGGTTGATAATATTGTCAGTGCTTCAGCTTGAAAGACCATGTTATCAGTTCGATGTCCGTCCAAATGGTGACTGGGGAATGAGACATATCCAGTCATGATTTAAGGTTGATAATATTGTCAGTGCTTCAGCCTGAAAGACCGTGTTATGAGTTCGCAATTTTAACTGTCTTGAGTTTGCCTCTCTATCTTCCTTGAGAACAACAAAGACCACTCTCACTGTCACGTCATGATTGGTACCATCTGCGTATAATACAGTTCTTCAGCTGAGGGAATGATAGGATGCTGGCATGATGGGGTGTATGGCAAGCTGATAATTCGAGTATTTTTAAGTCTGTTGAATGGGTGAACTGTGTCTTTGAGAACAGGCATCTCATAACTGGTGGTTTAAGCCACTGTCCGTCGATTACAAAACTCTTACAAAGTTGCAGAATCTAAGTTTTTATGCCTATTTTTCAACTACCGAGTGAAGTAGTGGGAAACCTAAGGTGGTAGCTAGGGTTGCTGTAGAGGCTGACTTGAAGCACCCGGTAATAAAGAGAAGGAAAAATCTTTGAATGTTGTTGAGGAGCTTGATTTTTCTGCTAGTCATTGGAAATTTCCAGGTGGAGAAATCATACATAATAATTTTTTCTACTATGGCAAGGTAAATTACCCTTGTGATTCTTCCTTTAAGTCCCATTGCAGTCTAATCATCGCTTTCAGACTTTGTGTGATCAGAATAACTTTCATTTCAATAGCTCGTAGAATAAGGAAAGAACGAGAGCTTATTATCAGTTTCCGCACTAAGCTATTCGAGACTGCGGATGTGCTTCAGTTTTTCACCATTAAGGGTAATTTTGGGGTTGGATTTTAGCCTCTTATTCTTTGTGCCAATGATCATAACTCTAGATTTGGGTGAAGAGATTATAAGTTTAAGCTGTGTTAGCACACTGAGCAGAACAGTTGCAATGATTCATTGCAATCCTTTTTAATCAATTCTTAATTTAATGACAAGCAAGGTGTCATCAGTGAAGGCAATAATTTCGGTGTAGGGGGCCACTTTGTAGTAAGAATTTCCTCGTAATAGTTGTTTAAAGGAATCAAGCCACCTACCGATCCTTAGAGACATCCTCTTATTTGTTGCATACTGACTAATACTGAGTCGCTAAGTGCCTAAAGTTTACGTTATTTTAAGAAACTGAAAGGACAGTTGACTATTTTGGGTAATACTGCAGTTTTAGTAAAGGTATGCATTAGGCCTTGAAACCACAAAGAGTCAAATGCTTGCTGAATGTCCTGACTGATAAGGGTGATATATAATTCATTGTCCTGATTCAGTTTGATAAGGTCTGTTGTTTTTTCGATGCTTGGTCTGTTGATCTATTTGACCAGAAGCCAAATTGCCTGCCGTGAAGAAAAGTTTGTTTGCAGGAGTGAGTGTTTGAGGCGGTCAACCAGAATTTTTCCAAGATTTTACCAAATGTGTGCAGAAAACAAATTTGCCAGTATGAAGTCGCTAGTTGTGGGTCTTTGTTTATCTTTCTGAAGAAAATTACTTGCTCTTCTTTAAAGAGTGTGGAGAAATGAGCATGTTCTAAGCATGTGTTGTAAAAATCAAGCAAGAATGATATGTTGAAGTGAAAAAAGAATTTAACAATTACATTATCTAGGCAGTCATTACCAGGTACCTTTGAGTTAACCACTTCTGAACAACATTCTGGAGCTATTGGGGTGCAAACGATGGATCTTTGTCACTTTCCAAGCAGTAATAACGCCCCGCATATTACTCACTCTTCAGTTTCCTAGCATTATATCTTATCCTACGTACGCAGGAAAGCTGCACATTTCACATCATTTGCATAAATCGGCAAGGTGCGTGAATCCTGAAATTTGCATAATTTTCTGGCCACTCCTTCTTGATGTTAACTTTTCAATGTAGGGCAGTGTATAATAACGTCATGTGAACATGAGCAGTACTACATGAAAAAAAATACAGAATTTACTTAATTTTGTTTTGGAAATCTTAGAAATATGTATTAAAGTAGAGACATGTACTTACATTAATTTCCTAATATTAGGGAAAAAAACCCACAAAAATTGCAATAATTCCTTCAAAAATTTGTCAATCTGTGTAAAATATGAAAACAGTGTTAAATAACAGATGCTGAAGAAAATTGTAATGTGTAAAATAGGGTTATTGTAATTGGAATATGTTATCCGGAAGAAAAAAACCTGTGAAAGGAAGATTGCAAACTTCACATTGAGACTTCAGTAAGAAGTTTGAGGTATATTACCATGACCTAGTACTAAGACAGCTCTATTCAGAACGGAAAATCCGTGTTTCATCTTAGTCAATGTAGAATAACAAGGAATTATCCTTAAGATATGTCTGTCGTGGTACAAGGCGGGGAATTCTTCCTTATTTTCTCTCTTGTGATACGTGATTATGGCCTCTGTCTATAAAGTCTTCCATTGAGGATGAACTCGCTTATGTGGATAATATTGAATATTATCCACACAAAGTCATAGAACCTCAACTCTAATTGAATTCAAATCCATTTTTTCTGCAAGCCTTAATAAATTAGTACTAATGTTAATAGAACTTAGAAGAACATAAATTAGTACTAACGTTAATAGAACTTAGAAGAACATAAATTAGTACTAACGTTAATAGAACGATTGATAGTCGCAAGTGGCGTTCAATTGTTTTCGAATTTCTCGATTCACATAAAAGGAAACTTTCAAGGTGAATATGGCAACGTGTTTACTAAATGGCTGATTAATGGATTTCTGTTCTCTTTACGAGTAAATCACGGCTTAACCTCCGAATATTTAGCAGACATTCTCTGATTTGGATAGAATCTGATACTCATTACAATTCATCACACATTCGTGCAGAAAGTTCTTATGGATGAGGCAGTTTTTGTGTTTAAAATATCTTTAGATGAATGCAGAGATTTCTGTGTTTTACTATTGGGAACCTAAGCGCTCATTTTTATATAGAGATGACATTTTTTATGCTAATATTCTCTCTTATGGCTGGATAATAAATGATTTTATTTCCTGTGAGGAGCTTTTATTTCCTGAGAATGAGACCAAGGACTTCCTTCACAGATGATTATTTTGAGCAAAACACAATTCAAAGCATAACTTGGTCGACTACATCCCAAGATTTAAGGGAATTGTTCCACTCTTTTTAAAGCATTTTGAATAATTCCAAATTTGGATTTTGTCAACTTAATCTGGCACGCAATCGACATTTCAACTTATCCCAAATAAGTTCTATATGGCTCAAGCGATTTTCCGAGCCTTCCAAACTAGTAATTTCATATAATTAGTGTCAAACAACGAGACATTATCACATATCATACAAACAAAAGCCTTGTCATTGTAGTACAGAAAAAGAACACTTACAAACAACTCAATAGTAGTATCCGAAGCATGATGTCTTAAAGGCATTCAAATACACTAAAAGTCACTTATCACAATCTATTAAATTAAACGTTTCAAGTACAAATAGTCTTAAAACAAGAATAAGACTCATTGAAAGTCAATGGATATTTTTTGAGATGTTTTACTATATAATATTTGGCGAAAAGTCTATGTACATAGTACATAGTAAATAAATACATATTTTGTTAATTAGAATATAAATGCTATTTACATAAAAGTGTTCTTAAAGTAAAGTTGAATAATTTCATCAAAGGTGGTGGTTCAGAACACATTAGGAATTAGTCACAACAATCTTTCATTATACTTGTTGCTGTTATACTTAATTAACAGAAGAAAATAATAAATTTAATGAGAAAATAAATTTTAATTTGAAAAGACATAATGTGAAAATTTTACTGAAACATATATTTGTGAAACTAACGCTCTTAGATAGGATTTTTTTAAAGTGTGAAAGAACATGTTTCCATAAAAAATTAATCAACTTATCAAAACTTAGAAAAAGGTAAACAGAAATTATTTTCTACAAAATAAGAAAAAAATTTTGCAGTATTGATAAGTTTGGTTTGATTATAACTCTGTTGTTACGATACTCTCACTAAAAAAATGGTGACGCGATAATATAACAGAGCAATAAATTAAAAAATTTCACATATAGACTGAGTAACAATTATTGAAAAATTTGTTGAATAAATTTCAAATAAAAATAATTTAAATTTGGAGAGTAGTAATCGAGAATCAGTGAATTCAACTATATCTTTTCAAGAATCACTCACAAATACTTATAATACTTGTTGTTTTTTGTAGTTTATCATTTGTTGTATAATGCTTTGTAAAATATTTTTCGAACACATTTCATTAAAATCTTGTTTGTTAGTTAAGAATTTTTTCAGCATTTATTATAATTCTTTTTAAATTGAGTGACTTAAATTTATTTATTTTATTAAAATAAACTCTAACTTTGCAGATCTATACTTAACCACAGTTGTTACTTATGCAGCTTCAAACCTATTTATTTTTGATATTGTGCCTTTTAATCGCCAAAGAGCTTTATTCGATCTTAAAATCAATCCGAATTTGAATCCATAATTTTCCCGAAGCTCTTGCCAGTAAGCGCGAACAATGTTCACGTGCATCTTAAATGGAAGCTTTTAACAAGTCAACAAGTTGTATAACGAATTCAATGGACATCAAAAATTTAATTAAACACAAAACAATTCAATTTGTTTCACGGCCAGTTAAGTTAGCACTGATTGTGGGCAACCGCAACAACACACGTGAAGAAATTAAAATTTAAAATGGCGAGTGCCACTTTAGGCTTGCGGCACCGGCCACACCCTCCCAATCCTCCAAGACTATATTAACTAAATAAAGTTAGAGGAATTTGAGCTCGTTTTAAATGCTAATGGGAATAAATGAAATGTGACAGAATATTTTACGACTCGACGTTTCTCCCGCTGCTCCTGGAGTTTTATTTCTCTACATTACACGAGGAATCAAAGGGATGCCGCACTCCCACCAAGAGCCATCTTTGGCTCGGTGAATTAGTGTAAGTACAAAGAAAATAAATTCTCTCTGATGAGTTAACTGTAATCCATTTATTTGAGAATTCCTGAAAAGTAGATGTTTTAACTCTTCAGCTGAATAGTGGAAAACACTGAGGATTTAAAATAATCAAAAGCATAATTCATTAACTCTCTTGACATGTTAAAATTTTAAAAAAATCAACTAATGCTATTTAATTGATTTATTATTACTATTGTTGGTAATTTCCTGAGTGAATCCCTACTATAATTCTAAATGCAGAAGTTTTCATATGTAACTTAGAAACTTTTTATATTCAAAACAAGGCAAAAATATCTGTTTTTATAATCAAAACAAATTACATTAGTTTGGTAATTAATTAAAAAGAATAGATTTTTAAAACAGTATTTCAGCAGAAGTATAAAAAATTCACAAGCTCCGAATCCAACAGGTATGTATGGAGAAAATAAAATAAAAAATACCCATCATTTATTGTTCAGCAGAGATTAAAATCAAACCCGAAACTGTACATTCTAATTAAGCCAGTCTTATTGATGGGCCAATATTGGCCCAGAAACATACAAATTTCCAAATTATTAAGAAATGTTTATAAACGATAATAAAGGTGAAATATGTTGAATGTTTAATAATAAATGAGAAGTTTTTATTAAAAAATTAACAAATTTCCCTATTCTCATTGTTTTTACTTCAGAAGATGAATCAGATAACCAAGCCCAATATTCTTGATAAATTGCTGTTTATATGCAAAATATATTAGTATGAAAATGTCATTTTGTAAATAAGGTAGAAAAAAGTCATAATTTTACAAAAAAAAAGGATTACAAAAATTTAAAAAGGATTACAAAAATATTGTTGGAAGCAAACTCATGTTAATTTATTATGTATGAGGGAGAGAAGTTTTACAAAATATTTCAAGTAAAATGAAGAGATTTTTCAATTATTATATAAACATCCAATTAGAAAATATCCCATCAAATATGTTTAACACTTGAAAATTAATAAATGAAAATAAATAACTAAGCGACTAAAAGATTTATGTGATCCAATTGCATATTGAATAATTGCAGAAAAACTTATGATTAAAATTTCTTCTTTTAAATCAACACACAAGAATTAATAACGGACAAGATAAATACTGATGTGTACAAATTATTCAGCCTTTTCATAATGCTCAATAAATTAGTTACCTTGTTCATTTATAAATACTAAATTAAGTACTTTTTATAAAAGAATTTTTATAAAATAAATTCGAAATCAGCTTTCAGATATTTACTTAAATATTGCAATTAAAATTCATATTCAATTTTTGTTTCATTTTATTACGCGCATATTACTTCATATTTCTATGCATATCCACTTGTCTATCACTCCTTTATGGTATATTTGTATCTGAAATTTGTGCAGCTTTAAGAATTTGTTAATTTGATCATGAGGGAATAATTCATTATCTATCGAGTTGAGTGATGCTGATAAATAGTAGTATTATACATATTTACGGTAATTCAAAGCGTTGAAAAGAGCTTTTAAAACCATTTGTTAAAGTTTTGCGTTTGATTATTAACTTTAACGTACAATCATTCATGCTCCTTATTCTCATTTATTTCATTAAATTTGTTTCCCCCTCACCAGATGATGATTTATTTCAATAGGCTAACTTTTTCAAATATAAAAGAAAGTATATCCTATAAAATTAAAAAATTAATTATCTTAGAACAATAAAAATAAGGAGGAAAAAAATCTAAAATTAATTTATGATTCTCTCATCGATAATGAAAAGGATTTAAAGAAAAAGTAGTACACTTTACTATTTAGCAGTCCATTGGTTGATTACAGAATCTTGAGAATGATCACGAAACCAACCTAATAACAACTTCGAAGTTAATTAAAAACTATTATTTCTCTCTTCTCTGACAGTTTTCATATTAGATCCACTATTTGTTGATACATCTTTTCAATCGTATAATTTTTTTCAGTCGTTATCTTTTCAAATTGTAATTTTTTTTTTTCAAAATGATAGCAATTCTTAAATTAATGTCAAATAAACATGGATTTATATGTTCTTTAAAATATATATATATAATACATGCAGCATAGTTTTGGGAAAACAGAATCTAACTAAAGAGGCATTGAAAGTTTCCAGAAGAGCAGAAAAATTCACATCTAAAAATAGTTGACAGATCATGAATGAAACATAATGCTACTTAAAAAAATTTACTTCATCAAAGGGTTTGACAATCAATTAATATGTCCAAAAATAACAATGTAAATTGCAGTTATCATATGGATCAGATATGAGCTGGACAACAAAATAAGCTCAAATAAGTGTCAAAGATAAAATTCGCGAATTTGGCAACAGATTGTTTCGTCAGAGAAAGAAAAACATTTTCAGAGTTCTATCAAATCAATGAATTTTTTCGCTATTTGTAGAGAAATTATAAGGAAGGTTTTGTCCTACAAGTGCCAGATAAAAGAGCAGCACACTATTTGAAATACACTTTGAGTAAATCAAAGATATTTTGTATTAGTGTTAAATATTCAAACATAAAAAAATAATGGTTACTGTTATTTTATAATAAAACACATATGTAATTTTGTCAGTATGTAAAATTTTGCATTGGAACGTATACTGAAAATCTATATCAAAGTGGGATTATAAACCTAGCAATCATACTTCGTCAGTATTTTGAATTGTGCTTGAAAGAATTTATGTGACGCCCAAAGAAGCCATAGTTATGGCATTTTATCAGATATTTCTGAAGTATAGCCTACAAAGTATTCAAACATATTTTTGTATTTATGCACCATTTTTACCGCCTTTTTTTAATTTAATAAGCCTGGTGAATTTGCAATGGCAATTTTGCTTTTTGAAACCCTAGAAAAGCAGAAATTATTGTAATAAAAATAAAAAGTTACTAAAAAAGCACATCGCATTGATACTTGCTGGAAAATTAATATTTCTGTAAATTATTACATAAGTCAACTTGAGAACCAGATTATTTTGTTAAACCTAATTATGGCAACAATTAACCTAATTAGGAAGTTTACTCCCCCTTCAGATCAATGCCAAAAATGAGGAAGTAAATCCTCTGGTGCTGCCATCTATCGAAGTATTTGAAAAGAAAAAGTCGTACTTTCACCTGCATGATGCTCTGATTAAACGAAAGACACTCCCAATTGACTTAATTCGCATAGCCAAGGCATAGAGAGCTTGACTTATCCAAGTGTCATTAGAAACAAAGTGAAATTAGGGTCCTCAAGAAATGGTCTGAGGTGTGAATAAAATTTTTGAGATGTGGGAAGATATAATGGTTGTCAATGGTGAAACTTTATCTTGAAGAATTATAGTGATTTTTTATAAAGGTACAGTACATTTAAAAGATTGATTAAGCTAAATTAATGTTCTCTTGAGTATACTGATGAAGAGAGACTAGAAATAAATCATTTTGAACTGCAAAATTATAGTTACAGAATTATTGCGAATAAATATAGATGTTAAAAGTATTCTATGAAAAATGTGATTGTAATTAGGTTAAGTTAAATCACTCAGGTTCAGGAAACCAGGAAAGAGACAATTAATTGAAAGTTAGAGTTTTGTGGCTTTCAGCTCAATAGTTCATGAGTTCCATGCCTCTTTCAGATGTGGATGTTTATATGTGTTCAAAATCAACTCTTTAAATTGTTTTTTCGGCTTGAATTTGCCCATGAATACAAAAATGAACTGTAAAATGGCAAAAAAACAAATAGCTGAAGAAGAAAATTGTTAATTTTGTAATTTTTCGTTAATTCTGAGGGTGGTGAGAATTTACAATTATTTTTATAGATGAATATATATTATTGTTTAAATTGAAATCATATCAAAGAAGAAGAATTTTTGTAAAAGAAGTATTTAAGATGATTTTAAACTATTGTCTTCCTTTCTGAAGATCTGGAGAGTAATTGCAAGTAACTCAAGAAAAGTTCTTAATTATGGGCAGACGTCACTTTCATGAGTGTTGATTTAAGTAGTAAGCTGACTGTTATAACGTAAAGTGTTTGAGTTTTAAATATGAGGGAATATTAGAATGGAATTTAAATGAAATAAAATTACATCATTACAGTTCACACACACACACACACACACACACATATATATATATATATATATATATATATATATATATATATATATATATATATATATATGTATTTATGTATATATATATATGTATATATATATATATATATATATATATACATATATATATATATGTATATATATATATACATATATATATATTTATATATATGTATATATATATATATATATATGTGTGTGTGTGTGTCTATATATAAATATATATATATGTATATATATATATACATATATATATATATATGTATATATATATATATATATATATATATATATATATATATATATATATATATATATATATATATATATATATATATATATATATATATATATATATATATATATATATATATATATATATATATATCCAATAGCTGATAGGCAAAGAGTGAGATTTCAATTTCATGTTAAAAGAATCCCTAATGAAAATAATAAGTTGAGACAAAATGAAAATACTCTAAATTTAATTGCTAGGCTTTTAGTCTTGTGAAAGGGAATAATGCATGTTAAAGCGTTTGTTGTTATTGTGAGTTTTGTTCTGAAGATTCTAATGAGGAGGAGGAATTGCTTTCAAAGCTAAATAGCTGCTTTTTTCATAATGTTTTCATCTGTATTAATTCATGGAGTTGTGCTTGCTCTTACAGATGTTTGTTATATTCATTTTTATTTTCTATGTTAAAGGATGAAGCAAAACATTTTGCTTATAATTATTAAAATGAGTGTTTTAAAAATGATTCACAACATATTCTTCAAAGCGCAGATTTGAGATGACAAAACACTAGAAGAACATTTTTAATTTAATAAGAGGGAGCCAGTAAAATTTGGTACCTATTTTCAAGATAAAATTTTCAACGTATTTGAATTACAAAATAATTATGTAACTAATGTAAAGTCTTATATGGTGTGAAATATGTGTTTATGAAGTCATGTAGTTAATATGAAGTCTTACTTGGTGTATATACTATCTAAGTATGAAAGAAATCAGTTGATTTTTTTTTTTAAATTGACATTAATTTCAGAAAAAGAAGGAGTAAATTTATAGTTGTAGGAAAACCGGATAAAGATGCAAAGGAGCATGTGAATCGTATTTTGAAAGGGAGTGCTTCTCACTACTGGAAATGATGAATAGAGGATTATAAGCATGTCTTTCATTTTGGGTGAAAGTTTTTGTTACTTATCTCAGGTTGTCTAGCTAGTCTAAGCAACCCCCATAAAACCAAAAATATCTAAACTGTATAAAAAATAAGATCGGTCCCGAAAAACATCGTCTTTTTTTCAAATTTAAGCATGTTAAGATGTGTTCAGGGGAGGCCATATTGATGGAGCACTAAGGACAGTCTGGAAATGTCCTTTGCTGAAAGGTGATTCCTCCCGTGTGCCCACTCAGATAGCGGGAAAAGGCAGTTTGATAAGATCTTGGTCTAAGAAGGTCTCACCCGGTCTTTTGGCGAAGTACCATGGCTGGTTGGGAGGAATTTTCATAAGCATATTCAATTCAGTTTCTGCCAGGGAAGAAATCTCACAAGAAGTGACCTCTCCACCTGGGTTTACTCCCTCCTCTGACGCCGATCTGGCCAAGGAATCCTCTCAACTCCTCTCTACTCCCACGTGTGAAGGGATCCATTGGAAATGCACTGTGTGTTCGGGTGGGTGAAAGTAAAAATAACAAAATCATATGTACACATTTATGAAAAAGCTTTAGCTATATTTAAAGTATTCATAAGTGATTCATATCTTTAATTGCAACATAGGTTCTTAAAACACACCTTTAATCTATGCCGGAGCTTTAATTACCTTTCGATTCAGATAGTACACCCTACATTGATTTTTATACAATATCTGGGGGCTTTCATTCATAGAATTTCTCATTTCTAAAATGAGAAACAAACATTTATTTGATTATGATCATTAACTTCAAAACTTTACTTTTTCAGAAAAAAATATTAGCTACATAAAATTTATTTTGAAACCTGTAATTTTGATGTTGATATTTTCATAAGCATACCAAAGGAAGAATGCATAAAATATTTATGAAAATCCTTTGCATTTATTTTATCAATGTAGTTAGTCATTTTAAGGAAACAATTAGTAATTTTCGCATCTAGCAATAATGTGTATTACATATAATCTTATTTCTCTCAGTAATGAAACACAATGGTTAAATTTAAAAAAAAATTTTAATTCTAAATTAATATTAAAAATTCTCTTTTAAATTCAAAGTATAAACTTAAATCGTGAGTTAATAAAATAGCTATTATATTAGTTATTAAAATGTGTCTCTATTACCCAGATTGTCTTTAAAGTATAGCAAACATTTCTACCGATTAAGTTAGTATTTAAACATGTATTTAAATTAAAATATAAAGTTTGCATTAAATATTTTACTCATTATACAAAAAATTATCAAGTTCTTTAGGAACAGCTATTTAACAATATAACAACAAATTAACTGATGTAAAGCCATTAAATACTTTTAATTAGAGTATTAATTTGATAAAAAAAAATTTGTATCTCTGATGTATGATAAAATATCCATTCTTAACTAAAGTGAATAAATATCATATCAATTTAAATCTTTTACTTTTATTTTTGCTTCAATTACACTGCTGGACAATTGTTAAGGACGGATAACACTATCATCCATAGCAACCACAAAATGAAAGGAAGCAAAATGTGAAAAATTAGGATAAGTGCTGGATATAGTAAGAAGTATGCGTATGCAAATTTTTTTTCCACGTTTGTTCATCACCTGATAACGTTCATAAGAGCTTTAAAGCTTTTGACGCGTGTGGACAGTTATTTTTCAAGTCAAAATTTTACAGAAAGGATTTAATAGAGTTACTTGAAATTTTTAACATGTCTTCTCGATATCTTTTAGATGATTTTATGTGTGCCCGAATTATTGAAAAGATCGAAGAAGGGCGAGAAATAACAGATGTGGCCTGGGAGTTCGACATCACTCACAGTGTTGTTTCACGGTTGTAGAAGTCATTTAAAACTACTGGAATGTGTAGTAGGCGGCACAGGGGAGGTCGTGTTAGAAGTACGACGCCTGCAGAAGACAGATATATCGTCCTATAAGCAAAAAGGAACGGGCGAACAACAGCTCAGCAGGTGGCAAATCAGTTTCTTGCTGCATCAGGAAAGCAGATCTCCCGAAAAACTGTTGCCAGACGTTTGAGGGGAGGAGGACTATACGCCCGTAGACCTGTTGTGTGATTTCCATTGACTAGACAGCACCGTTTTGCCCGTTTGAGTGGGTTTGTGAGCATCGCAATTGGACTGAACAGGACTGGGAATGCGTACTATTCTCAGGTGAGAGTAGGTTCAGTCTGTCATCGGATTGTAGACGCCAACTGATCTGGCGCCAGAGTGCTATTGCTTATCGTCCAGAAAATATCCAGGAAAGGGACCGATATCCGACATGCATTATCATGGTGTGGGTAGGCATCAAGATCAATGGCCGCATGCCCCTACTTGTAGTTGCGAATGCGACTATGACCGGCCAACGATACATTAATGAAGTTTTACTTCCTCATGTTCGTCTTTTCCGTGTTGCTGTCGGTGATAAATTTGTTTTTATAGACGATAACGCAACATGTCATCGAACACGCACTGTTCAGGATTGTCTAGACAGCGAGGGTATTCAACGCCTCGTATGGCCCTCACTTTCTCCAGATCTAAACCCCATTGAAAATATGTGGGATGCTTTGAAGAAGCAAGTTGCTGGTTGAAACTATCCTCCTACAAACAAGAACACCCTCATCCGTGCACTCACAGAAGAATGGGATAAGTTGCCTCAACAGCTGCTGGATAATGTTGTGCAAAGTATCATACGACGTGTGGAATGTTGCATCACACTCAACGGTGGACATATACCGTACTGATACATTTTTTCAAGGTGCCTGCTGATTTTTAGATGCATTGTTTCATTTTTCGTATGCAGCATCAAATGAACTTTTTTTCTCTCAGATGTTTCACAGCTTTTGTACTTTCCAGAACAATATATATTCTTTATTCTAATGTCTGAACAGTGTGTGGCAACTATATTTCATCCTACGAGGCCTCATGCCTCGCTTAATATTATGTTACATTGCAATTTGTGATCCGACCTTAGCAATTGTCCAGCAGTGTATTACTGAAGTTCAATATTAAAAATAAAATTACTTATTTATCAGGTACTTTTAACATTGAATCAATAAACTAAAAATGGGTACTATTAAAAATATTACTAATATGACAGGAGACAGTATTATATGAGAATTCTTTAAAGTGAGCGTCATTATTAGCGTATCAAATTACAATCTACTCGTAATTATTCAATCATTTTTCTTCAAAATTTATTATTTATCGTCATGAATTGCTCTACAACTTGATTATGGCAAATACAATTTATCGTTTCCACATATAATTACACTTTTCGCTATCAGAAAAGGATTTCCTTTGAAAAAGATTAGTTTTCCACTTTATAGAAATCAACTCCTATAAAATTAAAATAAAGATATTAAATTGTAATAGAAATAAATGTTGTAATGTGTTACCAAATTGTAAGACCTCTGAAGCTTTTGTGATTTTTATTATATAAACAGTATTAATTTCAACAAATTAAACTAAATTGATATAAATAAATGAAAATTAAATTATATACATATTATTTTTATTTAATTACTTAAATATTTTATCAATAATTTCAACATTTTATTCCAATATCTGTCATAAAATTATAGAACCATTATTTAAACAATTTATTTGCAAAACTAAAAAAGTGTTAACCCATCATTTTTATATAATTACACATATTTTTTTATTTAATAAATTAGGTTCGCGTGTAAAATTTAGGGTATTTTATTTTCTTTATACTTATTTTTTATTCTTACACAGAATCATATTAACATTTATTTCCATAAAATTTATAAATGACCATTTAAATATTTTCATGGAATTTGAGTATTTACTATAGATTGACCAACTTAAACCTTTGTCGTTCCTTTCTAAAACAGATTTTTTGTTAATTTTGAACATTTGGCATGGGGCATATTGTTGCATTTTCCAGTTTGGCATTCCTAAAAGTCAAAAGGCATAAAATGCTAGTAAAGTAGTAGTTAATATCAAATGTAACTATTTTGCTGAGATATTTTACATAGTGTGTGACTTACCCGAATAGTCTATTGAAAAAATCTCAAGCTTCATTTGCAAATCATGTCAGTAGTAAATATTAACAACCCAACAATCTAACCGGAATTCCGTTTCGTAAATAAATGGTAAAACTTGTTTAACACCTCTTTTAACTAATATGGATGAATATTACAAATCAAGTCACTTATTCAAAAACATATCTCTTTTAATTTAAAAAAAAGTATAACATTTTCATAAAATTGTTAAATTAATTATTTAAAAAAAATTACTTTTGAAATGAAACTTCTTTTTTATTCATATATATCACAAAATACACAGATATAATTTTTGTGAGCCTCTTCGTCTATATAAAATTAACATGCATACATATATAATTTATATAAGACACTTTGCCTAAGTAAGTTTAAATACTTTCTCTTAAAGTATATTAATACAATTTAAACATACAGGCAATGATGACTTTTTTTGCACCATATATAATTTATAACATTAATATGCGAAAAATTAAACTCTGAATCATGAGTTTTAATTTCAAAAATAAAAAGCACACAGAGTTGCTTTAACACACACTTCAGATAATACAATATTACACATAACAAACTATTTTTACAATTGAAATAAGGATATTGCATAACTGCAGTCAGGCACGCTGACCACTAAACAGGGTTGGCGGCGTGTCTACTTACTTAAGGATTTAAAAATTCAATTATGAATCAAGCTTATTGTGTGTATTATCTTCTTGCATTAATATAAATACATATTTTAATCCTTTGATTAAAAGTATAAATGTATGAATTTTCTCTTGTAATATTAACCGACAAAGATTTTTTTCATTGCCGTAAAATTTGTAAAATAATTGTGTTGATGAAAATCTTTATCATGATCACACATTGTTTTAATACTGGTAATTTAAATTTCAAAAAATCTGATTTTTTCTTCAAAACAATTACAAGACTGCATTAAATTAAATTTCACATTACAAGAAAGAATTACAGAGCTAAGTGAAAAGATTGACATGTGTTTACTTCTCCGTGTATTTCTCAATATAAAATGTGTGTACTTCTCCGTGTATTTCTCAATATAAAATGTGTGTACTTCTCCGTGTATTTCTCAATATAAAATGTGTGTACTTCTCAATATAAAATCATTAAAAACAAAAATGATTATGTAGTTATCTCTTTCATTACAAAAAACTTTTAATAATGCCTTATTAGGTATTTCAGTCAAGCATATATTATTCCTTTCAGTATAGGTCAAATACTTTGTTCCTGTCAAATCTGGATAAAGAATGTGTGTCATAATTCAGAATTTTAACTATCACGAACTCAACAAAATAAGCAAAAGAGCTTTGCTTAAAATTCCTGAATATCTTTCAAAAATAATGATTTTTAGATGACATTAAAATATTAATCTAGTTTATATTAAGAATCATTTATTTTATATAGTAAAATATTTTCTACTAAATTTTCTGATATTAAAGCCATCGAATTATTATTCAAAAATTCTGTCATATTTTAATATGTATTATTGTTAAAGATAACCATTAAATACTTCAAAATTTAGTTAAGTGTATTCATAAATAATATATCAATTTTTAGTAAACGTGAGACGATTTTAAAAGTGAATTTTTAATGGGAAAAATTTAGATTTAATGGGATATATTAATACAATTAAGAACTAATTAAGGATGTATTTCTTTTTGAAGTTTTATTATACATTTAATTTTTTATATAAAATATATATTTACCACAAAAGTTTACATTTGATAAAGAAAGACTTATTTTTGAGTGAATTACTTTTATTGATTTTAATAAAGATAATGGAGTAAAATAATTTTTAATTACCAAAAATTGTTTCAAAGTTGCTTTTTATTTTATTACATGAACTGGTCTAAACTTGTATTGAATTTACATTGGATTAAAAATGTTTTCATCTTTAATTAAACTAAAACTGATTTTATAAATTGAATCTAAATAAAGAAAAGTACACATTAAAAATTATTCAATGTTGTATTATTTTAAAAATCATGTTTTTTAAGTGATAAAAGTTTTTTTTAAAAAATCGCAGTAAAATTATTTTTTTCCACTAAAATAAATTTCATTAATTTTTATAATGAAAAGCTATTTAAAATTTACTTTAAAACAATTTTACTATAGTATAATAAAATCTCCTGCTTTAATACCAATGAAAATCTTATTTTCATTCTTTTTCAGTCAATATTTTTGTTTTACAATTTCGGATATAGTTAATTTAAATTACTGATTTATTTATAAAACAAATCAGAAATTTCATCACTATGCAAATGCAATACAATAAAAAAAATTGTTACTATTAATTGTTAAATACACTTACACACACAGTAGAACTATTTTTGACTATATATTTTTTTAATTTTTTTGCAATGAAATATTATTTATAATATAAATTTAATACACTTTCAAGTACAATTTGCTGTTTCACAAATAATGAAATCATTTATGTATTTTTTGCAAGCAATATTTTTGTATCTAATGTGATCTAACGTCCCTAGCAATTCGTGTAATTAAAAAATTATTAGAGAGGTTTCACTATGTAAATTTAATACAAAAAGAATGTTTTGCTAAAATCGTATCGTCTTAGGAAATTTATTTTAACATTATATTCCTTAGTTTAAATAAAAATTCCTTTTATGCACTTTATAGTCAGTTTGTTTCACTACGTGATTCTCGTAAAGTTGGGTAACAACAATAAAATAATTTTGTAGTGAATCAGAAAATTTCTTTTAAATCATGAAATTGATATAAAGAAAAGAAATTTCTCTTACAACCAGCAGTTATTTTTAACGGAATTCAGTTACAACATGAAAAAAACCCAGGCACTTAAGACTGAAACAAAAATGGCTGCCATATATCCTTGGTATTTCATGTCGCAATCCTTCCTTACTTCTTAATCGAGCCCTAATGCTAATTTGACGCCATATAAATATTCATTCCGTTGCCTTTACAACTTATTTAACTTCCTTTTTAGAAACTGCTCTTCCACTCAAAAATTTTTAAACGTTACATTTGGCAAGTGACTGCAAATGAGGCTCTGTGATTCTAATTTCTGCAGAAGTCAAGAAGAGTTCACATTTGTTACATTTTTAAAAGGTCTTTTGGAACTGAGTTAACAGTGTAAGATCTTTGCGGACTCTGTATATACATATCTCCTCCCCCTCTCACAAATTAAATCATATCCAGGGATTCTTTGACTTCATTAACAACATTTTTATTCCATCGTGAGATTTATTGATGTTTCTTTCCTAGCTAAATCAGACAGAATGATCAAAGGGTTAAGATTTTTTCTTACTTCCAAAAAATAAATTTCCTGCATCGTGAACTCCGAAAAAGGATTTAAGACAGGGTAATTAGACGATTCTGTGTGTTTCGAAATTTTCCAGCGTATTTTATGTAAAACAGGAAACGAAAATTGTATTGGAATATGTAATAAATAATAGATAGAAATATTCAAGTATAGCTTCAATATCGTAAAACTAACCACTTCTTTACACTCGGAATATTAAGCTCGGAACATCAATATTTAATTCTAGAACATCTGACAAAAGAAATAAGATAAAAGGAAGTTTTAACCTGTGATAAAAGAATATTCTCTTGTATTTTAATAAATTTACTCTTTTGTAAATACAAATTATATGCATATGTATTATGTCTAATGATATAAAAATCAATATAGGTCATGCAAAACCATGGGAATTTTCAGCACTTTTACGAAAATTCCATTTAATGTCATTACAGTATTGCCAATTTTCCCATTTATAAATATGAACAATTTTTAATGGTGGTTATTAAAAATTAAGATGTACATGTATTTGTTTTTATTGTACTTACTATTGTTTCTATAATTGAAAAAAAAAGAATAGATGTAAACATTAAATTACTAGGGAGTATTTTTTTACTTTTCTCCTGTAGTATTTTGTGAACATACATATAAGGACATTTTTTTCCATCTGTTCAAAATTTTCTTCTATTAGTATCATCATATTTTGTTTAATGGTTTAAAAGGAATAATACATGTAAAAGTGTAACTATGAAATTTTACTATTTTTTTCAACAATTATTAATTATACGAGTAATTACTTTTCTCTTTCTTTTCCGTTTCCTTCTGTTATCCTGTTCACTACTGCCCCTAAATGATAAAATTTAAGAACATATGTAAAAGTGAATAAGAACATGTGATGGCAGAATTAAGAATGCAGGTAAAAATTGCAAAAGTATAATATGCAATTTTTCTCATGCAGATAATAAGTAAATATATGAACATAATCATTTTCTGTTGTATTTCTTTTTAAGACATTGTTTCTTTATTATTATTATGTCTAAGAGTTGAAAATGGAAAACATATAAAAAGTTCAAAACTTAATTAAAGTTTCATTTTATACTTATATGATTAACAAAGTTTTCGATACCATTTTTCAATCCCACCTAACAAAACATATAAGGCCATTATGGTTTTTATATTATGTTATTTATTAGCGTAATGATATGTGTAGGGTTATGTTTTTAATAATATTATAATTTTGCATATATTTGTATCACATAAAATTGTTATCCTTTAATATGAGATTCCTATTTTTAACTATTTTACATACGATGCAGTAAGGGAATTACATGCTAATGTTTGAAATATTGTGTCTTATTTTCGATTTATTTTCAATTTCACTTGCAGTTCCTCTAACAAAACACTTAATGTATGTACAATATATATATTCCATGTACTCCAATATTGATTTGCCGTTATTGGGCAAATAAATATATTGCTTACCTATAAGGCCAAAATGCCCATTCAAAAATATATTTTAAGAAATTTGACAATGATACACTAAATTGTTTTGAATAGAACTGTTTAAGCTTTATTTCTTAATTTGGAAATTTGATAGTAATCTTTCTTTTTTATGCATTCCGAATATGCAATCTTTTCTAACAAAGTATATTGTGTCTTAGAATTTTTTCATGAACACATTTGCTTCTAATTCTTTTATTTGTGAAAATGATTACCTTTAAATCTTTTATTTTGTTCTCATATAATAAAAATTCATTAAATCCCAAAATACATATGTAAATTTCATTTATAAATAGCGAGAAGAATATTAAAAAAAGAACAGAGATCACAAAAAAAGAGCACATAAATCTTCTTCTATATTACTTACGCAGAATGAATACCTTTCATTATAAAAGGTGTTCAGACTTCTCTAACGCATAAACTACAACCTAAAAACAAACTAATTTCATATAGGATTTATTAAATTTCGTTGACATCTGATTACAAAAATTTAAAATTACAAAGGATAAGCTGGTAAGTAAAAAAATTCTGATATAATAAGAATAATTATTCTTAGATTTTGTATACCATCAAATCTCAGGAGTTCTTTTTAGAAAAAGTATGACTAGGGTTTTCATTTGAATCCTTTAAATACAGTAAGGAAGCAATTTACAAAGTTGTAAATTATCTCTTGCTGTTTTTCGTTATCCTTTTGTCTTAAGTGCTTCAAAAGCCCTTTTTCAAGCATTAAGAAAGTAAAATGTTTGGAGGAAAACTTATTTTTATTTATTTTATTGTTAATACAACTAAACTCTTACGACAAGTGACTTGTCTTGTTCTGGAAAGAAACATTCGCCATCAGTTTGCATGAAATTACCAGCTAAACGAAATGCAAAGAACAGAAAAAATTATTACTGCAGTTAATGAAGCTGGCAACAGCCAAATCATGGATAACTGTTGTGCACATTCCATATCACGATAGTTGAACATGATCCATGGATAATAATGTTATCCATGGATTAACAAGAATAATCTTCATTTATTAGAAGCTGTAATCTCAGAACTAGATATATATGTTCAATTATTGTTTCTGGATTTGCTAATATATATTGGAACTTTGCAACTTCATCACTTAATCTGAGGTACTACTTTGAAATTAAAAAATTTTTATACAAAACAAAATCCTTTTCAGACTTATTTATTATTTTCAACATCTTGGCCTATTCAAACTTCCAGTTTAATGTCAGCATTCGATTATGAGGTAGTTTAAGGAATCACATTTACCAATGACGAGTTATAAACTAAATTAACATAGAATATCGAATGTAATAGTTCATTCTATTTTTGTACGACTTATTTTTGTGGTGATGTTCAATCTATAATGATACCAATGTAATGTCACTAGAACAGAGTGATCAAAGCCATGCATAAAAGTGTTTCCGATAATGCTTTTCCTCTTTGTTATATTTATAAAATTTAAAGTACAATAAAGATATTGTATTTTAAATTTTATTTATTTTTTAATCCTGTAGGATTAAAATATTTGGGTTATTAATAGTTTTCTTGTTATTTTTCTTAATATACATTTTTTATGCTATTTTTAATGAAATATTACGCATCGAATAATACCTGGAGAATTCCAAAAGATGGGCTGTACTGCATAAAAAATTTTCCTCTGTAAATTAAAAATATATCATTCCTCTGGAATACAAACCTGTAACTCAGGGTTTTTATTTAATTTTCTTGATATTTTTTTATCTAATTAATCTGTATCTTATTTATATATACATATCATAAATTTGTAATACATATAAATATTAAATTAAGCTATTTCCTTCAAGATAAATTATTTATAATAAAAGGAGAAGAATAAATATCATCTTTTCCATTTTCTATTTATTTATCTAATAGATTGGTAAAATACATACGCAGATAAATAAGAAAGCTCATCCGAGCGAATTTTGACGTAGCATGATGAAACACCTTTTCTTTTCAGATTTCAATCTTCATTTCCACCGAAAGGCTCTTGAGCCTAAAGGGTCTACACAAGGCGTTAACAAGGGCAATATCATCGATAATAACAACAAACAAAAACTAAAAAAAAAATTCTAGCACAAGAAGAGGTGTTGAAAAAAAAGACAGTAACAACTGCAACCATTGGAAACAGATTTCAGAAATGGTTATTGAAATGACCCACCAAGTACGACGAGGCAATCACTGCACTTCTCCTGTCTAGTACACATACACGCATTTTGCATGTTAGAGGGAGAGGGGGAGCAAAGATGTTGTTGAGCCATAGCAAAGCAAAACAAATAAAAACAATTCTTAAAGGTAGGAAAGAGGCGCCATTCTTCCCTTTTTTTTCCTTTTCGTGCTATAATATCGACCGCAGAATGATTTTTCATTAGGAGGTGTTGGAGGAAGGGTGCTAGGGGCAAATGGTAGGAAGGAACCCCGGCATTTCGAAAAATATCGTTATTCTATTAAGAAAAAAAAAGAAAGATGAGGGGCTTGCCATAAGACATCATTTATTTTAAATAATGCTCCTCCCTTTCCTCCGCACACCCAGCATATAACCGTTCATTTCTTCAGAAACAGAAAACTGTTTCGCACGGATGACTGAGGTTCAGAAACATTCTCTGTCATCGGTTTTGACAAGGAGCATGCATTGTTTTATCCCTGATCGCGTAGAAGAACAGTTATTTTTTACTCGGTTCCTGATCTCGTTCCTCATCCCCCACTACACATTGGCATTATGTATCCACGGCCGAAGAAGTATGTTGAAATTAAAGATCGATTGTTTTTTATGATGTTCGGGTTTTGTGTGTCTCTTCTTTGCTCTTTTCACTTCTGGAAACTTCAATGAAAGCAGTTAGAGGATGTCTTCAAAATCATTTTGTGAGTCGTGAACTTTCAATCACACTGGAGAAATGTCCACACTCATTAAGTCTTCTTCGTCTTTTCTTTCTGGTGATGTTAGGTTCTTTCTACATCAGAAAAAGCGTTACATATTTTTTATTCATTCATAAGAAAAATAAATTTATAACTTCACACATGAAACATAATACGGAAGGTATTATAATGCAATTAGGAGTCCTAATTTATTATTCAAATTAATTTTATTTTCTGTGTATAATAATGAACATAAATATTTGTGCGAATATTATTATCATTTACCTTATTGTATTTCGATTTGTTCATTAAGAACTAATCATGAATATAATTACTAAAAAAGAAAATATTTTTTACAAGTACATGACCAAATAAAACATTAAAATTCCCAAGAATATTCGACAAAAGAATTTAAGTTTACTGAGATATTCTATATTGATTTATAACTGGAAAATAGATAATGAAAGAAAAAAATTGAAATTAGTAGTTAAGGGAGCTTTTAATTAATGCATTTTACAGATATCTTTCAATATTATTTTATATTCCAATTTAGAGAAAATCTACTGTTTTTTTAATATAGTTAACGGGATTGAAAATGGTATTTGTAGGGAATACATTCCTTAGCACAGTATCCATAACAAGATATGATATACTTTAATCAATATATCGATATCCTTTAACTATATAAACATCAAATTTAAGATTTATTTAATGATTTGTGTATACTGAATGACTCTGAAAATCTTTACTCATGTTTCAGAGACATTTTCAATTTCTTTACACGTTTTCATGATAGTAGAATACATAAGCATTTAGTATTAGTGATGCATAAACATGTTTTCGTAAAGTTATTGAAGGAAGTATAAGTTAAGATGAAAAATACAACTTACGAAAAATAGTATTAGAATTGTTGTATAAATTTCCAGTTTGAGATCATGTAAGTATTCAAATGCTTGATTTTTAGAACAGGTAATATTAATAAGTTTATTTTTTATGTGCCTTCAATATTTTATGTTTTGTATAATTCAAATACTTAAGCTTTTTTAAATTATAAGTTTGGGATAAATACAAGCTTATTTTGAATCTTGGACTATAATTCATTTTGAATTAGATTTTTTTGATGAATGATTAATGTAATTAATGTATATTAGCAATGTGAAATTTGAATGTAAACTTTCTATGAATAATAATATTTAAATCTTATATATTTTTAAATTAACTATAAAAAATGGTCTGCGTAATCTTCACATAATACTGTAAAAATATAGTCTGTGATCATCCAAACATTCTCTTTATAGTTTACCGTGATGAAACTATGCATGCAATTTTGAACAATGCAAATTTCAGTTGCATACAAAAGTGATACTTATATAAAAGATCTCCTTCAGAGTTGATCAACTATCCTTGTTTAAAAGGAATATATACATAATCATTATGTGGTAATTTTATGTTTACTTTTATGGAAATCGTAACGGTAATATTACAGCTTCCTGAATTAAACTGGAATAAAATTTGTATAATGACTATGAACAAGTATAAATGTTGGGTTAGGTGTAGAATGAGGTACCCTTTGGTTTGTCAGAAATTTGGTGATAAATATTGCCGATAAAATTTAATTTATGGAAACCCTGGTGTTTTTAGCGCTTTAACTAATATAGTTTTATGATTGCCATTCTGTTATTTACATTTTGACGCCTATATTAAAGTCAGAAAAGTTGCTAAAAATCAAGTGTTACCTATAACTAAACTTTTACACCATAATTGTGTTGTACATAGATAATCTTTAGGAATTGGAAAGTAAAAGTGTAATTTGGAGTTTATGTTGATAAATTTAATTCAAAATGTATAACAAAAGTCATTTGAAGAAGCATAGGATATTCTAAATTAAACGTAACATGTGCAAGCATTTTGTTGAATAGCGTAATAATAACTTTTTCTAAAACAAAAGAATTGTTCTTATAAATATTTTATAAGGATTTTTTAGGGAAAACTACAAATGACAATAAATGTAAGCAATTTTGTCTATCCATACACTTTAAATACTCACTTAATTTATATAATTACCACTTATAAGATCCACAAATCTTAGTTCATTTTATTTTACAATAATAACATAATTGATGGTATTCAAAACAAAACTTAACTAAAATAAAAGGACAAAATTAATTGGTTGGCTAAAATTTAATTTAATTACTTGGCACCAATTTTTGCTAATCATACGATAATCATCGAAAAGTACTCCTAGTGTTTCAAAACCATGTAACTAAGAGACAGATAGTTGAAAACATTTTAAAATGCATATATGTGATATTTTCATAAACAATAGACAGAATTCATGCACCGCAAAGGAAGAGGAAGAAATATATATATTGGTATATATATATATATATATATATATATATATATATATATATATATATATATATATATATATATATATATGATAGTATATTCCTCATGTTTCATATTTAAAAATTTAGATATTAAATTATTAATTCAATTATTATATATTCTAAACAAATAATAAATTTACAATAGATCATATAAAACAATACTGACACACTAAGTTTTATTATTTTATTTACAAAATGCAATTGTGCTTAATATACGGTAAATATCAGAGAATAATATTGAGAGAACTGTCAAATTCCATTTAATATAACATGAATTGAATGCTTATCGGTCTGTTAGTGAAATTTGATGCCCTGTCACGAAATTTAGCTCAAATTAGCAGTAATTATTCCAATTAATTCCTATTGTTTAGAGTTCTACGTAGGCCTTACATGTAATACTTGCTTTCGTATATTGATAACTTTCAAAGGAACTCTTGTAATTAGTGTTGTCTTCATAAGAGCTTAAATATAGTTACACAGAAATCATTTCCTTTAGTAAACTGACATACATATGTATATAGTATTTATATATATGTACGTTCATATGTTTGTCATACTAAAAATATATAGCATGAATAGAATTAATTATCACTTAGTAGCATATTTAAATATCACTTTATTTTTCATTAAAAATATACAAATGGCAAAAAGAAAACTGCTAGTCAGAAAAAGCAAAAATGGAATCTATTTTATCTCTCCATGACATCTCTAAGGTGACAAATAGGAGTAATATATTATCGAAATTCAATATTGTTCATTATTGAAGAAAAATTCTTATTAGTGAAAAAAGAGACAATATGAGTTTCATCATTTTTAGGATATTTATAATTTAAATCTTTCACAATTTTTCAATTTTTTTTCTCATAACTTGATTATTTTTACAAGGCGTATTTATTTCTCCGTATAAAAAAGATATCCATCAAAACTATTCTCACTTTATTTAAAAATTGAGAAAAATCAAATATTGTTGTGAAACGCATCTGAAAATGCAGCATGAGATTTGTAGGGACAATTCTGGCAGCCTCTCGAATAACCAAATTAGCATACATAGTAGAAATCAAGTGCTCTTTTAGGCACACAGCTACAAATCCAGATATCGGAAGTCCATTGATTGTTCGTCGAGAGATTTTAGCTCCATTCCAATTGTTGCTTGGATTTTATTTTGTGGGACTTTTCATAAGCTTTTTTTGCCGCATGTAAGATATGATGCTTTAAATCCGTGTTTTTTATACAGCGCATGTTTTGATTTATGTCGCATTTTTTATTATACAATGAGACAGTCCATCTCAATGCATAAATATGAATAATAAATATATGACCACATACTTTATGATAATGGCTCATTTCAGGTTTGATATTATTGGAATAAATGAAATACTCTACCTAAGCTTTTTCTCATTCAGATTATTTTATGATTTTTTAAATTGAGGTGAACACATTTACTATTTGGTTTAGTATCAATACAAGATCAAATAAATATATACTACATATAAAATAATAAGGTAAATGATTTTTGTATAAACGGAACCCACTTGTATTTAGTGAATTTAATTAATCTAATAATAAAAAGGGAATTTATTTTTAAAAAATAAGGAAATACGACATTTTCATACGAAGTATAACGTTTTCAAGAGTTTAATATAATTAGTAATTGGAAATAAGCGAATATTTTGTTATACCATATTTTTATTCATAAATAAATATTTGTATATGGTTCATACTCACGTCATTTCAAAGTATTTAACTATGCGATATTTCTGAATACCTGAAGTAAATTAATCGTGAGAAAAGTACGTAAGAACTATTAATTTGTGGGAAAACATAAAATTCTCTTTCTATGCAACACTAATAATTTTATTTTTGAGCTCACTCTCAATAATCTTCCCCCCCCCCCTTTTTTTTTTGTTAACTAGATAAATTACATTCAAAAACAATCTGTGAATTAAATGACAGATTAGATTTCACTTTTTGAGTTTTATTGCACTGAGCTTCGAATTAAATTTATTTTGAATATTGATCTATACATTCTTCATTCTAAAATTATTGTATTACTAAATTAATACTCTTATTTTTAGTTAAAAAAATCATGTTAATAAAACATACCAAATATTTTAATAAAATACAATTTTATTTTATATGATAAACTGAAAAATTACTATAGAGCTCCATACAGAAGAAATAAAATAACCATTGCTATTGAAATTAGTATCGAAAACCACAAATACTTAAGAAAAAAATTTACAAAAATATTTGCAGGAATAATGAGGAACGTGACACATATGATTATTAATTTCTCCACGCTCATAAGCGTGTTAGACACATCAGAACGTACAGTTTAACAATGTAAGTTTGTATAAATGATTTTGAATGTCTGACGTATCTTGCCTTATTGGATTTAGGAACAAAAAAACTGTATTCACAAATCACAAAGGAGAAAAACCTGAAAAATCCTGTGCCCATTTTGCATCCTAAAGACGAAAGAGTAGAAAAGCGTAAAATGAAATACTAAGTCATAATAAGAAAAATACTTTGTGCTTGTTCTTTGTTGCCATCTGGTTGTTTATTAACGGTCAGGATCACATCTTGGGCCAATCACTCTAAAGTGTATCATCTTATTACTAACAGTGGGAAACCTACTCATAAATTTATTTTGTTCGACGGATAGAGATTGATAAGGTTTGTCCTACACAATTGGTGCGCATTATTGCACCTTCTTACAACTTTCTTCGTCCTCTTTCCGATATTTAACTTATTTTAAGGGCTGAATTATGAAAGTAATATTTTAGTTTATTATTTTTTTTATATTTATTATATTTTATTTTGTTCCTTTCAGACTATGTTATTTTCATGTTGATGATAACTGTAAATTTTGTTTTACTTTACTGTTTCATTCAACCAACATTAAATTATTCATAAGTATTTTGTAAATTCCATAAAATGTATTACCAGCTCGTGACAGACTTATGTATAAAAAATTTAAACATAAAATTTAAGTATATAAAAGGTTCATTTTAATTCAATAATGAGATAATATAATTTATATAAATCCATAAATATTCATAAAATTATTCAAATATTTTTCTGTTTGAACTCCCTTTGTATCTCAGTGTTGTTTAAATTACATGCTGAAAATGAAAGTATATTCAACAAATGCTGAACTTTTTCAGACTTTTCAAAATTTACATTCAAACATTATAGATTTTTCTAAACTATTTAACAATTTTAGCATTGCTATAAATTGAATTCGCTATATATGGAATGGAATATTATTTTTAAAAACTTGCTTGCACTATTTCTTCCCTTTGTGGGTGTGAACCAAGTTAAACGAACTAACAATTTATTCTCATATAGAGAAAAGTATATAGATATATTCTATGTATTATATTTTTTTACCTCAGAATAAATGAAACTCAGCGAAATGTTTCTATTACACTTGTGCAAGCAAAATATTTTGTTTTTGCTATATCAATTAAAATGCTTTTAAATATTTTAAATAGTTGTTAATAAGCAGAGTTTCTTTTTAGATAAGTACGAGGGCTATACTGAAAGTAAATTTCCCACTGCTTCAAAAGATGGCTCTGCAAAAAACCAAAACGCTAACATACAGGAAAGTTAGATTGTGGGTATGGCTATCATGTTGCAAATTTAACTTTTGAATAGCTTATATTAAAGTCGTTATAGTGCACAAAGATGTGCGATTTTATTACTTCTCACGCTGATTGTGAGATGAGGTTAAATTATAAAGTGTTTTTGAATGCACAGAAGGTAGAGCCGTTTAAATTCCATTGTTAGTCGTAATTAGAATCTGGACTGATGTGATTTTATGCAACGATACCATAATGAAAAAGACGAAAAACCTCGAATGGATAGTTAAAAATGATGACACGGGGGTAGCTCACTTCATCCCAGAAACCAAGCGACAGTCGTTGTATTGGCATCAAAGTGGATCTCCAGTAGTCAAGCAGACTGTTCCCACACAGAAATTTATACACATCGTCTGTTGGTACACGAAAGGAATTCTGCTTATTGACTTTTTGATGAAGGCAACAGTAAACGCTGAACACCACTGCAAAACTGTAAAGATCTTGCAACGAGCCATTCAGAACAAGAGGAGTGGGAATTTCGGCCTCAAACAGCGAATTCCACAAAAAAAAAACTACTTGAGAAGTTTCTCTGGGAAGTATTTGACCATCCCCCTGTAATCCCAACCTTGCTCCCACTGACTTCTAACTGTTTTTGCACCTGAAAGAATTCTTGTCTGGGCAACTCTTCCCCACAAAAGAAGATCTGCAGACAACAGTGACATATTGCTCTATTATCAGGTGGCAGACTTTTGTGGTATTGGAATACAAAACTTATCGCATGGTATGTCAAGTGCTACAATTCCAATGATTCTTTAGTTGAGAAGTAGCTCAAATATTGTTTTATCTTTTGCAATGAATCTTTCTAGTTAAGTGTGTTTTGTTTATTTTTATGAGCCATGGAAAACTTTCTATCCCTGTGACCCTCATAATTCAAATGTCTTGAATTATTTATCTACCTTATAGACTATTGTCTAATTACCTTAAATTAGTTTACTTACTAAATTATTTTGAATCAGAAAACTAATTGATGCATTTTAAACTATAGAATATTAAATGATATATATTCATTGGCATTACCATTCCAGTCATATTCTAGTCTTTCAAAAAAAATAATAAATAAATAAAAAAAAGAAAGAAAGAAAACACTTCTTAAATTATTGTCATTTTAAAATTACTGTTTAAAAATTTACACTTAACTAAATATTAAATAATAGAAACGGTTCAAGAAATGAAAGTAAGTTTAGTTATTTTTTAACTGTGTATTTGCAGTGGTCTCCCCAACACAACTTTATACATTTTTTATATATCATATTATAAAAATAAGCATAGCAAAAATACAATCTTGTAAATCTATGTTAGAAATATCATTAGAGTAAATCCTTTTTGCTTCCAAAGAAATTACTCATTTCATTATTCTCTAATCTCCTATGAAAAGCGAAACTTGAATCTTTGAATTGATTCTATACTTATTTTAGTTCGAAATTTTGTCTTTAATAAGCTTAATAATAAGACTAACTTTTCTAATATTTTTCTTTAACAAATGATTGAAAAATTAAATATGGTCATTCCAGTTCTTATGAAGCACAGCATATTGCTGAATAATTCAAGCAGCTACACCAAATAATTGCTATTAATACTATGTGACATTTAGTTGGCAATCAACATCTTAGCACCATTTAATTTACCCAATATATCACCTTAAGTTTGCTGTAATCATATTAATTATTATTTGATTTTTGGCCCAGTTTTCTTCAACTTATTAATAAAGTCTGATTTTTACGGTAACTAATTTTATTTAATCTGTGAAAAGCATTTTGTACAGGGAGGGGGGGCATATAGATATACAGCATATAACTCTTTTCAAGAAATAGCTATAAGTCATACACATAAAGTTTTCCTAGTTTACGAGAAAGTTCTCTTTCTAGATCTTACAAATATTGTTCATAACAATTTCATATGGAATAAAATCAGAAACAATGCATTTAATTATCTTAAGGATTTAAAAATTTTCAACAAAATTAAACGTAATCAAAAGGTAAAAATTCTGCCTTTTGCTTACAAAGATAGTTATTTTCCTTATCTAAGCAGCAAAATAGTAATAAATATGTTGAATATATTTTTATTTTGTGTCACAAAATCACATTTAATCACATTAAATGAAAATTGTCTGTCTACATGATAAAAATACTTTTATTCTGATTGAAGTTTTTTTCACTTAGAAATTGTAAATTTATTTGAGACGGAAAATTTCTACTAGTTTTTATTAGAGCTTTGATGACCTTTTAGGTATACAAATCTTGATCATCGTAAAGGAACCTATATTTTATAAATTTAAGAAATACCAATTCATTTTTGTAACTCTACGCTTTTGTATAACATAATTCCACAATGCATGTGTTGCAATATTATATCGAATAATCTTTATATTTATGAGAAGGTATATTTTAACATCCTAAAAAGTCATTTATATTATTTAAAATTTTAATAGATGAAACTTCTAGGTGCAGAAAGTGGGATTTTTTTTATTAGATTCACGTGTCACATTGTGCGCAAGTTAGTGTCATTGTCTTTAGCAAAACCAAAAGCCTCTGATGAGAAATTGTTCTTTCAAACACAAGTATGTCACTAAACTAAAGATGACTATAAATAAATGATCATTATAATTTTGAAATGGAAACTAGATTCGGGAACCGGTCACGTATCATTTTCGGCTCTTATTAAGACTGACAAAATGACAATTTGCTGATCATTAATATTCCTTATAGAAGTAAGAAAAATAGTAAAACTATGATATTTTATATTAGTATGCTCAATTTCAATTTTTATCTTAAACTTAAATAAAATTTCTAAAACAGAGGAGACTTTACCAAATTTTAAAACTATACAAGATCATACAGAAAGAGCTGCTGTTTTCGGAATGGAAAAAGGTGTTATTTTTGAGATAAAAAAATAAAGTGTTGTATATTTGGAACAACTGATAACCATTATGCGCAGAAAGGTGCTTTGTACATAAAAATTACATAAATTCCAACATCACTTTATTCGTGTCGTATGGTGAGTGGATGAGAAATACCAACTAAGGTGTCAACTTCACCATTGGACAGCGATTCAAAATCACGAGGTAGGTGCCTATTGTTAGTGGTTTTGTCAATAGCAGAAGACAAGTAACGCATTATGGTAACATAACTTAGGCTCACTACACTTTTTCAAAATATTAATTAATAAGGGTTTTGGAAAGGAATTCCGATGTATATTTCATATTATTTTTCTTGATTGCTGTTAATTACATTCAAAGGTAAAATTAGAATCTAAACATTGCTTAAAAATACAGTTTTTAAAAATTTACAATTCTGCATTCAAATCATTGCTCTGCTTCGAAAATTAAGATGCATCGTTAAGAAATGCACAACAATATTACAAAATTAAATGCTTCCTTGTGCATAATTAGTACTTTTTTATTGCATTCTCTTAACCATAAAAGAATGATTTTATTTGGTACAGGATTTCATCAAAATATTTCGAAGGCAAATCTCAAAATGTTATCTCAGTTTGAAAGCTCTTCTCCAGAATTATGCATTCAACTATTGCATTCTCTTCCCCCTTTAATTGTTTTCTGAATTAGAAATCAGAAAATCCCTCTTTCCGAGTTTCTTGGCGCTCTTGGCGGCGAAGACACAGATATTGGGAAGGAGGCCCGATATCGATCATATCTTAAAAGGGAAATATTTCTCATCAAATGTTATCCGGATTTAAATTAAACTGGCTCACGTATCGTTGGCCTCCTCCCTCATTTTAGAACATCAAAGCTATCTTCCATCGCTCGTAATTAGCTATTCGGTAACAAACAATCTCAGCTTTACCCCCGCTTCTGTTTTTGTTTTTCTCTTAAAGACCCTCACAACTTTCGACAAAGGGACCCTCATAATTCAGTTGCTCTTAGTTACATCAGAAAGAGGTGATTTCTTTGTTATATTCGAAAGGATGAGCTTGTTTTGCGTTTTGGATAACTTCATGCCAAAGTATTTCAAAAAAGGCATTTACGAAGATTAGTTTAATTCATAATTTAAAAAGATATGGAAAAAAAAAGATAAAATATTTCAAGTTTTAAAAATTAAATATGTCAACGCCCATTAATCTTATTTAGCGATTTGGGCACATGATTTACTCCCTAAACTGACACTTCGATAATCGCTTGAATATAAATGACAATTATAATATTTAATTAAGTTACACGTGTTTTCAGTTTAAAACGATAACTTTATTGTGTATATATATATATATATATATATATATATATATATATATATATATATATATATATATATATATATATATATATATATATATATATATATATATATATATATATATATATATATATATATATATATATATATATATATATATATATATATATATATATATATATATATATAATATGTAAAAAATAAATGCTACCTTATATAAAAATAATTACATCCAGCTTGAAAAAACTTTCTTATGATTCACTTTTAAAATAGAAAAATGTGTAAAATTTTATATGTGTATGTGCGTGCGCCTGTCACACAGAGAACGTAAATCAAACATTAAAAAATACCTTCTTTGGTTTCTTATACCGTTATAAACTTAAGTTCTGTAATATTTCTCCCTTTGAATCTCATTATAAATTTGCAGAATGCCCAGAAAAGTTTTATCTCAACCTCTTAATTTTGGATGGCTGACACATATAGCAGTAAAAAGGGTGTCAATGTAAATAAAAATTGTTTTATGATATATGACGACTCGATTTGCAACTCACGTAATGGTGAAATTCCGAATCAGTAATCTTACCTCAAACTAAGCTAGATACGAGAAAATAACAGTAGCAAAAATAAAGAGATAAGCTTTACTGATTTTATTATTGCATGTCATGTTAAATCAATAGATATCTTTACTCATCAAATTTGATTTAAGCTCATGTAAATGTTTGATGAATAAATTTGTTGGTTCACTTTATAGAAACTACTTTATCTTTACATTCTGATAAAATGATGTGAATAAAAATAGAAACGTAATACTAAAATTGTTTATTCTATCATGGAACTAAATTTATATTACTAAAGACTATCTTTACAAAACAATCTTTACTGTAAGATTTATGTACAGTTCAATGCATTTGCTTCAATTTTATGAGCTTATAAGTGTGTAGGAAATATCCACTATACAATCAAGAACAAAGACTAAAATTATAACTTTCTTAATCACTACATATTCATATATTTCTATCATGGAAACATTTTAATTCAAATAAATGTGATGAAAACACATGACGACACAGTAATTATAAACTTGGGATCATTAATCTTAATATCATTAGTAAATAGGCATTTTACTGTATTGGGGAAATATGCAACTAGTAAAATAAAATGTGAATATGCATACATTGAGAAGTATGAAACTCTCAATACATACAACTCACTAATGCTACATAAGTTCAATTAAATATATTGTAAAAACATTTTGGTCCACCAAAATCCAACAACAAGAAAGACCTCAGATATCACCGTAAAATTTATTTGGCAAGTAACATGTTATATAAGTATTAAACTGTAAAATCCGCAACCTTATGTGAAAAACAAATTATGACAAAATTAATGATTATTGCTCCAGTATACTTTCCTGAACCTTTCCCTGAGTTTGACTCTACCAGTTAAATTAAAGCAGACGGAAGGGAGTTTCCTAATTTAGAAGTATGGATTAAGAAAAAGACATTCGAATACTTGACAGCTGAATCAGAGATATCATTCCACTAGGAAGACATTGCGACCATGAAATATTTAAAGTTCTCCAATCAAATTTAGTGAACATGATGGATCCTCGAGTTAGCCGGTATTCGAACGCATTTACCTTCCGACAGTGAAAACGAAGCCCTAACCACACATGTCACAGCAGTCTCACAAAATTAGGTGTCAGTGCAACTACCATTGTAGATTATAACCGTTGACACACGCCAAGGCATAGAACCCAAGAGGCTTTAGAAAGAGAAAGTTATCCTTGAAGTATAGCAGTCCATGCTGTTTCTCTATACAGCCAAAATTAAGTCTCCTAGAGCAGTGAGGTGTTTCTAAGGCTAAATGTTGTGCAAGAATGAATCAAATGCTTTTGAATGACTATATATCTGGAGAACAAACAGTCCAAGAGTGCAATTCAACCTGATGGGTATAGAAGAATTTTTCTTGATTGCTGTTAATTACATTCAAAGGTAAAATAAACTTTTGAGCATTTGGAATCACGTGTAATCCTACATTATTGCTTGAATATGGCTGACGAGATGCGCTAAATGGGACTATGGGAGGACCATGGACATCTACACTTCTGAGATATTCTTCACTTCACCATTCAGTTTACCCGCAATACATACCAGAGAGCTGCGACAATGGAATCCAATACCATTTCAAATTATATAATTCCTGGTGCTGGTCTAGTGTGACGATATCATGACGATGCTGTCCATCACGATAGCACAACAGTTTCGCAGTCTCTCATCACTGTGTCACAGATATTCGAATCTGGCTATCATGGTGTTACAAGCAAAAACGATATTTGTCAGTAAAGACAATGTAACTTCATTCTATCGTGTATGTTCGTCACTCATCGCACCATTGTTAGCGCGATGTCTTTGAATTTAAATCAAGAACAAATCAAGCTATTAGATTTAAATAACACCGAATTGTACAACCGAACACTGAATGTTGAGTAACAGACTGAATGTATAGAGCTAAGCTATCTATGACAGTCATGTACACAATAAGCCTGCTATCACATGCAGTGATGTAACGTCGTGTGTACGATCGGTTCTATTTATCTGCCATTGCCTACTGAAACCCAGAGAATACACATCCATATCATATCGCATCTAAAAGATACGTAAATTATTTATATTTAATTGAAAATATTGAAATTTAAATCTCTCAATATTACGAATTTTATTTTTTAATTATATTAAAATTCATATGTATTAAAAATTGTCATTTTCATTTTATCAAACGTGATCACTATATTTATTTTACATTCTTATTCAAACTTTAACTAATGTGTGAAAGCTTTTAAAATAAAATAAAAATTTTAAATTAAAGTTGTAATCTATAAAGTCAAATTTAGCTTTAATTTAGTTGTGTGTACAAGTGAAGAAAATTTAGATTACAATTTTCATGGTTAACAGTTTAAAAATCGTATTTATTATATTACATTTTAAGCTCACATTTTGATAATAGCTAAGATATCGCAATAGAATAACTTTCTTACTTAGGCTTTAGTATAACTTCTTTTGTTTGGAAACTATGTGAAACTTTCAATGGTTAACCTATAAATTGATCAAAATTTTCTTCTCCTTTCCTTTAATCAAAGAAATTCAATACATTTTGGACATATAAGAAATTCCATTAACTGTTATCAGAACACTATCGCCAATTCTAAAACCAGTAAAAAGAAAATAATTCATTTATATGAAAAGTCTAAGCCTTCATTAAGTAAGCACAATCGCCAAACTATTAGACAATGGTTTTCTTTAAGTGAAGAATTTCAAACTGAGATGAAAGCCACCTGAAAGTGAGACTCTCTTCAATGGTTTCGCACACAGCTTTAATATCTTTGTTTTCAATCCCAACTATCAGAGCTTCGAGTGCCACTTTTCCCAAGTAAACTCTAGGGCTCGAAAAGAGATCCTCTTTTTCTCTTTTTGTACCTTTTCCGCCCCTTCTGTGAAAACGCCCTCTCCCATCCCTTTCCGAATGCACACTGGCCCTATTCATCTAGAATCCAGGAACCCAATGAAATCTTAATCGAAGAGGCTTCTTTAAAAGGGCGCAGTAAACTCTTAGACAATGGAGGTGGAAAGTGGACGGGGACCTTCTCTGATAGACCCTCTTTTCTGAACCTTTCCCCCCTTCAAACAGATCAACCTCCACCCTCAGCGTCAATCGAGCACCTCCTTTTGTCACAGCAGCTGTTGTTTAAAAGCATGGGGACGCATGCCAGGGCGCTGGAGGGGGGACAGGAAAGAATGAAATGGAATTTGTGAGGGTACAGTGCCATCCCGTCTCCCAACCTGTTACCCTGCGTGTTGGCAGACGACAAGTCCTCCTCATTCATAGGGCCTGCGGAGGTGACAAAGGGGCCCCCTTCCGAAGGCCCCATTAAACCCGTAATTGCTGTCGCAGCCAGCTGCGCCCCTGAGGAAGTCTTTTGTTTCATTAGCGATTTCCTATGGCTCTTCTAAGCTCTTGCTTTCACTCATGCCCCCCATCTCCCTTATTCAAGAGCATCTTCCCCTCGCAGAAAAACATCTTCCGTGCCACCTACATGAGAGTTAAGAACACGCTTTTTTTCTTCTCCGCCTCCACTCTGCGCTTCTCACCATTCACCCTCTCCGCATCCACCACTCATTCCTTCATCTTTTAATCTGATCTGTGTTTTATTATTTCACACTCAATTGTTTAGAAGGTTATAGGGATGGTTACTTGATCTGATCACCACTCTCTATTTTTCTGAAAAGGGCTTTTTTTCTTGGAGACTCACCGCTATGATTTTAGCATTAAACTAATTTGTTCCTCCATTAAATTGTATCCTTTAAATGCTCTCCTTGACATGTTAACATCATTTTGACATCAAATAATGTTCTTCATTGCAGGGTTGATAAATCTTAAAAAATCAGATTACAGAATAGACTGGTTAAAAGAGACTATTTTCTTTTCAGATTCAAACATAATATCTTCAAAAATTATATTTAGTTAATCTATGTTTTGGTAATGATATTAAAATCATTTTTTAAATTATTTCCGAAAGTTAATATAATTATTTAAGTTCGTCACGGACTAATTTAAATAAAAGTATAATCAAAACAAGTGTGTCACAATGTAACCTCTAAATAATATATATAAATAAATCTTCTAAACATAAGTACGTTGAATATTTGGTAACTTAAAACGGGCATGATAAATGGCCAAAGGTTGTGAGAACGTTGATACCATGCTGTAGACAGATTAAATCATTTTAACCTAACAGCATGCAGCACTTCTATATAAATCACGATAATGACCTTCCAGAATAACTTTTTATAACCAACCGGATGAATTCACGTATTGAAAGAGAGGAAATTCAGAATATTCCCAAGCTCTGACTTCATGCTCGTAAAACCAATTTCCGTCGTTATGCTCTCCATTTGCTGTGTAAAAATAAAAACATTCACATCCTATTGCTCAGCAGTACCTCAAATCGAATTAGGAACTTTCACTTTAAAGAGTACTATCTTACAAGTAGGCCACAGCCATATAAGACCTAAGAACCCTTGGAATTTGTAGGGTACTTTCACAATAGAACTACTTTTTCTCAGCCTCATATTAAGTAATTGATAACATTCTGAATTAGTGCTTAACTTGATGTGAGTGCCTTATAATAGTGAATCATAATTAAGTACGAGATCATTATCTAAGATAACACTTCTATCTAAAGATTCATAGTATATCAACAGTGATCATAAGACTGATGTTTAGCTACTAATTAATTTGAAATCAGTTAGTCATAATAGTAGTGACTCAGGCAGAATTAAAAATTATTCGTATAATTAAAAAACAATACCATTATTCATTTTGGTACCCTCTCCTCATTACACTACATACATTTTTTTCATACAGTTTGCTTTTGCAAATAACTTAAAAATTTACATATTTAGTAATTTTTCATTGGATATATTTAATGATGTTATATTATAAATGTTTATAGTTTAAATATTAACATATATTTGCAGATTTTACTTGAAAAATGCTAAAGTATATAATTCTAAATTGCATTTTAAATGATAAAAAATAATCTAACTGATAAAGTGCTTAGGGTGATCAGTATTTCTTCTTACTGGACACTGACACTGTAAATAACATCTCATTACAATAGAAATGTATTAGATGATCCTACTTACAGAGATTGTCAGTATGTGGAAAACCATATTTCATATTCTATGTGAGTGGGAAATTTTTTCTGGATAGAGTTGAGTACCTGGTCAGCATTTCATTGAATCCTGGCAACCAAAGAATGTTGATAAATTATATATTATCAACATATTTATAATATTAAATAAATGATAAATTTTTCACAGATTTTGGTCTCTCTGTTTTTAGATGAAAGTTTTCTTTTTACGAGACTGTACAATTACTTTTGGTCGCATTGCTAAGTACCCTTTCAACAACGCATTTTTAGCTATAATTACAAACAATAAAAGCGTTTTACTCATGAATTAAAATAGATCTTGTTTAATAATTACCTATTTTGATTCATTTTTGAATTTTTTTTGTTTGAATCAAATCGAATAAAATAAAGTTTAAATAACTAGAGCCATATGCCATAAATATGAAAATTCAGCAATAAAAAATTACAAATTTATTTTAAATCAAACTTAAAGCATTCATTATAAATTTTTGAATGAATTTTTTTAATATTCACTATTTTGAATGTTTAAATATCTCTATGTAATAAATGTTTTAAAATTCATCATACAAATGAATACTTAAAACATTCATCTTAAATTTTATATTTAAAATGTCTCAAAACAATCCTTCTTGGATGTAAACTTTTGATTTCACTTCTGAAGAAATAAAAAAATCATAAATAAAATTATGCAGTTATATTGAAACATATAATATTTAGAAATTTTGTAATAAATTTAATAAATAAGCTATATACATTCATGTATATTCATCGTTTAATATTTTAATCACATTTTCATAATTGAAACAAATACTGTATTTTACATGAATAGCAAATTAACTGTGACTATTTGTACAATAATGCAAACATAGTACTTTTTTAAAATAAATTTTGTTAATTAAATATGAGTAATTTTGAAAATAACTTCAAAATAAAAACATGGTTATTCCTGTTTTTTATTAATTATAAAATCAAGTCATATGTACATTTAGTATTAGTTTTTTTCACTTTTAATTTCTATTTTTAATTTTTATACCAGAAAAAATACAGGAAGACTATTGTAAACTGTTGTCGTGGATAATGTATAGATAATTCCATAAATTAAACAATAATAACCTATGAACCTATCAAATGTACTTAACATTTATCTAACGAGCTAAAAATATAATTATACATGAAACACATAAAAAATATTTTTCATTAAGTTTCCTATAGTATATTTGAAAATCAAAAGGAATCATTTATGTGAATTCTTAAATTACTTAAAGATAGTGATAACCATATAGTTTCTAAGGTTTGAGACATAATATCCTTTTCCGGTGTTTCAGTATATCCAGAAATGTATGGTATATGTCCATAGATCTTACGCACGTAACAGCAACAAAACAATTTATTTGTGTGAGAAACGTAGTGTATATATCGTTTTTTTATTTTTATATAGAAATAGAGGAATGTTCAAAGCCATCAAACAGGAAGATCAGAAGTTAGTCACAGCTAACTAGTACACTTCTCAGGGTCTTCCTGAAGTTTTTAAGAAGTGAATGTTGTTACTCCGTCTTACTAATGCAGTTTCTCTACTTCATCAGAAATATCAAAGTGTGATACTTCTTTATTGATCAAACTTCTTTATTGATCTGATCTTATTAAGTACGATTCTTGGTTATATTTTAATCTAAAAAAGCTCTTGTGATCATGTCGCTTTAATATCGAAGAAGAAATTGGTAGGAAGGGGTGGCTAAAATGTATTTTCCATCTATTTCAAGAAATGGATGTTTTGAAAGAATAGATGGCTTATTTAATCTTTGTAAATACCACATAAATAAGTGTATGATTTTGAAAGAGATTCTTTAAGCTTTCCTGAAATTTTGTAAATATACTTTATAAATTTAACAGTATCTCGAAATTTTTAAAGTAGCATTTATTGATATTATAATTCATAATAATCATACAAATCTGATCTTAAAAAAGATTTTTTTTCTTGTATTTGTTTTTGATTGTATCACATATTGATAACAATAGACTGTTAATGCCATTAAATTTTGCTTTATTACATGCTGAAAAAATATATTTCTATATTAAATATTACTTCAAAACTTAAAATAGATCAAATTTAAGCTTAATCAAAAATTGACAAGTACTGGAGTAAGAAAAGTTGTTTATAAATTAATTTATTTTCCCCAAATAACAATTTTAAACTTTAAATGTGATTTTATTATTCACCCACTCGAAGTTACTTAGTTAAGTTTAATGCAATATAAAATTTATATTTAGATTTATTTTAAACTCCTAACCACACATTTTTACTATTAACGATACGTTTACAGTATAATTACTCAAATAGAGAAATAAAAATCAGGTGATTAAAGAATTCATGGCATTTAAATTAATTTTTAAAAATTATTTATTAATATGATATGTAAATCATACTGAATAGCGTGTATTTATTTACAGCATAATTATTCAAATAGAGAAATAAAAATCAGCCGATTAAAGAGTTCATGGCATTTAAATTAATTTTTAAGAATTATTTATTAATATGATATGTAATTCATTTTGAATAGCATGTATTTATTTACAGTATAATTATTCAAATAGAGAAATAAAAATCATCCGATTAAAGAATTCATGGCATTTAAATTAATTTTTTAAAATTATTTATTAATATGATATGTAAATCATACTGAATAGCGTGTATTTATTTACAGCATAATTATTCAAATAGAGAAATAAAAATCAGCCGATTAAAGAGTTCATGGCATTTAAATTAATTTTTAAAAATTATTTATTAATATGATATGTAAATCATATTGAATAGCATGTATTTATTTACAGTGTAATTATTCAAATAGAGAAATAAAAATCAGCCGATTAAAGAATTCATGGCATTTAAATTAATTTTTATAAATTATTTATTAATATGACATGTAAATTATATTGAATAGCGTGTATTTATTTACAGTATAATTATTCAAATAGAGAAATAAAAATCAGGCGATTAAAGAATTCATGGCATTTAAATTAATTTTTATAAATTATTTATTAATATGATATGTAAATCATATTGAATAGCATGTATTTATTTACAGTATAATTATTCAAATAGAGAAATAAAAATCATCCGATTAAAGAATTCATGGCATTTAAATTAATTTTTTAAAATTATTTATTAATATGATATGTAAATCATACTGAATAGCGTGTATTTATTTACAGCATAATTATTCAAATAGAGAAATAAAAATCAGCCGATTAAAGAATTCATGGCATTTAAATTAATTTTTAAAAATTATTTATTAATATGATATGTAAATCATATTGAATAGCATGTATTTATTTACAGTATATTTATTCAAATAGAGAAATAAAAATCATCCGATTAAAGAATTCATGGCATTTAAATTAATTTTTAAAAATTATTTATTAATATGATATGTAAATCATACTGAATAGCGTGTATTTATTTACAGCATAATTATTCAAATAGAGAAATAAAAATCAGCCGATTAAAGAGTTCATGGCATTTAAATTAATTTTTAAAAATTATTTATTAATATGATATGTAAATCATATTGAATAGCATGTATTTATTTACAGTGTAATTATTCAAATAGAGAAATAAAAATCATCCGATTAAAGAATTCATGGCATTTAAATTAATTTTTATAAATTATTTATTAATATGACATGTAAATCATATTGAATAGCGTGTATTTATTTACAGTATAATTATTCAAATAGAGAAATAAAAATCATCCGATTAAAGAATTCATGGCATTTAAATTAATTTTTATAAATTATTTATTAATATGACATGTAAATCATATTGAATAGCGTGTATTTATTTATTCATATGTATTTAGACAGATAGATAGGTATACAAATTGAATATAATTTATCAATATACAATCTGACAGTCATATAATTGAACTCGTTTGAGTAATGATATGGTCTAAATTAATGGTCGCAAGTAGTGATATTTGAGAAATGTTGACTGGTAGAATGTTCACAAGAAATAGTCCAGCCATTCAAAATGTTTAAGAGGGGTAAATAAGTAAACCGTGGTTTGTGATTAATCGTTGGGTTTGATAGGGGGAACTGGGACAGATGTCCCACATGTCGCCTGTTTCAATGAGCATTGTAATGCTCTTAAGTACTTAATCAGGACCAACAGTTTGTCTTTAATCAGTGTGATGGGCAGATGCTTGTTCCCATGCGATTATCCATAGGTATTCAGTGGCTATAGGAAAATGACTAGAGTGAAACTGGTAATACAATAATCTTGAGTTGAATTATTGATGAAATTTTAAAACTTCTTTTGGCTTATTTGCATGCGTCATTCATCTGTGTTAGGTTATTATTTATCAGCTGTACTTCATTTCTTTCGCTGATGATTAATACAAATTAAATTCTTTAGTTTTCCTATTCAAGTTCTGTTTAACTTTGACAATAATATTTCTTTTCTCTTTCAAAAACTCTTATTTATATCTGTTTCATATTCTGACATATAATGTTTTATTTTAATTGATACTTACATTATTTATGATCATAATTAAAACATATATAAAACTAGATCATACAGATAAAAACAGAAGCAAAATTTCTGGAAGTATAAGTTAGGTTTTAAAATTTTATTTAGGTTAAAGTAATGGCATCTAACTTAAGCAAATAAAACATTCTTTTTAAGCATTCTAATTATTGAGCATGTTTTAAAAAGGAAATATTCATAAACTTATTAAAATTATCACTAAAGTTTAAATATGTGAATTTGAATCTTTCATACATGAGTTTTTAAGTAATTTCAATGTAAAGCAGACAAAATATCTTAAGTAAAAGGTCACTTTAAGCTTATTTTTTGCCAGTTAGAGACATATTAAATCAAATTTTACGTGAATCACATATGTAAAGGAGCCATCATTTAAGATCTGATTTTACTTTCTGCAATACTTAATAAATAATCAAATTTTTATTGTTTTATGTTATCGTAAATTTTTAATAAAGTTTCAAAATCACTTAATGCAAAAGATTGAGATACAAGAAAGACAATAATTTATATCTCGCATGGCAAAATATAAATTAGTTACATACATGATTTTATTATATATATTGCTAATTAACAAATGTAATGCAAACTAACAAGTGGAAAAATCTATGTAGGGGATCATTAAAAAAATATTGACTATTTGGTTATAAAGGTTGTAAGACAATATTTAATAGTAATCAAGTGACTATGTTGCACACACACATATTTTGTATAATAATCTCCAACATTTATATTTGTATTCCCAAGCTTCAGATTACCAGAAATTTCTCTTTTCAACAGTCAGATCATTAAAACAAAAGATCAACGCATTGCTTAACTACGCATCACTTCTAAAATGCTTAACACTCATAAACTATCATGTTCGGGAAAAGTTAGAAATAACTAAAACCAATGCCTTGGCAATAGGTTGAATATCTTGAAATTTCCAACCAAATCGATCCAGCAAAAATTGAATTGTAACGATAAGGAGATGTCGGGCTTAGTCTTGAAGAAGACCGATTTCGTCAAAAAGGTTTCTTCGCCTATTGATTTAAATCCGCTATAATAGACAAACCCTCTGCTCCAATTGTAGCATTCTTGGTGAAGGGATATCGCCCTTAAAGCATACGTCAAAAAGACTTCTTCCCATTTTCCTCAAGAAGGTTTTTTTCTCCTATTGATTTAGACTCGCTCTAATAGACAAACTCTCTGCTCCAATTGGAGCATTCTTGATGGAGAGATATAAGTCACTAAAACCAAAATATAGACCAAAGGTTGAATGTCTTGAAATTTCCAACCAAATCGATTCAGCAAAAATTTAATTGTAACAATAATGAGGTGCATTGAAGAAGACCGATTTCCTCAAATAAGGTTTCCTCACCTATTGATTTAGATTCGCTATAATTTTCTTAATTTTTTAAAAGGCTCTCTAGGATTCAATATAAGGATTTACCGCAACCGCATTGCTTTTTCACATGAAATTCAATGACGACCTGGATACATGAACTGACACCATAGAAAATTAATGGGTAAAATCTGATACTCTAGGTGTTTCATTATGTGCAATGCAACTGTATAATTGCTTTGTTTCATTTTTTGCCTATAATATTTTGTTTCACTATTTTTGTAACAAAATAACTATTTTCTGGATATTCTTTTCATTATAACATGTTTAGTATTTCGTATCTCAAAGATATTTTTTAAAAATGAAACATAGAATTTTAATCACAATATGTAGCATACTTTGGGCAAAACATAGCCTACAATTTTTCTTCTTAATAAATTTAAGTATTTCAAAAATTTTAATGATGGTATTTATTTAATGATTATGTACGTTATGAAATATAAACTTATTTGAGGAATTGATTATGAAGGATTGAACTATAATATACAATAATTTCCCTGACTTGGTCCATTATTCAAAATTAAGTAATTTCCTATTGTGGTTATAACTACTAATAAAAAAGATTTATACCAAGACAATGTAAGTAAGATGTTTTCTGTATAAATGAAAGCTACAGAACTAGAACTTGCATCATCTAGCTTTTTAATATGCTATTGTTCTCAATAGTAGCTCTACGTGTAATTACTTCCTGAATTTTTTAATCTTATAAATAAACCAAGTATTTATTTACCCATTATCATTCGGGATTTAGAAAACATTTTATCACTTTAACTTTAATAAATAAACAAAATAAATGAACTTACATGAAATAATAACTCGCTACAAAATAAAATTCTATAAATGAAAGCTTTCTTAGATTAGACCGGGTTGTTGGTATGTGTTTTTGGCTGCTGTTTCTCAGGACTATAGGTATTAAACACAACGATTCACATCAAAGTTTTGAGTGATGGGCAAACAACAAGCTGGATAATTAATTTAGGATCTTCATTTTCAAATTTACCCAAAATATAAGTGATATTGTTCCAAACAAAAGTTAACCGTAGGTATGTCTTCTAATCATGGTACCTAATGTCTGAGATCAAGCATCGAAGCCACCATCTTCCTGAACTTGTGAATGATTCTTTAGACAACAGCTTACCGCCGTTTAGTTTGCCTTAGTAATGACGATTCTAAGTCAATTCCTCACCATTTATAGAAATTAAGTTTTCAGTGTAGAAACTAAAGTTTTTCCCTTCTGTATAAAATCAAAAGTTTTTTTATATGATTCTTACACATTAGTATAACAAGAGGTTACATATTTACATATTTTTATTGGATAGAAACATATAAAATATACTTTACACAAGATAGAATGTGCAATCCTCACCATTTATTTACAGTAAGTTATTATGTTCAATAAAATGATTTGATATACCACAAAAAATTTTAAAAAATGGATATGCAAATATATTGTAAATAAAAATCACAGACATGTGGGAAAAAAACTCGCTAAATAAATTTTTCGTATAAATGTTTGTAAAATATTTGCTTATATTTTAATCGAATCGTTAATACCAGTTAAAAAAAATGAAATAAAGAAACGTGGTAAAAGATTTTTAGGGTGTTTTTGGCGAAAACTGTTTCTAAAAAGAAATTGGTGCTACAGTTTCTTTTCTTTTTCAAAAAATGAAAATTAATATTAGAAAATAACTGTTGAACATATTCCAAAAAATTTGAACTCAATACAAAACTATTTGAAAGGATTATGGATGTTCATTATCCGTTAACTAGTAACATATTTAGTGTCCGAATATTACTTTCACATTTTACTAATTAAAGAATATTCCATAACCATCAATTACTCAGAAACAAAAGAGTGTAAATATATAATGCCTAGCTACTTATTTTAATGGGCGTACTCCATACAATAAGATGTTTTGTTTGGCACACAAGACAAAGACTTAACTTTAAACTTATCTTTTCGTAGAACCTTGGCTAAGCACTACTTTTTCTTTTGTTGCGTTCTTCATTTTATTGCCGCTTATTTTATGTTCGGGATGAATAGTCTGTAATCTATTGAAAAGCATTGTAAAGGATTTAAGCTACAGTTATGGTTAGACAACGAGATTATTTCTAGTTAATTTTTTGAGCTTTCTTTTTTGAAGTCTGTTGGGAGACTTTTGTGAAGAAAAAGTTGAAAGTGAGAAAGCTTTTACAGAAAGTTATGAAATTGAAAGTAATTTCATCGACATAAATAAGGTGCATCGATCTTTTCAAATATTTGAATTTGAAGTGCATTTTCATGTAGGCGCTTTTGATTATTCTATATTATTCAGATATTATATGTATCCATCATAAGAATTACGAAAAAAATCACTTTTATATAAATGGGAAATTGTCATTTGCTATTTCCCATCGCTGTACTATGTAATACTGATATGGAGAAATTTTGTATTGATTTCGAAAGAGCAATGCAGATAAACTTAAATATGTTATAATTTGTTGAATTTCAAAAGGTTTAAAATATTATGCAAAATGTACTATTAAATGGATTTCATTGAATACCGAATTTGTGAACAGCAAGTATAATTTTGCAGTTTAATCAAATTCTAAAATAATAATTTTAAAATTTTTCACGACAATTGTAAGAAGCGTTATATATATACACTTAATTTGAAAAAGAATATCAAATTTTTAAAAGCTTTGAGATTTCTGATGAATTTTTATTAAGTAAAAATTTTATATATTCCTTTGATTATTAATGAATTGAACGATATAAATCAATGTTAATCTATAATAAAAACATTCAAGATTTCATAGGTCAATTTTTTATTAACAAAATGTATAAATTTTACCACGATGAATATTTAAATTCCATAAGCTTTTATTACAGATATTCAAAGATACTATAAATTCGCTACAATATGAAATTTCATATTTTTATAAATTTTTCTTATTCCTACAAAGATTTTCTCAATTAAAGTTTCAGTGACTTTTGACTCAGTTTACATATAAAACAAAAAAATATTAATGAAATACATTTAACAAATAAAATGATAAAAGAACTCGTCTATTTTTTAATTACTCGATTCAGAATTAATGCACTCATATTTGGCTAGTGTGAATTCAATTAATTAATATTATACTTGGAGACGGGTATTGATTCAACAGACGGGTATTGATACAAAACACTCTTTATAGCTTATCACCGTAAGACTGTTGAAAAAGGTAACACACAGATACATGGATTATTTTCTAGGGCGACTTTTCATAAATAGTTAATAATAACAAAAGTTTTCACCTAAACATGTATTCGAACACTCTAATAGTTGACCTAAATACTAGACTAAAAGTCCAGAGAGTACGCCATTTATCTACCAGCATGTCCAAACCATTTCGGATTAATAAAACTCTACACTATACTTATGTTAGTACAATCATAAGATATTTTTGTGCTAATGGTTTGTCGAATAAGTAAAACGAAATCTTTAATAAAGTTTTAATAAAAACGATTGTTTATTTTTTAAAATCCCTGATTTAAATATTTTCAAATGCGTCTATTATTAAAAGAATATGGTGAGAAATAAGTTAGAGTCATGTTTTATATCAAAATATATAAGCCATTTTTCATTTTCTAAATAATTTCACATTAATATATCTGTCCTTAAACTCTAGTTTAGTTTAACTAACTTATACGCTAAGAATTTAAATATTTAACACCAATAACAAAAAAAGGTAATACATTAGACTTGTTTGTATAGGTAAAATTTTAACGTTTGCATTTTTTACGAACACGAAAATTAATAAAATTTGACTTTGATATTGTTTACTTATAAGGACTGTTTAATGCTATTTTCGTGCCTCTACTGTCTCTGAAAAGAAGAATCACTTGAATAAAAACCACATAAATTTAATTCATTTTCAAAAGGTGAAAAAGCTTTCTTTTAATTGGCAAACTTGTCTCTGATCTTCCTTACTGATCAAACATAGTAACATTTTAAACTTTCTACTCATATATACACCCTAACACTTCAATTTTTAATCGAGTGGATTTAAGCACGGAAAGAACACTACTATAGCCTTTAGGAAATGTTTCAGTAGTAAATAAAGTATTTTACTGAGTTATATCAATTTTTTAAATTTTTAAATTTCTTTCGTAGTAAAATTCTGAACATTTATATATATATATATATATATATATATATATATATATATACGAGTGTCAATCTGAAATTTTTGAGATAAAACTAGGTTTTTAAAGTTATATTTACAAAATTTTAGGTGTGTTCAAAGTAGTCTCCTCCAGCATTAATGCACTTTTGTAGACAAATTTTTCACAGATTAAATGCCTCAAGCCATTCATTTCTTGGAATAGATGAAAAAATGCATTTATATCCACATCAATATCTACTTCTGAATGAAAACGACGTCTACGTAAGTTCTTTTTTAGATTAAAGAATAACCAAAAGTGACACATAGCTAGATCAGGTGAATGCGGCGGATGTTCAATCACTTTAATTTGTTTTTGTTTAAGAAACTCAACTGTTAATCCGGCTGTATGTAAAGATGCATTGTCATTGTGAAGCATTAATCTCCTAACATTCAGTTCTTGTAGAATTTGTGGAAGATATTTAGTGGTGTACCAGTTTGCTGTCACTGTCTTCTGTCCTTCCAACTTGATGGCTTTGACCAATCCCGTACTTCTGAAGAAAACGGCATACATCACTTTTTTCAGTGCGCGTTGTTTTTTCACCATGGTCGGATTGGGATCATCTTCAAAGACCCATACTTTGCTTTCTTGACGTGTTGGAACGTCAAAAAACGGTATGTACGTTTCATCACCTGTTACAATTTTAGAAATGATGCGGTGGCCACCATCATTCAGCAATTTAAGAGTTTCTTTACTGATTCGGACACGCTCTTCTTTTTGGTTCTCAGTTAGATTATGGGGAACTCAACGGCAAACTACTTTTTTTCCTATGTAATTCTTCATGAATGATTTTGTGTATGGTTGCGAATCCTATGTTAAGTTTCTTCTGTATCATTTGATAGGTATAGCGATTATCATCCATTATCATTTTTCGTGTGGCAGACACATTATCCAGGATTACTGCCGACGGCGGCCTTCCTGTGTTTTCTTCATCTTGAAGAAAATTGTGACCTTTTCTAAATTCTCTAAACCATCTGAATAGAGTAGCACGAGCTGAAGATTCATAACCAAATGCTAATTGCAACTGTTGAACGCATTCTTCTTAATTTAATCCTGCTTTGAAATCGTAGAGAATCATAGCACAAAAATGTTCTCGGGTCATTTTTATTTAGTAAATTCTCGTCTGCGCTTATCTCAAAAATTTCAGAATAACCCTCTCGTATATATATTATTATTATTATTATTATTATTTATTCTAAAATGTTCTGCTATGTAAGTTTCCTTAGTCACCAGATATAAGCATGAATATCGTTTAATTATCAATTAATTTTCAATATTTTTGATTAAATTTATTTCCAAACGTTTTAAGCATTTATCTAAGACTGTAATAACACAAGAGTAAATAAATGTGTTGCCAATACTAATAAGGCTCAAAAACTAGGGAGTTTGTTTCGATAAATTTTAGTCAAATAGTATTAAATTCAATTTTTAAAAATAGTTTTCATAGTTCTCATTTCGTTTCTACGCAGAAAATCTAGAGTATCTTGTCCTGAACAAAGAGTATACAAACGAATCAATCACACACTGCAAAAGTTATCTCTTGTTCAGAAGGTAGTGGCCTCGAGCTTTAACTTTTACAAGGATCATCGTGACTTAGAGAATTTGTGTGCATTGACAGTTCAATTTAATTTACCTTAAATGTTCGCAAACGTGGTTTGAAGAGAAGTAAGCTGCTCTGGTGAACATCTTGTTTTTTTTTTTAACTGTGTTATCAAATTAAGTAGCATTAGATTTTGTTGGCGAATTTAGTCAAAAAAAACAAAGCAACGAGAAATGTATTGCTCTAGTGTGGAATAACCAAACCTAATTTGCAGAAATTAAGAATTTGATGTATTTAAAAATTTCTGAAAATTTTTAATGTCTATCAAAAAATTTCTGTATTGACATTTATGGAAAAGATCAAATCAATTAATCTTTAGAAATATTTTTAATACGAGTATAAATAATAGACATTTAATTATTCCAATTTATAAGAAGAGTGATAAAAATTTTAAATCTTTTAATCTCTCCACATATAAAATGAATTTTTTTTTTAATTCTAAAAAGAATCTCAATTGTTGATTTGATGAAAGGAAGATTTACTTTCTAGAGTTAAATTATTTCAGATATTTTCTACCAAAGAAAACTTATGACACATAAAATTCTTCTGAGACCAAAATATCAGTACTGATTTTCATACACATATAGTTTTCAATACACAAAATGAAATGTGTATTAACCCGCTCTCTAAAATAGATGTTATTCCTTATTATAAAAGCGGAAAGATCTTGTTCAATGTATTGTTAAGGATTTTGAAGTGACAGTGGCTTGTTTACAAATAAGGTTTTTCAAATATTCTGCAGAAAAAGTTTTCATGAATAATTTTTTTATTCAAAATCCGCATAAAAATTTTCATTTCAGATTTCTTATTTAAAATTTTTTCCTTGTCTAAAATTGTTAATAAATTTATTTCACACATTTTATAAATTTAAGCTATTATTGAATCTGTGTGAATTCAGATTTCATAGATATTTAATCCTTCGATATTTTTAAGCGATATTACATTGAAGTGTAAAATTGTATTGTATGAATTATTTATGTAAAATGTTTCTTTAACAAGAAAACATAATGGAAATTTATTGACATTGATCGTCATATATTAGTAAGAGTTGATTCCATATTGCATATCATATTGAATTTTTTTTTAAATAACATTTTGTGAGTTTGGAAGATCATGAAATAAAAAACTGTAATGAATTGGGATTATATAAGCCGAAGTCTTTCTTATTTTATTCATCTTTTATTATAAATAAGATGCACAGTTCATTTTTAATTATCCTTTATTATTCAGTTTACTACAATATTTATTATGAATTTTAATTGTTATACTCAATAAGATGCTATATTTTTTCTCATAATTAGATAAATAAAGTTAGTTGAATTCAAATTTTCAAAATTATGAATTAATTTATTGCTCCAAATGCCTTCAATAACTCGGAAGCAAAAGCATTAATATCTAGTTTCTGTAACCAAGAAATATCAAGGAATTCAAAATATTCTACTGGAATTAATTAAATACGTTGAATCTAAACCATTTATTTCTTTTTCAGAAATTAACGATGAGGCTCTTATATTTATTTAATGATATAAATAACAGCGTCACATTTAAAAGACTAGCAACAAAGCTTCAAATGTTAGAAACACTCAACGTAGGATGCATGGAAGATGTCCACAAGAACAATGCATAGAAAGATGACATTGATGAGCATGCTCACTTTGTTGAAACCAAAACAAAAGAAAAACATTGCTTCGTGAAATGAATCCATGATGTCAGTTGATAAAAGTTGATATAGACATCAAGAGGTTATGATTCCAAATGTCAAAATGGTATAGATTGTTTTTATTGAATTTTTAATGACAAGGCATGTCGTTTGAATGAGCCAATGAATGAAAACTTTTATGTTCAAATGTGTTCCATATTTTATAGAAATTTTATCGAATTAAAAACAGTTTTAATTTTTTTATGAATTTCAAATGCCAAATGGAATCTAGTATTCCATGATCCGGTGACAAAACAATGACAATAATCCTGTTACATTCTTGTAACGACGATTTTGATAAACATTTTCTGCCATTATAGTGAATGACATGAGATTTAAATTGCTAAATATAAATTTCTTCAATATAACACTGAATTTTATGTTTCTATTTGTAATATATTTTTAATCACCCACCGGATCAACAACAATGATGATTTATAATAATGATGATAATCATGCTGATAATCGTCATTGCTGTGGATAACCATGATGATTGTTCCATCATCTATTAAAACTGGGACATATATCAGTGGACGCTAGAGAGCAGGTTGATTACCGCTGTTCAAAGGTACAATTAACTTCACGTGTCTAGTAAGCTGCTGGTTTTTAAGAATTACTGAATTCAACAAAATAGGTTTCATATAAGTCAAGAATATAAGAAGGGTTTGATTCCCAATGCATTTTAACAACTGAAGTTGATAAAACTACTAACATTTCTTTTTATATGGTTGAGTAAGTTCCTGAAAGCATAACCACTTATTGTTTTTTAACTAAAATTATTTTTTAAATAAATTCAAGCATACTTAAAAGCTCTCTTAATATATTCGCCAGTTAATTTTAAAATGTTTTTTTACAAAGTAATATCCCGATTCTGGAGTAATTATTAACAATTAAAAATGGTTGAATATTTTAGTGGTTTCAACTAGCAGAAATAAGTAAATGCAAAACTACCACAGTAACCAATAACGAATAAATTGTATGATATTCATTTAATTATGATATAAATTCAGTTAGAAAAATTTTATGATCAAATTTTTCTAAGTATTTCAATTGCATTTCCTTTCTATACTATAGTAGCATTAATTTTTTTAGGGATTCTACTTGCTTGCACCTCGCAAGAGCAAGCAAACAAAAATAAAAATGGTTTATTCAATTTATTAAATGGAACTAATTAAAAGTGAAGATCTTATTGATATGAAGCTTCCTTTCCCACGCAAAGAAATACATAAAAAAGCAACATAAACTCAAACTCAGAGGAAGCAAATATACTTCTGGCATATAGTAATGAAGACTGCACTGGTCAATCTATATAAAAATTGCACTTCCAATGATGTTTATTGCTGTGAATTCCGATCATGCCGTCTCTGCGTTCCTATACCTGAAATCATGTAATCATGTTAGGCTGGCGTTCGTGTTAAGCGATTACGATTACAAGTGGTTCTATGGCTTATTCTATGAGTTTACTTGTAATCATAATCGGTTAACACGAATGCCAGCCTACAAGGAAGTTGCAAGCTGTAGTAAACGAAATTCCTAGTAGAAGTGCCCAAGGTATCAGAATTTCCTGCAACATCTGAATAACTATGAAATGTTTTAATATCACTTACAACACCTCCAATTACTGATAAAATACTACATTCAACCTTGTCTGGCATTTTCTCTTCTGTATCTGTAGAAGCGAAAGTCAAGAGACCAATTTCCAGCTACTGTGTTGTTAAAAATGAAGAGTATTTGACAAGAGATGTTACAATATTCATAACAATCACACATGGACTTTGGGGAACTAACATGCGATATCTACTCCAGCTTCAACATATTTCAGAGTAAACATATGGGCCAACATTTTAGAGGATCCTATTTTCAACCTATGAATGTTTCTTGGCAGCCTAAAGACGTATACTATATGGTACTTATTGAAATTATTAGATACTAATTGGAAGATATATTATTGGAACAATTACTACCAGGCTAATTGGACAATGCACATTGTTCCTCTGTGACTCTGCGTCTTTAGTACAATGAATAATTTGCCCTTTTCAGCCTTTCTATACATAGATATTAAAATGATACATTTGACTAAAGACGAATCAGTCATGATAGTTCACTAATTTGGCTTTCTTGATTACCAGAACTATCTTGTGTAGATTACTTCTTTGGGAGGGCAGGTAAAGTACCTCGTTAACCTAACCTTGTCGACAGCACCGAAAAATAGCACACTCTAAGCAGTAGCAAATGAAGGGAAAATCAAAATTATCTCTGGTTACTTCACTTACATACAATGGAGATGTGAGACTTTGAGGACTCATCAATTGTAATATCTCCTTTAACATTAATTGTATTTCTCTTTTGTTCTTTTTGTATTTATATTTTATAAATACAAAAAAACAAGAGTATGATATTTGTTATATTGTTGAAATAAAACTTGTTATTTGTAATGTGATAGATAACTATTCATAAAGAATACATACCAAGTAACAAATATAAGCTAAGTTTTATCAGTCCAAAATTAATGATCAACGTCCTCCTTATTTTCCAGAATTTGATTAAGTTTAGAATCATTTATTCAGTTTTGAAATTAACATATACTAAAATGTCCTAATATTTTCAAAACAAATATGCTCTAATTACCAAAATAAGTATTTTATTTTCATCACAATATAAAAAATAGATTCCATTGAAAATCTTTGTGAATTAATCATGAAAAACATGTTGAATTATTTTAGCCTTAATTACGTAGTCGAAAATAAAATTATGTACATACTTCATCATAAACTAAATCATTTTAATGTAGTCCTTATCAGCGTCATAATTGCTCGCATTAGAGCAAGATTCTATGAATAATTCATTTCAAAAAAATTTTTCTTAGTTTTTGTAATTTGAATAAAAATCGATAATAATATTTCAAGCCTTGAAGCTACATTCAACTTTTATTAGTTTTATCTCAAAAGGAAAAATTCATTTGGGAGGATAAATTTTTTTTCTCATATATATTCATTTTTCTAATATTAAAGTTGCTATAGCTTAAATTTAAAGATTAAAGTCTAGAGATATGATAAATAAGATTAGTAAAAACAAATATCTTTAAAATTTCCACAAACTTTACTTCTCATAGAATATTTTATGCTTAGAGTGATCACATTTAAAATAATTACTACATAGTATTATTAAATGTTGAAATTAATGGCCATTAAAATTTAAAAATCATTATGCATTTAAAAATCGTTTTTTTTTTTTTTAAAAAAAACAATAGAAAAAATATTTCTATATCAATAGTTGGTTATTTTAAACATATTGTACTTGATAATCAATAAAATGGTTTGCTCAATATAAGAGACTTTACAATCGTGATATTTAAAAATGAAATAATGATGCTATGGACATTTAATATAATTCTGAGCTGGTGAAGGTCAATTTAATTTATGCAACTAAAAATGTTATACATGAATATAAGAAAGTTAGAATATAGTAAAAATAAGCTGTAGCAGCATTGTCTGTATCCTCCACGTTGAAGAATAAAGTAATGGTAATATCGAAGGATACATAAAATTGATATTTTATGATGTAACAATGACAGAATTAAGAGAACAATGACTATTCATTCAAATGTTTTAAATAACTCTTTGATTTAAATGCTTACTTGATACCTTTGCAGTAAGATTAAAAAAAAACAGATCTGATTATCACAGTTGCCATGTAAGTGGTAATTCATTGTTAACAGCTTGGTTTTGATATACTGTTGAAACAAATGTTGAACTAAAAGACTGTAGTTTAGATTCTCCTTATAGTGCTAAATGACGAATAATGGAGTTTTGCAGCATACTTTCATAATTCCATAAGTCTGTCCACATGAACAGCCAAACTTTAAGAATCATCTTGTGCTATTAATCTAAAAATTGCTAAAAATTTTCACTAATTTCTTGCACCCTCAAGGATATTAAGAACAACTTTGAAATCTTGAATTTTTTAAAACATTATTAATATAAATTTTAAAACTCATCAGTGTCTTTTGGTTCAAAAAATTTTAATATGAATTGTGTACCTGTTTTTTTCATAGATTTCCCTAGTAATGCAATTTTTTCAATAATTTTTATTATCTCAAATTTTATATTTCGTCATGTTCAACTACAGAGGCTTGTTTCTAGCTGATGTCAATTGTCTGCATACTTAACTATTTACGATGATTTTCAACAATTTATAAAGATGATTATACATATATTCAATGTGAGATGGGCTTAGAAAAAATAATGAATGATTTGCTTTAAATCATTCAGTATTTTCAGTATTAAAAGAACTTATAACCAACGTCTTTAAGATTTCAAACTTACTAAGATCATTAACATTTTCACTACTTAGTCAAATATTTTAGAATGAGACACTTGGATACATCCCACAGATTATAAATTTTGTCACATGTCTTTAAGCGTTTTTATTGAAAATTTTACTATTGTATTATTTTTAATATAAAATCAATCTTTGCTGCAAAAATAATTCATTGAAAATTTGCAAAATATTTTACTAAATTTTATATTTAAAGTTTACAATTGATTGATAAATTATGTTTCAATTAATGTGTCATATTTAAATTAATATAATTTAACTTTTTTCAGATTGCTTGATAAACACATTTTATATCCAGAATTTCACTCTCATAATATCGTTTGACTGGGATAAAATAAAGTAGATGAGTGTGACTTCCCGTCGGCAGAAATATATAACTGAAAGAAGTTCTAATTTACTAATTGAAAAGGCATTACTTATAAGATCATTCTTAAACATTGTATTTTGACACTGGTTCTCATTACAATAATAAAGTCAGATATTGGCTGCAGTAAATATTTGGAAGCTAACCACCACCAAACCAAATTTTCTGTAAATTATAGCTTTAGGTTAGAAAAATTAGACAGATACTTGGAAATTTTCCATTATTGAATCAAGTAAACGAAAAAAAGAACATACACTTTGATGAGATGAGTTTGCACTTTCTACAAATTACATTCATTTCATTCAAATAGCCGAATAGCTTTGATCATGTCTGGTGCTGAAGTTAGAAGCTCATTTCATCAATGTTAAAGATTTCCAAATGAATATTACGCATTTCCATTTTCATCAAACATATAAAGTATGAATGCTCTTTGATGATTTTTCAAGATATTCTCGAAAGTGTGTCTGATGACGAAAGTATGTCTTAGTCAAAATCATTGACGGAATGTATGCTGTTGCTACTCAATAAAAACTTTAACACCAGTGAGTCAAATTCCCCTTGTGGGTGCAGTTGTTGATTCTAAAGATTGTACGTGAACACTTCTAGAAAGTATAGTAAAATGAAATAAGATTTCCGACATCTATGAATGAAAGTGTTTTGCGATGGTGTAATCCACGGCTTAGAGCAATATCATACTTGAAATCATTACTGACATCTATAATGTCAAAAATATTCTTTTACTTTACTTGGTGCTTACCTAAATTCCTATACTTGAAGAGCTCATTGCTTGAGATTACTGTAGAAATATTCATTTTTGGAAGATAATACTACACACCCAGCTGGATGATTTTCTCAGAATTTTTAAGAAAGAAAATATCCATTGCTTTGATTTGTCTGGAAATTTTCTACATCTGAATCCCGTTACAAATATGCATAAACATTTCGTTGAAAATGTTTCAGCAACATGTTACTAGCCAATAGTAACAATTTTGCTTCAAAAGTAAAGAACATGTTAATGTTCAAGTTTCTTTTAAAAATGCTATGCTTTACATGAATAAGCAGTAAATCTTACAACAAAGTTAAAATCAATGACATCATGTTAATGACAGCTTTTTCTTGGACATTTTTATCACATTGAACACATATGTTTTTTATAAAGATTTACTTGAAAAGGCCTTTTAAATAGAAAGCTTTCAGTTTGTTCCGTTCTTTTTTTTAATATTTTCTGACTTGTATCATATTTTCACAACTCGAGGTTTTTATGTTAAAATTTTGATTGAAGTTATAGATTTCTGAAAACTGTATCATCCTAATTTTTTGCACTCTGTGAAAATTATATATCAATCTAGATCATTAATCTTTATTTTTGTATTATCACTTAGACATAACAACTTTGACATGTGTTTATAAATTTTCTAACCCCATTTCTGAAATTATTTTAATAATTTATATTCCCTTCACGATATTGCAGGATGTAGCCTAATATGCTTAACAGAAATTCAACAATTTAAATTAAAAAAGCATGTTTTGATATCTTAGAGAAGGGGTTCCCAACCTTTTTAGCTGGCGGACCTCTTTTTCAGGCAAAAATCCAAGGTGAACCCCTGTCAGTCAAGCGGACAGTAACAAATAAAATTCTGCTCGAAGCCCATCGGAATTGAAAACTCCATAATGCAAGTTGCATTTTTTTAGTAACCACATCACGAATCGAAATTCTTTGATTTAATGATGAATGGAAACAACTTTAAACTAACTACGTTTCCATTATACTGAATTCCCACACTATATATATATATATATATATATATATATATATATATATTCTCACATCGTTCAACAATTAGGCAGGTCACATTTCTAATTGAATGGATTGAATGGAAGGGAATATATTGCAAAGAAAAGAAACATTAGTTGGATAACATTTTAATTTTCACAACAAAAATATCAATATAAACAGAATTCAATTAATTATTAATTTATAGAAATTACGAACAAATGCCTAAAAAAGTTATAGTCCGAGAACATTCACTACTCGTCAACGAAACACAATGTGTTATTCTTAATTAAATATAAGTTTGTATAAATAATAATTGAATCTTACTGAGAAGGTTGAGAGTGCTTCTGATGACACAATTTTAAAAAGGTCAAGCTCAATATTTGACAGTTGGAGACGGATTCAGGTTCAGCATTTAGACAGCTTTAGTACTTAGTTTTGATCAAGAATTCGGATTCGCACATGCATGTTGTGGCGAATGGAAGTAGAACACGTTTTACTTTTCCAACAAGGGGGTAGAAAATTTTCTTAAGCCAAACGTATCCAAAAGTGTGAGTAACCATCACTATCGAAAGTAGTATTCAAGATTGTGAATCAGTGAGAATTTCTATCAACAACTCATATTCATTCGATAATTGTATGTTCGGCTTTTTGGATACAGCGAATAGGTTGTCCATCCATTCATTTTGTTGCAGTGTCTCATCTTGAGCTGTTGGAAAATAATGCTCCAACGCTGATGTCAAGCTTCGGAGTTATTCAAGGATTTCATAAAACAAATTGTTCCTAAGCTGCTATGTCTTATCTTTCAAAAAATCATTGAGGAGAGAGGGAAACACTCTACCTCCCCCTCTTCCACACTCTTTACCCAAAAATTGATTTTCTTCTTGAACACTCGAACTTTATCGTTTGCAGTGACTATTGTTACAGTTTTCCCATGCAGTGAAGTATTCATTTCGTTCAATTTGGAGAAAATATCAGCCAAATAAGCAAGTATACATTGCCAATTTTCGTCATTAATAATCTCTGCTAATTCGGTATTATGGCAATCTAAATGTAAAGCTAGAACTTCGAAACGTAATTCATATAATCGAGTGTGCATTCGTACGTGCGAGCCACCTTACTTCTGTATGGGGAAGCAGAGAATGAGGAAGGCTTTCCATATCTTCACACAGTATTTTAAAAAGTCTTGACTTCAACGGCCGTAATTTTATATAATTAATAATTCGAACAGATTCATCTAAAGCTTTCTTTAAAGATGCATGCATTTGTTTCTTAGCTAAAGCTTGTCTGTGGAAAACACAATGACTACTTTGCAATCATTCGAGTTCCCTTTTATTTTTGTTATCGCTCCAACCAATGAACCTGTCATAGATTTTGCACCATCTGTGCGCACATCGATTCAATTAGACCATGGAATTTCGTTTGCTCTTAAAACATTGTGCAACAAACTGAATATTTCAGAATCTATTGTATGGGCAGGTAGTGGTTTGCACAATAAGAGATCCTCTTCGAAACATCCCGAGGGTGCATAGCGAACAAAAGCCAATAAAATCGCTCATCCCCAATATCAGTAGATTCATCTGTTTAAAGAGAAAATGAATTGTGTTAGATGCAAGACACCAAAGATTCTTTCACATCATTTGACATGTCAACTATCCGTCTATTGACAGTATTGTTTGATAGTGGCACTGAAGATATACTTTTTACCGCCTTTTCGTCTAACATACAAGAAACAATGCAGGTAACACCTGATTTTATGAGGGTTTCGGCAATGGTATGAGCTTTGCCTGCCCTTGTCACCCGAAAACTTACCAAGAATGATAATTTTAGTGAGTTTTCATTAATTGCTTTTGCATGAGTTTTTGCCTTCAGTGCTGATTAGCAGCTAATTCAGTGCCCTTCCTTTTGAAAATATCATCCTCTTTAGTATGGAGATCCGTTTGAGTACACTCAAAATGAAGGAGCAATTTAACTGGAACCGTTGAACTGTTCGGAAGTACTCGCGCGCAAATTACACACTGTATTTTAACCTCTGTCTCGATAAGACCCATTTTTATTAACTTTCGTTGTACTTACGGTTTTTAGCTATTTCACTTCCGCAGGGTACTGCAACTAATCGAGAACTTACAGAGTTTGGGCATAATATATCCGGATGTAGCGCGTCATATAACGGTTCTTCCTTCGGCCGTCCTCCTTCATCATTCATTTCAACTTGGATCATTTCCTGCTGTGAAAACGATGGAGAAGCTGTTAGCTTCTTCAATGATCCTGATCCACCGATCCATAGTGGAAGTAATAAACTGTGCAAAAAGCAAATGGTTTACTCATGAAAGAAGTTCAACATTGAATAATGCATCGAGGAAAACGAGAAAAAGCAGGTGACCGTTCACCACACACAAAACGAGGAGAGCATACGAGGCAGAGAGCACACTATTTGGTCAGCTAAGCTCGTGCCATTTCTGATTATCATGCGTAAAAGGTTTCTACGCATCATGCGCCGTAAGCCAGCTCGCATGTGACCCCCGGACTTTACATAAAGTCGAACAGTGAGGTCACATCCACCGGCACTAAACTACCTGAGGGTTAATATGATAAGAATCGCAGTCACTGTTCAAAGGTAGCCACGGACCCCCTAAAAAAGCCGGTGGACCACTAAGGGGTCCGCGGACCACACTTTGGGAAACCCTATCTTACAGGATCATGTTATTAGCGACAACATTGGTATATAACAAAACTTAAACAATTTTAAGTAAATACCTTAATTTGCATGAAAGTTTTTCTTCAGATCAACAAAACGATCACGCCACGCAGTTCATTCAAAAAAGATCATTCATATGGAAATATAAGGATCAAAAAATTACAGATGACTTAAAAGTAAGCAAAGGGCATGCGATGGTACTCGCAGCTCAAGACTACTATAAAAAAAAAGCCGGCAGACGCAATTGAAGATATTCACTGTAAATGAGTTCTTCCATGAAGTATGGCTTAAAGAAATCACTTGGATGACTTCCCACCTAAAGAAATTATCGAAAAACTAGAGGAAAAACGTCGTGTTCTGGAGGAGAGTTGAAGTGTTCGGAACCAACAAAGTGTTGTTTTGCATTCTTGGAAAACGAATTCTTCCAAAACTACAACTGTGAAAGAAAGGTTGGAGGTGGCCGCTTTAAGTAAACAACTGCACTGGATGGAAGATATATCAATCTACAGGCGAAACGAAGCCTAAACCAGTCAGCAAGCCCATAGATCAATAACTGTGTTCTACAAATGGATGACAAGCGATACCGTTTACTCTCTCCAGACACCTTCATGGAAAATTGCCTACTCCGCAGCCATCCTGAACGTTACGCCCTTTTGAAAGTTGGCCATCTATACCAAGTTTAGAGTGCTGCAAGGAAAAAAAATTGGATGTCTGATCAATGGACCCGTTTCCCCTTTTAAGGAGGAGAATCGTTTCAGTTCCCCAATGGTTTTCAATACCAGTTGATTTGGAGATATGTCGGGATACAGTTTCACTCCAGAAACATCGTAAAAAGAGACAGTTAAAGTGTTCTAATATATTATTATCTGGGAAGTCATTATGCTGTATGGGATGACTAATCTTTCGTTTTTGACTCAGAAGTTCTGTAAGGAGAGGTTAATATTGCGAGGCAATCACTATTGTTTTCCCTTCGAGAAGCCATTGGAACAAAACGGGAAGATTAGTTTAGAAAACTTCATTTTTTGGATGACAATACATGACCATACCAGTTTCTTGCTGATTAGCAGATATTAGAAAATGAAGCTATCACTCGAATTTATTGCCCATCATTCTCCCTCGATTTAAGTCCATTGAACATGTGTGGGATGTTTTCAGATATGCTTTGAAGCAAGATTGCATCCTTCGGTGAATACCCAACAACTGAAAAAATTTTTGATTGAGTAATGAGCACTCTTTGGAATCAAGAGTTGTAGAACAATCTCATGGAGAACATGGAGAAACGATATATTACAGTAAGGGGAGGGCACATCCTATACTAAGAAACACCTTCTTGTTGTTTCGCCTCAGGCAGAAACAATTATGTCTAATGATTATCTGAGCTCAAGAATTTTTTTTGTTTGATTCCTTTTTTGTATTTATTTTTGAGGAACTAAGTTTGGTCATCATTTAAGTACAAATTGCTATCGCTTACTTCTAATTTTTTTTTCCCTTAAATGATTTTGCGAGAAGTTATGCCAAAAAACTACTTTTTCTTAAGTTTCACACACCAGAGTAACTAACACCAAATACCAAATTTATTTCTCTCTCTCTCTCTTTCTCTGTCTATTTTAGTAACAGAAATATTCAGTAAGCAAGTATTTGTTTAAGCATCTTTGAAGATTTTTTCTTATTAAATTAAAAGGGTTTATCTTCCCTGTTATTAAATAAAATTAAATCAAAGTTAGCAATTTTTCAAATTAATTACCGATTACTTTCTTTCATTATGAATTATTAACTAATTTAACTCTAAATTTAAATAAAATTCACTTCCTCAGAAAAAAATATTATTTTAAACTGAAATTTTAGGGATCTATTTTTATCATTCTTTAATTTAAGTGTTAACTCTATTTAAAATTATAAGGATAACAGTTCAATTTTACAAGCTATTTTATTTTTGGTTTAATAAAATACCTCTTTCAATATAGGTAATGGTGTTTATTGCTTAATAAAATGTGATTACCCATAAAGGATATTCAAGGGTAAGAAAGTTTTCAAGCGAAAATTGTTTTTAAAAGAAATTATAAGCATTATGAATAAAATAACCCTAATTATTTAAATTTTCCAATAACTATTGGTTGTAATTTTTTCTTCTATTTCGTTAGTTTTTCCTGTTTTTATTAATCTCAATAACACATTTTTTCATTTTTAAGGCATAATTTTAATTATAAGTGTTTGCGTACATTTGATTCATAAATACTATATACATATATTTTTATATTAGCATATTCTCTCTTTATAAATTAATATTTCTTCAAAGTTTAGTTTCAAAAAGCATAAAAATTTAATGAAAAATATTTCTAAAAATGTTTCTAAAAATATTTCCTAATTTTCTTCTTTTTTTAATGTTCATATATTTTTACGGTTTCTAAAATTATATTTTACTAATAAAAACTCGTAAGCACAAAAAATAGAAATTTTCGATTTTTTTTTTTAATTATCAGCATTTAAAGAATATTTCAATAACAAAAGCATAACATTAGTCAAATTTGGTTTTTTCATTTAACTAAGCTTGATCCTAAAAAATTTTAATTAAATTTTTTAACCAGAACATAATTGATTTTTGAGTTTAGAAAAAATGACAATCTTTCGATTGCAAGTGTTTATTAAATTAAAGGAATAATTAAAAGAAAGATTATAAAAACTTAAATAGTTATTAACTTTCACTAATTTAATAACGAATATTTTTTAAATGAATGTAACGAATCTGATTTTGTCACCAATAAAAATATCCTTTTTTTTTCAAAGTAAATTTGATTTAAGGATTTTTGAAAGATATTAAATATTTTGCATTTATTCACGTCATAAATTGACATTAAATATTATATTAACTATAAAGACATTATTAAATCAAATTTAACTATACAGAGAAAATAAAAACCAATCTGTATAGTCTGCAACAAAATATTAAAAAAATATTTAAAAAAGTATTATTTTTTTGTTTTATGTTTTAAATATAGCAATTCTTTCAAGTCTTAAAACTGAAGTAAGAAAAAATAAATATAATTTAATAATAGAGATGCCAAAAAAAGCTATAATAGAACTCTTTCAATCAGAGTAAATGAATTCTAATTACTTCTTTTCTAACAGAATTAGAAGCGAAATGAATAAATAAATTTTTAAGTAAATGACTGAAGAAATATAAATATATTTTATTGTTCAATTACTTTATAATTGAAAAGTCTTCTGAAATATGAATTTCCCCGATTCTTTTGCATTCTCTCAAGAGAATAAAGAACTATACAAATGCATGAAATTAAATCGAAACTCTGAAAATAAATTTTCAGGAAAAGTAATGCACTTGCTACTTGGGGGGAAAAAAATCATTTGGCAGCAACTTAACTACCTTAGAAGTGAGACAAAACCAAATACAAATTTCATCTTTTTGGCGAGATGATTGGCTTTAATGAAGGTTAAAAATTTTCTTTCAGGGCAAATGAATTGTGGAAGGAGAGGTTGGTAAAATAAGGATAAAAGTGTGGGGGAAAGAAGAAAAAAAGAAAATATAAATGCGAATTAATTTATGCGCAAATGGCGCTAAATTTACGGAAGGGAGACAAAAGACTCTCCAGGAAGTAAAAGGAAATAATAATAATGACAAAACAGAGAGAAAGGGGAGAAAAAAATTGGGGGAAGAATTCTTACGCTTTAGGAAAGTAGGGAGGGCGAGAACGGTGAAAGTTTTGGCGCGAGTGAGCAAAGGAGAAACGCACCTAACCTCGTTACTTCATGGGGGGCGAGTCATTGTTGGTGGTAATAAAATTTGTTCCACCCCAAGTCCCTAAACGGAAGTAATGAACTCCATTCACCCCTCATTTAGTAGCAATTATAATTTGATCCGATGATCACTCAGGGAGTTGTTTTCGCTGCGGAGCAACCCAGATGGCACGGGTTCTGGTAATTTCATTAAAAGCAGAGACGGATTTTTCTCTCCCATTGCTTGGCATGAGAAGTGTCTTTTAATTGTTTCTACAAAACGCTCGGTTTCTGCTCCCTTTCATTTTTACGAATGAAAAACTGAACAACGTTATAAATGAAACGAATTTTCACCTATACTGTTCCGACAGAAGAGGTGATTTGTTGGTGAAGATGTATTTAATGTTCTCGGGATTTGACGTTTAAGAATAGGTTTTTGTATTTCAGCGTCTACTTAAGAAACATATTTTCATGGTTCAAAACTTTTTATTGGTTTCGAAACATTTTTAAAGTTAATCAACCTTTAAAAAGATCAAATATTGTAGCACAATTTTAGAGAAACTTATCTTCATTTCTTTTAAAATATTTTCAAAAGTTCCACGGCTTTTAAGAAAATTAGAAATTGGCAAAATTTTAATAAAATTTTCCTTTATAGATTTCGGGATTTTTACATTTTTTGAGAGAATAAAAACATTTATACATTTTTTATAAAGTGTGCTTCTATTTTTATATATAAAATATTTAGAAACCTAGAATTACATCTTTTGAAGTAATAAAAATTTTTCTGCAATTTTAAAAAGATTTTTAGTTATTTAATTTTTAACATTTAAAAGATCTCCATAAATTTTTAAAAAAAATAAGAAATTGCTACATGTGTGTGTGTATGTGTGTGTGTATGTGTGTGTGTGTATGTGTGTGTGTGTATGTGTGTGTGTGTATGTGTGTGTGTGTATGTGTGTGTGTATGTGTGTGTGTGTATGTGTGTGTGTATGTGTGTGTGTATGTGTGTGTATGTGTGTGTATGTGTGTGTATGTGTGTGTGTATGTGTGTGTATGTGTGTGTGTATGTGTGTGTGTATGTGTGTGTGTATGTGTGTGTATGTGTGTGTGTATGTGTGTGTATGTGTGTGTATGTGTATGTGTGTGTATGTGTGTATGTGTGTGTATGTGTGTGTATGTGTGTATGTGTGTGTATGTGTGTATGTGTGTATATGTGTGTATGTGTGTGTATGTGTATGTGTGTGTATATGCATGTGTGTGTATGTGTATGTGTGTGTATATGCATGTGTGTGTATGTGTATGTGTGTGTATATGCATGTGTGTGTATGTGTATGTGTGTGTATGTGTATGTATGTGTGTGTATGTGTATGTATGTGTATGTGTGTGTGTGTATGTGTATGTGTGTGTATGTGTATGTGTGTATGTGTGTGTATGTGTGTGTATGTGTGTGTATGTGTGTATGTGTGTGTATGTGTGTGTGTGTGTGTGTGTGTGTGTGTGTGTGTGTGTGTGTGTATGTGTGTGTGTGTTTATTTGCGTATTTCCAAACATATTTAATCATTTCGTATTTATGATCATCATGCTACATCAGCTATCGTGATAATAATTAATTTTTCTAAGCACGAGAATCTTAACTAATATGTCTCGATGATACTTATATTTAACTCTTATGTTGTAAGATTTAAAAAAGGGGAAAAATTAACAAATTTGTGATAAATTTATACAAATTCTCCTAGATTTGTGTGTTACTATTTCTAAAAGCTAAATTAATTTACAATGTGTGTAAAAATAAAATAGTAAATTATTTATTCTATCAAATACTAAGTTATCTAGCAGAACATGTTTAATCCTGCAAACTGAAGATCAAGGTTAACCGGCTTTAAATATTTTCAAATACAGACCAAAATACTAAAAATCTCTTAAATGATTTGAATTATTGTCTTTATAGTAAATAAGTTTAGAAAATATATTGAAAGTTTTCTAGTATTAAAACTTCTTGATGTAATGTGGCTAATTTAATTGTCGAAGCCTATTGCGTAAAATTTTATCAAATATATGGTTTCCTTTGGGGAATTTTTTTTATTAATAGGGATTGGCAATTCCTTCTTCCCTTTGGGAAAAAATGGAAAATCCCCAAGCATGCAGATGATTGCCATCTATAGATGAATTTCAACCTCACTTTCAGAAAATTTAATTGTAATTTAAGAACTGAAAGATAATTTATCGAAAGCAGAAATGAGATAACAATAAAAAGAGACCATGACTGTACCAATATAAGCCAACTCAGAAATCAATTTCAAAGTCTTTAGATACATCTGTAGCAACAATAAATTAAATAATAGACCAGTATTTAAAACTTAAAAATGCTAAAAAACATAATGTTCCCCAGCTTTTGCCGAGACACGTGGTTCAACGCAAAACATTTTATAGAATCCAGTATGAAAACCATTTAGCAGGTGATAAATGGAAATACATTGTGATTCTTGAAAAAGCATGGGTTTACCTAAATGAGTGCAACAAAAAAAGATCTATTTACAATAGAAAACGAGGTGAAAAAATGTACAAACCTGGTTCCGTCAATGTATAGAAAGTGTCAGTAAGGAATTTATCATTGTCGCAGATTTCTCCTACAATGAAAAATTTATAAGACAGTGGAAAAAAAATGTTAAAATTAACTCATCATATTATCAGGAGGAGGTTTTACGTCCGATATTTAAAGAAGAAATTTCATTTCTTTATCCCAATGACTTTCATAGAATGAAATTTCATCAAGACAAAGCTACAAGTCATACTTTGAAAACTATCACTGCATTCCCCTTCATTCCTTAAAAAAATGGAGACTAATACAGGTAATGCATACATACTTTTTAACATACTCCTGCGAAGACTCCTGACATTTCACCTATGAACTATTGTGCCTTTGGTCTGTTAAAAAGAGCTCTTTCTAAACGCAAACCCACCACGATAGAAGGATTCTGAACAGTTGTGAAAGAGGAATGAAAAATTATACTCCTGGAAATTTTACAAAAAGCTCTTCTGAAAAAAGGTTATCAGATCGAACATTTAAAAAAATAGTCTTTCCATTTTAAACATTAATTAAATGGCCCCGAAACCGTTCTAAAAATGTGTTAATACCCTCGGTATTTGGAACATTTTCTCCCCTGTAAAACAAATTGCTAATAAGTAAACATATACTCTCTTTGTAATACACTTCCCGACATTAAAAATGCAACACCCAGAAGAAGTGGCCAGAAAATTTTGCAAATTTTAGGGTAGATTCACCTTACCGTGTTATGCAAGTGACGTGAAATGTGCAGATCTCTGGCATCAGTAAAATAAGGTATAAGATAGAATGGACAATATTCACGTCTTTATTACTGCTTGAAAATAATCGTTGAAAGTTTGTTCTTGTCTCAAAGAACGTTTGTAATTACAGAGAATGCCAGGCCATAGTCGACGGGGCAGTTCCAACAGACAGACGAGTTTACGAGGGGCATGGTTATTGGGATGAGAAGGGAAGGCTGGTCCTTACGACAAATTGCAGCTGACAGACACCTGGATGCATCCTCAGTGGACCGGCTGGGGCAAAAATGATTGGAACAAGGTACTGTGGAACGTTTGCGGGATACTGATGTAGCCAGAGTGACGTCAACAAGCGTAGATCCATCAACAACGCGTCAAACGGGAAGTGGTGGTGGTGGTGGTCCCGCAAAGCACGTCTACCAAAACTTTGCAGCATGTACAAGACACTCTAAATGCTCCCATATCGAGAGAAACTATTTGCCATCGACTAGTTGCTAGTGTCCTGGGTTCATGGCGTCCGTTAAGAAAACTTCCATTCACCCCAGAGCATAGAAGCCTATGTCTGGAATGGTGCCGAATTAGAATGATGTGAATGACGAAGATGTGTAGGACCGTCTTCTCATATGAGTCTCGCTTCTGTTTCTTCAGTGATAGTTGTTGCGTAGGAGTGTGTCTTTTATGTGGAGTCAGGTCTAATTCTGCAACAATTGTGGGATAATTCTTGTCTGTCCCACCGTGAGACAACGTGACATTATGATTTAAGACGCCGTTGGGTATGATTCCAGATCACTTCTTGTTCGTATTCAAGATCATAGGACAGCACAACGTTACGTGGATGATGTGCTTCTGCCGGTGACACTCCCCTACATTTAGTGGTTGCCCTATGTATATTATCAGCACTATAACGCCCTATCGTTCATTGCTCACATCAGCCAGCATGTCTTGCAAGGTGTACAACTGCAGTCCTGGCCATTGTGCTTGCCAGATATATCACCAATCAAATACGTTTGGGATATGATTGGACACCATTTGTAGACCCTGCCAATGCCTCATTCAGAAGACCCATTTTGGCAAATGGTTGACAGGGAATGAAGAACCACTCCTCAGGATGTCATCCGTACTCTCATTGATCCTGTGTCTAGATGTATCGCATAGTGTATCGATATCCACGGTGATCCTATAAATACACTTGATAAAAAATGCGTATATATTCACACCTTGAAATATTTGTTAGTGACTGTGAGACATATTAAGTATACAATAAGAGTTTATGACTTATAGTTACATGAAAATAAAAAAGAATATAAAGATAGAAATCTATTAGGACAAAGTTACAATAGAATATATTCTAATTTATTTCATTAATAAAGTAATTACTTTCAATTTGATGAAAAATAATTTTTAAATGTATTGTGTCATTTATAAGATGAATTATTTTCAATTAATACATGATTTTCAAAACTTCTGGGAAAACTAAACAACAATATTGCCGAAACTTTGGTAGATACATGTGAGAATAATATATTCACAATGAAAAATGGCATTTCACATGAATCTACTCAAATATTTTCATTGTTATTGATTCTTTTATCATCAACATTCAGATGATATTGGGTATTTTGCATGTTACTTGTCCTTTAAGCTTAGAAAGATGCTAATTAATGCCATTAAATTTAAAACAATATTGTTATTCTTTTAACGAGCAATTTTTTTGAAAATATTGAGAATTCATGTATATGACTTACCTATGAAAGCCGAATTGAATTCTATTTTTACTGAGCACTGTTTGTATTAAAATTTATTCAAATTCCCTGTTTATAAAGTTGTTGTTGTTGTTGCTGCTGCTGCTTATCTCCAAGATGTCTGATGAAGTCACACCAAATCAAGGAATCCGTTGACGGAAAGGAAATAGATGACAAGGCGGAGAGAAGTGTAGATATCATCACATAGTATATTCATACAATCCAGGATATGCTCGGGAGAAGCTTGGTGTTCGTGGCATTTAGGACAAAGGGAGGAGGTCTTGTTATCCACTATAAAAGGGAGGCATTTCAGGTGGCCCGAGGCAAGACGTGTGGTGGGCAAGGGGGTGTTCTTAAGAGGAGTGGGCGAAGTACGTCGGGAGTTTTTACTCCTGGTAGGGTCACCCAAGGCGTGAAGGCCACTCCATAATTCCCAGCTAACACTAACAGGCATGGAGCCAAGACAGTCTTCTTCTTCACGATGCTCCAGTCTTCGGACTACAGAAGCTGCACTTTTCCTTCTTATGAATCAGTTGAAAAGTCGGGTTTATAAAGTAAATTACTGGAGCATTAAAATTAATTTTTCAAAAAAAAAAAAAATCTACAATTTTTTACCACATTATAATCAACTATAATTTTTTTAATTCTGCAGTGTATTATTTTTAATAATAGGCCAAATTGATAGTTGAAGGATCAATGATTGCCCATTTACCTTAATAGCTTGTAAATTCAATTCCAATGTAAAAAGATGTACAGTAGTTTGTGTGGTTGAGTAGTTACAGTGGTTTGGAATAAATGAGAAAAATCATGAATATCTTTAAGTTATTAATTGTTAACAAAAAACAATTGCATTGGAAAAACCATTTCAAATTCAGAAAAAATTTCAAATCATATGCAGATGTTTTACATTAAATAGTTTTCAAGTTCCTTTCTTATTATGATTTCATGGAACATATGCGTTGCATAGTAAAAATGTAGATAGCAAAATAAATACCTGCATCGTTCTAAAAAAACAAAATAATTCTCTAAGCAATTTTTTTTTGTCTATCTGATTCCCTCGATGTCAACAATTGCAAATGAATTCTCAAGCGTAAAACTTAAATGAGAGTTAATTTAACTTCAATGAAAAATACATTCCCTAAAGCGATGTTTTCTCAATTGATCTTTAAAGTAAATAAATTAAAAACCAGTAAATTAAAAGTAATTGTCTAAAATAAAAGTTTAAAAAAAATTAAATCCTACTTCCTAAGAAAATTTTTATTTGAGCATTCTTAAAATTCACGTTGAGAATCCGTTGCACAGTTTACTTTTCGCAGACAAAAGAGCGGGCGTGCACCACAATGGATTGCGAATCCTACCTTGAAGCCCCAGTAATCAGTTTAGAGAAGTTCGTCAATCGCTCAATTATCCGCTAGTTCCGTCCGCTAATTAACTCAACTTCCATTCTGATCGGCCTCCCCTCCTTCCCAGTCCTTCCATTACTTCCGTCTTTTCCGATACAAAAACGTTTCTTTGACTTCGGAGGATTCCAAATGGATCTTGTGAGAAGCGACTCTGATGGAATAGAACTTTGATTCTGGAAGTAAAGAACGAAGATATACTTCGGGGAATGTTAATTTAAAGTCAAGGTGTTTTCGGAAGAGACCTTCCTAACTATTTTATGTCTTTATTGATTTTTGGACTCTCTTAACTCAATAACATACAGATACGCCGGAAGAATAAATTTGGTAATCTGTTACATTCTATTTCTAACGAACATCTAATAATCAATAATGGATTTTTGTATACCGATATCTAACAATGGAGCATTAGTTTTGATGAGTATTTAATATATAAATATTAAATAGAGAGAGAGAAACTTGTGTCTTTTGTTTCATCAGATATATTGCAGAATTCTATTTGAGTTTTAGTCTTCTAGATATAATTTTTAATTTTTTCAGCAATCTATATTACCTTTTACAACCTGTATTACCTAAATTTTTTTATACATTTATTTATTATTAGTTGATAACTTAATAAATAATAATCAGAAATTATGACTATTTATTGATGTTAGCAATAGAAAACTAATAATTTTAAATATCCTTGAAAATGTCATCATAGAGTTATCATAAGAGACTTTCAGTATTTAATTTGAACATTAAACTACATGTTAAGAAAAAGAAGTCTGTTTTTGTTAAAATTAAAAAATAAAAATAAACACCCTTGGCCCTTAAATTTGAAATACCAAGAACATGAGCGATTGAAAACGAAGGATTAAATTTACAAATAGTTTCAGAGTTTACATGCGTTCGAAATTAGAGTTTGGTTTTTACTGCACTTGGTAGATGAAATTAAAATCTTTCTTTTTTAGTGTTGCAATTTTTGTAGCCCGAAATATCTAGGCTACTAATTTCATGATGCCAACAAAATAGAAATATTAATAAACTATTGCTCTGAGTTTACATATTAATTCTTATTCTGAAGTATTCTATTTTAATTCTATCATAGAATATTTTTAAATATGCTTTACCTGATTTTACTTGTAAGAAAATATTTTTAAAATCAAACAATATTTTAGAACAAATAAGGATTTCAATGGAATATTCCAAAATGTTGATGAATGTAGTTTCTTGAATAGCTTTGATACAAAATTTAAACTCTCTAACCTTAATATTTTGGCAGTTTTTTAAATTAATTATAATATCTATTTTTAAATGTTTCAAACATGATTGTGCTTTAATATTAATGTAATCAAAAAGTATTCGGAGTTGTGATGATTATATTAAACAAGTATTAGTAAATATATTGAGACAAGATTTACTGTAATTATATTTTAAAGAAACTGCTCAACTTCAGTGCACTTCTGAAAACATTTTCTCCAATTCTTACATTAATGAAGTTGTTTTTAAGAAAACCCATCATAGTTTGTAATAAGTTATTTTCTATAACATCAATATATTCAAAATAGTAACCATGAAGATCATTTTTGGTCACCAAAGACTTTATGTTACCAAAGCATGAGCTTGACATATTAGTTGCTGAACGGTCATTTTTTGGACGTGAGGGCTAATTAGATTAAAAAAAAAACTTACAGCTTAAAGAGGATGATCCCAACCACTACAAACATCGAATCTTTAGGTGTTATTCGAACTTACGAACTTTTTTAATTAAAAGTCAACTCACACCAAAATAATTGATTGTACAGAGTTTAAATATGTTAAATGTTTTGTCAAAAACTCATAAATAATAAAGGCCCCTTAAACATGGTATATCATCCTGTTGCAAAAGTTCATGGAATTATCTCGCAGATTTTTTAGGTTGTTTTATTCAACCTGCTTCATACAAACCACATAAAGCTTTTAAATAAGTCTTTCTCGTCATTTGATATGAATTCATTAAGGTCTGAAACCATGATATGTTTTTACATGGTTTCAGAAACTTAAGACAACATTTAACATTTCTTTAAAATATGAATAACTTTGATCAGACCTTTTCATTCTCACTTCATCTTTACGACTTTATTTATTAGGTTATGCGTCTCTACATCAAAAGTAGAAATACATATTTTATCAACAGTAACAGTATTCTAGATAAATTAATATTTTTTCAAACGACAAGAGAATTTTTATGGTTTAAAAATGTATTAAAAATATTTGCAACAACTCAACTGAAAAACTCGTTAAACTTAAATTGTCTTTAAAATTTGACTGACAGTAATTAAATGATATGGAAACTTATTCAATATCTCTAAATGACACTCACCAAGCATTCACGCTCATAGTTGATAAACATAAGCTAAACTACTTGAAGTAGACTATTTTTAAAAGATTTCCTCTGCCTACCTTTTAATTTTTTATATCATTCAATCAATCGCCTACAATATTGTCTACTTTCTTCAAACTTTTTACGACAAAAAATATTGTGTCTCTGAAAAGGATTATATTTAAAAGTTTTTTCCATATTTTAAAAGAATTTGAAACAGGAAGTTTTAAGGAAACAATTTGATCTATTATATTTGAAAGAGATCGGTTACATTTACATAAAAATTCTAATTATTTTATACAGTGAAATTTTTATAGCACATTGAACTTAAATTTAATTACAAGTTGAATTTATTTTACTTTATCAACTGGAGAGAGAGAAATTTCTCTTCAAACGATAAAATCAAATAAATTATTCAATGTTTTAATTCGCGTCAGATATTAGTGAAAAGTAAACTATGCTCTAAAGGTAATTTTTGATCTTAGTAGTGTTGTTAGTTAAAGTCATTTTAAAACCATTATTTTAAATCATAAATTTCATGCATCATAATTTCTTTTTTAAAAAAATAATAGCTGTAAAATACTTTTAATCAAATTTCTGGAAAATATTATAATTCCATAAATATGGTATTTTAGAAATAACCATTAAACAATTAAATTTAAAAGATAAAGAAATAAAACAGAAATAAAATCCCAGATTTAATTACTCTTCGGGGAGTCAACCATCTCTAAAATTTAATGAGAGACTTTTTTTCTGAAACTGAAAAATTATAAGGCAAGAGATTCATTCAAACCATTAAACATCAAACATTAATGCAATTCAAAATTAAAAAAATAGAAATATCAACATAATAAATACGAGTACAAATTCAAGTATTACAAATTTATACGCATCTAAACCAAAATCTTATAAATATGATATAACTTTATAATAATATATTGTAAATTTTATGTTCATTTTATAGTATATACTTGAGATAACCATACTAGTATAAATTTATGTATCTATACACAATCCCTTTGAAAATTTATCATAATGTATTGCAAATTTCATGTCTGTGTTGTAGCATATACTTGAGCACAACTATACTAGTATAACGTGATACACATAAATCAAATAAGTAAATTGCTGTGTAACTTTCAGAGAATAAAATTACTTCTGTATGAAATAAATAAAATATCATGGGTCAAATTACAAGCTAGCAACAACGAATTAATAAAACATCTTACTTATTCTGCATATTTTTTAAGAATATACATAATTGAATATAAGATATTTTAATAATAAGGTTGGATTGTTTGGCATTTAAATCAACAAATGCTAAACTCTTGATTAAAAACAAACGATTCCTAGAATTAAATTTATAAAACTGGTAGAAACGAAATAAAATTGCTCTAGTAATTATATTTCACCATCTTGACAACTTAATTTAATATTTATAAGGCAGCAACGAATTTAATTAAAGCAATCATCAATTTAAACATTTAATTCAGAAAGAGCATCACTTAACTCTTGCTCTTCACTTTACTCTTTTCATTTAAAACGATCCTCCATTTTTTCCCCGTACTCCTCCGCTTCTAGACTACAAAGATATCTCTAGTCAAGAGATGAGTTCTTGCTTCTCCTATCGTGGGTATATTTTACCCTGAAATGAAAATAAATTGATTAAATATAGCGGTGGTCGGAAGACCCAAAGCCAATTATATAGATCATAAGAATTAATTTGTTGCTTTCGTACATAAATGAATATTAGATTCTTTGAGGAGGTACCTCAAGTGGAAAAAAAAATAATAAAAAGCAATTAAAAAGAATAAAATCCCAATTTCATCCGCAGGCAATAGAGACATCAAAACAAAATTCATAATTGAAACGTAAAATCATTAATAGAGATTACAAGATTGAATATTTAATCTGACATCAAAACGGGGACCCTTTCCTGTGGGGAAATCATTAAGCCCCTGATCGTCTGCTCCTATCTCAACCACTCTTTCACTTTTTTGTAGGCCAATTAGTATTTTGACCTCTTTAGTGGAGGATGGTAGTAATGACGATGAAAGTGAAGACCCCCAAAATATGCAGCGAAGGTTATTTAATTAGGGGAAACATAGAGGCGTAATTAATTCAAAAGAGACAAATTAATCAAGAGGCTGGTTTGGAGTCCTCGTCGTCATTAGCATTCTATTTGAAGTCGTTTCCCATCCCCTGTCCACCCCCTGTCTTCTCCCACAACAGAGCGGTCTTTCTCTCGGATCAATTCAGGACGCGACTCCGAAAATTTTCGGGAAACTAGGTATGTGTGTTCCCTTCCCCACCTCTCCGGTTTTCAATAATCGGTTTCCTTCTGCCGGCACAGGTGAAGGCTCTGAGTATGGTCTCATCTGCGATTTAGCTCAACTCCTCCTTCCTCAAGAATTCCTATCCATACGACAGGGGTCTTCTCCCGAAGAACTCCTTCCTCCCTCTCAACTCCTACCCTCTTAATGAATACCGCTGTTTCCTTTTCGATCCGAGACGACAAAGCAAAAGGGAAAAACACATCGTTACCGGAATCTGAAGAGCTTGTGTTTGCTCAATATATAACTACTCAGTTCAAGAAACAAAATTCCCTTTTTTTTCCCCTTTTAAAAATTAAATAAAAATTCTGAGAAAAATCTTATAGGGAAATTGTAACTTTGTAATTGCATTTGCACGTACTTGCATCATATTAACATTGTATAACAATTTTATGGTCAACAGTTTAAGTAGAAGCAACTATTAAACTGACAGGAAGTTAATATAAAACCATTTAAAACTTGGGGAGTATAAATTTACATTATTTTATTTTCATGGGATTTGAATCCATTAACTGTAACTTGTGCATCATGCATCATATTCAAAGACATAAAATGCGTAATAATTATCTGGGATAAAATAAAAAAACGGCAAGAAATATTTCCAAAAAGATCAGAGAATATATACAGACCGTTGAATAACCACATCTCTACCCTATTATTCGAATACAGATTTATCAAGTGAAAAACAAATCATTATGACAGATAAGATTTTCAAGAAATCGAATTGAAATATTTTTAATGGCTATAAATATTTTCGTCTTACAGGAAATTTACACTCTTTTTTTTTAATTTTAAAAATTAGTCAGCAGTTAGCAACTTCATCAATTTTCTTTCTTCACACCAAGTATTAGATGAAATACAAGGTTATGCTTATTGGTGGATAAAATCTTTAATAAAGATCAGTAAGGAAAGTAAATTTAAGAAAGCATCCAGATTTTACATATTGTATAGTACTTACCATTTTGATTTGGAATGATAAAATTTAACCCATTATGTGACCAAACAATGAGTCATTTACCTGATAATAGTAGTTGGACATTGATTGTCTTAACATTCATTAAAAATTTGGAAGAAAATTCTTGTTCCATAAATAGTACTAGTAGAACGTAACAATGAAAATGTATAGCTTATTGTTATTACGGGTATTACATCGCATATTTTGACACTATTATGACTTTACTAGTATAAAGACGTACCTTTTCCTAACGTTTCATTCATCTGAAGTGAGATGGAACAAAACCTATATAATTAAGCACGGAACAGACCGTACGAATAATGAGAATCAGGAATTAGTTCTCATTATTTACCAAGCACAAGATCAAGAAATAAGAGAGTCAAAACCAATTTTAAAATGCACGTTCCTCAAATTTTCCGAAGAATATTTTTTATACGAAAAATCGCTTAAAATTATTCATTCTTATTCTTTTAGCAAGTTTGAATATATGATTATTATGCAATAATTTCATTTATTAAGCTTATGATAAGTTTAATTCTGAGTTTTTATTCCTGATAGGTAGGTTTCCGATTTGGTGAATAGGGATTCTTTCTTCTGACATATCATGGTAACTTACAAACTACCAAATTTTAGTTTCTCACCATTTAATCATTACTCGAAATTATGGAATTTATTTATTTTCAGTAATTTCGATTAAAAACTAATAGGTAACAAAAATTTGCTAAAAATTCATTTTAAATAAAAGAATCAAAAATGTTAGTGGTATACTTGAGGGACAATTTAGTAACTGTAAATCTAAATAATAAAGTTTATTTATGATATTTTAATTTCTTAAACGAATTTTTAAATTCAAATTAGAAGAATAAAATAAATTAAGAATAATAAACAATATACAAGGAAAATTTCTGACTGTCATCTAACTTTAAATCAATGTTGCATTTACTACACAAAGTTGAAATAATTCCTAAGATCTCAAGTTATTTTCTTAGTAAATTTATAAAATTGCAAAAATAAAGCAACTTTAACTGCTCTTTATAATTTTATTTCTTTCAATTTATTTTAAAAATTTACAGGTATTTTAAAGAAGAAACTGAAAAAAATTTAATAATTAAATTAAAAGTAAATAAAAATGTGGGAAATAAAAAATTGTAGAGAGCGGTTAGTTTACAAATAAATAAATTTATTTTTCATTTACAAAAAAAAAACTACCATCCAATAAACAGGGAAAACATTTTTAAGACGTTATGTTGAAAATTTTTACATAATTTTTTTAAACATTAAGTGAAAAAATCTACATCTAATTATCTTAAAGTCATACTTAACCCAGATCACTTCATGACCTCATTTGTCAAATTTAATAGGACTGCAAACCATTACGTCACTTGGATATAGGTTCTTCGAAATTCAAAAATCCCTTCTCTATTTCACCTTGAACTAAATGGCAACGCAATCAGAGAGCAAAGAGATTGATTGACGAAACGCAATTAGGCATAGTAATATCCGTTTCTAAGTTAATGATCCTCTAAAATAATGAAGATTTCAAAGTCCCATTTTGTAATGAGTTTTCAGATGGGGAAGGATTGGGGCCCGGTCACGCTAACTCCCCAAAATAAAGCGGTTTTAAGAGTATAATTAAAATGCCAATGAAAAAGAACAATTGCTAATGTTCCTAAAATAATACAAATGGCTCTCGAGTCCACATGTCTGCGGTATGAAAACTAATAGCTTCGATGAAAGAATGCCCAACAAAAGTGCTTGATTAAAAGACTTTAATTAAATTTGGAAAACAAATTTAAAATTCATTTTAAAATCTTAGTGAAGTGAAGTACAATTTTGTTAAATAAATTATCGTATTTTTAAAATACTGTCCTATCTAAGGTGTAATATTATTTATTTTAATTTGTCTATTCATTTTTTTTTTTTTTTTTTTTTTTTTTTTTTGTTTAACAGTAAGCTTAAATATTACATTCATAAATCAATTGTATAAATTAAGTTTTTACTTTTTAATGTAACATTCTTATTCTTTTAACTCCATATTTTATCCTTCTGGTTTTAAATTCCAGTGGCAGGTGTTATTCCCTTGTTAAGCATTTATAATTAGATTTTTTCTTTATATTTCCTAAAGCTAAAGAATAGCACCATAAGTTAGTTCTAATACTAAATTGGTAAAGAGTTAACAAATCATTTTATGATTGACAGTATTTAATTTTTTTTTAATTTCACTTCGCGTATTTACATTACATTTGGAGAGTCTTAATAAAATGACCAAGAAAAATAAAAATTGCGGCATAGCTCTATCATATTCAAATGACAATAATAACAAATGAGTTGTTCCAGTTTCTCATATTTATAACGTTCACTAATTTTTCATATTAAGCCTTAATAAATTACCGAAACAATTACAATAATCAAATGTTATAGAGAAAAACATTATACTTCATATACTTCACTATATTTGATTTAATCCGGAGTGACTATAGCATACTTATTATCTAACACTACCTTGTAACTACAGTCATTACACAACGTTTTTCTAAAAACTTATTACTTGAGTAAAACTTTATGGAAGAATTTAGAAATAATTGAATCTCAATATCAAATAATATAACCCAAATTTGGAAATAATTTTCAACAAACACTGCCCAGAAATGGTTTATTTGTTTCTAAACGAACTGAAATTCTCAACATTAAATCGGTGTTCGAAAAAATTATGGTCATTTTCAGTTGATATAGGAGGCATGTATGTGCTTTAATTATCAAAAATTAAATTGATAGTATAAATTTACTAGTTAAATGCATAGAACCGAATACTCTTTGGATAGATCTTGCTAAACCTTTAGACTTATATAGGGTAATAATTTGAGTTGACAAAGTGAATGTCATGAAAATGAGATTTTAAAAGGGAAATCAAATAGATTATTAAAAAAAACACTTTATGAAAAATTGCAAAGTTTTAATATTCAATAATTAAAAAGTTTAACTCAGAATTTGGAATTTTCTCGAACTCAGATCTACCCGTAGTAAGAAGAAGAAAATTCAAATGAAATATACAGAATTATCTATTTTCATATCGATAAATCTGAAACGATTCTTGAAAATTTTTTTAAAAAAACATATTTATCAATTTATTAAAGAGGTAAAAAAATATATTCAGTCTTTAAAAAATGGTTTAGTATGATAGCACTGAAAGTGATGAGGAAGATATTCATTAATTTGACATATTATTCAATAAAAATTGCTTAATGTATTTTTTTTCCATTTTTTTTTTGAGCTATATACACATTAATATTTTTTTTTTAAATTTTATCTCTGTATATTTGGAATTTAAAAGAAATGCGTGTTTTCAGTAAATTTTCGGAAATAACTTCCTATTTCATATTGGTTTTGTGTAGTCTCATTTACCACAATTTCAAACAATTAGTATTTTTTAGAAATCAAAATACCTTGTAGTTAAATACTTCCTTCAATTTTTAATGGCACATTATAAAATCATAAATTGTAATAATTCAAGAGAAAGCTTCTCATTTAATACTATTACAAGCAATCTCTTAAAAAACTTACTGAAAATTTCACGAAATAAAAGAAGCAACAAATACAACTATGATAGTGACACTTTGAAAAGAAAGTGATACAATTGATCTAAATTTTTTATTAGGCGTGATATTGCACTGACATCACTCCAAACTAAAATATTCTGATCTATGCAGCAAATAGTGGTGGAGATGTCTTCCATGTGAAATGATATATCTGGTGGTGGCAAGCCAAGTCTGGAAACTTTCTGCTTGCTCTCTGTTTCTAAATTATGAAGTCCCAGTACTTTTGAGGCAGCGACGTCACATTCACTACATAAATTGCCATTCAGTCCTTTGTATTGTCAAAATGAGGAAATCATTGTATTATTCAGACATTAAAAATTAAAAAAGTGCAGATATTTACTGTCTCACTTAAGTGTTTCATCAATAACAAACAAAGTTGTGGTTCTTTAATCTATAGAACATTTTTAACATATATGTATACATGCATGTGTGTGGATATATATATATATATATATATATATATATATATATATATATATTATATATATATATACACACATTTATGCATACATACATTCTTGTTAAATATATATATATATATTTAACAAGAATGTATGTATACATAAATGTGTGTATATATATATATATTATATATATATATGAATATATAATGTATATATATATATATAAATGTGTGTATATACATATGAATATATAATATATATATATATATATATATATATATATATATATATATATATATATATATATATATATAATTATTTCCAAAATAAATTAAATCCATCTATGAAGATTAAATTCTAAAAAAGTAAGTTCATTTCTCAATAAAATATATTTAAAAAAATGAAATTCAAATTACTTTCTAGGATCCCTGCTGAGAAGCTGTATATGGGATCTGATGGCAGAGAAAGCTTATATAGAATACGATTTTCACTTAATCCTTTCCCTAGTTGTATTTCCTCCCTCCTTCCCTCTTTCCTACCCGAGTGAGAATATATCACCTGGAGGTAGACTCCTTTTCTTGCTGTCTTGGCACGATTAAAGATGGCTTCTTGATGACAAAACCCCCAGGCAAGGGAAGAGAATCCGTAACAGCACTTGTCCGACTCTTGTTAGACATCGGGTGACAGGCTATCGAGTTGTCGGGATAAGGGTGACAGTTTATCCGTAGAGCCGTGGTCTTCTTTCTGAAGCGAATTTTTCGCTGTGGTGGAGAAGGAATTGGTGAGCAGGCGAAGGGAAAACCGAGTAAGATATGGGCGAAATGTCCCTCGCTTTTTATTTTTCCCTCTTTCTCTTCGAGATGATTTCTTTGACATAACGGTCTCAACGCAAAATCTGTCCATTTCCTTTTCAGATCTTACTTTTTATTTTTTGCACCGAACTGAAAAATGCACTTGATAGAATACTCAAAGATAAATCAAGTCTGTGACAAGTGTTTTCCTACTTTTTGAATGTCTTTCTTCGATGATTTTTGAGGGATATTGTTGGCAAAGTTAGTGGGGATAGAACTTTTTCTGTTTGGATAAATCCTTTCTTCAAAATAACTTTAAAGCTATAATATGTATAAATATTAAATTATTATAAATTCTTGTAAAAGAAAAAATTCATAAATGGCAAAATTATCATGTAATATTCAGTGATTTGATACCATGAAAATATATGTTTATTAAGAAGACTGAGACTCTTAAAATGAAAGGAATAAAATTACGAGTTTCATTTAATTTCTAATGTCCAACCACAAGAATTGTTTCCACTTTTAGCATTACAAGAGACAGATTTGATAGACTCTTATGTAGTGAGGTACCAAAGGGTTGTATATTATCTTTGCTTTGAGTGTGAGAGAGTCTTTGTAATTTAGAAGTCAGGATTAAGAAATTTCAGCTTAATCCCTGCTTCTATTAATAAATAAAGATTCTAAGATATTTATAAACTTGACTTACAACCAGATGAACTATTTCAGCTCAAGTAATTTGCTATCAGGACATATTTTAAATAACTTATCCGCCATTAGTGAATACAACAGAGCTTAACAAAGACCATGTTATTTTTTTAAAAGAGAAAGACACCTTTCACAATTAAGTTACAATGGTCATACAAATTCATGTGATTGCAACTTGTAAACAAATACAATACGCATATAAAATCGATTTGTTTAATATAGAATATAGCAACAATAGTTAGCTTTATTTCCTACAAAACGTATAATATATCCTTTATAAGCACTGAATATACTTGAAGAAACCCTAATGAGAATATATATGCTTCTGAAGTCAAGTCTACTACGTTATCTAATAATGATTTCGAGTACTTTTATATAATACTCAGTGAGGATATATAGGAATCCAACAGGGCAGGTTGAAGAATTTTGTGACTAAAAAATACTGTCATTTTAATTGTTAGGAATATTCAATGAGCTGTGCAATCAAGCATTGTCCTGTAGGAAAGTGTTAGCCTGTTTTGACAGGTTTGATTCAGATAAGTCGCAAGTACACCAACTTCTAATTTGAAAAATGGATATCTTTGTTTACCTAGGCATTGAATTTAACATTGACAATGACATCATATTTGAAGTTCAAAGCCGATTCACTGCTGATAACTTATGTTTTAATGGATTAAAGTATTTAAAATCAAAACTAAAAGGAAGACTGAACAACAAATTGATGAATGTCTCATTAGACTTATTCTTACACATTTATTATAAACTTGGACAATGGCATATACATAGATAAAAGATGAGAGTAGACTCCTTACAGAGACAATGGCACAAAGAGATGAAAATGCTCTTGAAACTGAGCTGTAAATACATAGAGCCCTTTTTGAAGTTATACAAGTTAATGGCTCATAATACAGACGCTTAAATTTCGAACTCTATAGTTCCTTCAAAGAACCTGACTGATCATTAAATGCATAAAACTCCTAAGTATTAAATGAATGGTTATGATATTCTAGAACAAAAAATGTGCAACACACAAAATATTCCCTCTAGAACAAGAGATAGTGGCCGACCCAACATTAGACGTGTTGATTGTCCAGAAAGGAATCTTGCCGATTCAAGAGTGATCAATTGGAAGATATGTCCAGAAATGGAAATCTTCTGGGGGAAAATCCTTGAAAAGGCCAATCCACCACCAGCTGTCGTAAATCTAAGGAAAAAGACACCCACTTTTAAGACCTACCAGTCATTTGAATAATTTTTGTGCTAGAAAATTATTTGCATTTGTTGATTGCTGTCATATCTCTATATAAATTCCAAATTGTCAGATTGTCAAATGAAGATGTTATATATCTCCACATAATAAGTTGATATCACTTTAAAGCTATGATTGTCCTAACTAATCACGAATTCAGTGACTGAAACAAATATCATCAGCCATTCGTAAAAAAGAAACAACACTAATTACTATTCTTTTGTGCAGCTTAGTAGAATAAATGTTGAGTTTGTGTACCTATTTAATAAATCAATGGTGCAGGGCCAATTACAACAAATATTATCATCAGTGCTTCAAAAGAGAAGTAACACTAATCATCAATCTCTAGAACACCTCAGTAAAGATTTTATAAAACATATATAATGCATTGTCTAATGTATCTATTTGGTAGATAAAATGGATAGAAGTGCATATGCTTTTTCATTATTCAACCTCAAAGTATTATAAGAGCAATTTATATTAATAATACAAATTTTTATTTAATTCTCTAGTCTTATTGTTAATTTAAAATCGGAATTTTTTGTGTTTTTAATTAACAAAAACAAATTTTTAAATTCACTAATTATTTACCTAATTCTTAATGTAGTTTTTCTTTGAAAAAAAGTGTAAAGTCAAATAATTTCATCATAATTAAAGTCATATTTTCTGAAATCAATTGTTTCACATCTTAGAAGAAAACTTAAAATTTCGTAATCAAAATCTGCCTTAAAGGAATCTGCTGAAATTAACTAACCAAGTAAAACCAACTTAGTGTACAATATGGATAAAAGTGGTATTTTTAGGTTACTTTAAATCGAAGTATGCAAGTTTGCATTAAAAAGAATAGTTTTTGGAATGGGAATATTTTTTTCAGAAAACAAATAATTGACATTCTCTCAACGAAACTTTCCATGTGATGATCAATACAAGAATGTGGCTCGCCTACTTCGAAGCGACGCACGTGGACTTCGATGAAATGGTGGGTATCCATCCCATTTACAGGCGGAGTCGCAGCCTTTCATCACAATTACTTATTTAATAGTCACTAAATGACTTCTTGCGTGATGGGGCGCTGCCACGACACAAATTCTCTCACAATTATACAAGGCAAGGATAAGAGGAAAAAAAGTGGGGGAAATGGAATAAAATTGTAATGAAAAGAACAAACCCTCTGCTCCAATTGAAGCATTCTTGGTGGAGGGATATCCCCTGAAGGAACCTAATCACCGCCTTCCGGTGGTCAGTGGATGGCGTAATAATGTACTTCCGTAGCACGAAGAAAGTGCGAGCCAGTCGACTCTACTTCCGGCGATTTCGTGGATGACTCTTTTTGTGGAGCTGACCGCGCTGGATGCGGCTATTTAAATTCTGATCTAGTGGTCAGTACTAGACATTATTACCCCGATCTGATTTCTGTGAAAAACTGCGTCCTTGTTCTTAATGAAAAAGGAAAATAGTTTTCTATATTTGTATAATAGATTTAGTTTTGGTTCATTTTTCTTTCATATTATATAGGAATAACTGCACACAGAATTAAATTAACTAAATTCCTTTCTTCATTTATTATTCAATTTTATCGTTTCTTATGCATTTTTACTAGTTCGTTTTTTTATTTTATTTTTTATGCGAATCAATATAGGGTAATTTATGTAATATATTAAAATACAGTTAATATGTAGACAAATCTATGGAGAAAATGAAAATATCAAAATAAAGATGAAACACGCGAATTCATTTGGCTTTATTAAAGAAGCTTTTACGCTTCTTTAATATTTTCTTATTAATAGATGAATATTTAATTTTAATAAAAATTCACACTTAATATGGATGTAATTCCAAAGTTGAAGTGCATTACTGTAATTTGTAACTTTCAAACTGGTTTGGTGATATTAGACAAAGCAAAAAATTATGCATAGTGAAATTTAGATTATAATTATTTCAAAAGAAATGAGTATAATAAAAAAAATATAATAAATAATTGTGAAAAACATCCATTAAAAAACAAATTTAATTTTTTGTTATCAGTTAAAAAATTTCTTAAAAATTACAATAAAATTCCAAAGCACATTAATATCCTATTCCTATTAATCTTCAATTAATCCAATAGGAAATACATAAGAAATAATTATTAAGTTATTTCAGTAGTAATAAATATCTTTATTTAATTATAAAGTAAGGAAACTCTGAAGAAAAGTTCATTTATTTAAAAGCCAAAAAATAAGAACACATTTGCATAACTCAGAAACAATAGACTTCTGATAATTTTTTAATTAAGTTCATTAATTTTTATTGACAATATTTGTAACTGAAAGTTTTCTTTAATATTCTTGATATTCATTATAGGTTGCTTATAAAACTAAAAAAAAATAGATAAAATAGTTAAAGGGATTCAACTTTTGCTTCTATTGTTGTCATTAAAATTTTTATATTTTACTCGTACAACACGTGTGATTAACATACTGCCTATACATGTTATTTATATTCACAGAATTTTATGTAAGCATTATTAAAATTATAATATTATTTTAACGAAAAAAACAATTCATTAATATATGCCATTTTCTTATTCCTTCTTAACATGTAATACACGCAGGAAAAATTTAAAACAAAAACGAATTTCATTAAAATGCTTTTTTGCTTTAGCAATTATTAATCCGGAATTTTAGTTTCTTTAATATTTTTTTAGCAACTTATTGTAATATTTTAACTTTTTATTTACGATTCACTTTCTTTGCAAGAGAAAAATTATCAAAAGGAACTTCATTAAATATTATATTTTTTAAGATATTAAAATAATACTTCTTTTTAAATGGTGTCTAGAGCTGATAGTATATCGCCAAATAAATTTTCATGTTTTATTATTCATAAGAAATATTAAAAAAATAGCATTAAATTTTGATTTTCTATAAAAATCGAGTACATCATGAAGGAAAATATAATTAAGTTTTTCAAAATTTTCTTAATAGCTTCAAAAAAATGCAATATTAGGCTTAGATAAAAATTTGTGAATGAAAGAACTCTTAAACTAAGAGAAGTTCAATTTTTTAATAATTATTCTTTTCAATGTTTTTTGAGTTTCTCATTAAAAACCTATCAATGTTTTTTTTAATCTGGAATAAAATCGGTCTTAATATATGATCAAAAATAATGAAACTCTAATACTACCTAGTAAAATAGTAATAAGATAAAATAATGATAATGATAAGAATGATAAGGAAACTTATTTATTATTTGTTAAAAGCAATTTTTTTTATTTCTTATTCTATAACTTCTTTTCTTATATATATATATATATATATATATATATATATATATATATATATATATATATATATATATATATATATATATATATATATATATATATATATATATATATATATATATATATATATATATTTACAATAATTTATAAGATAAAAATGTTATTTCAAATATACTTTAAAAAAAACCACAATAGGAGCATTAAACACTATCTAAAAATAACTAATTACACATATATTAAAATCAATTGGCACATCCCCTAATTGATTTATGAACTCTTTAAGTTTAATTTATCAGATTTAAATTTTGGAAAAGTATAAGATTTATGGAAGTTACGTTGCCATGAAAAAAGCTAATACTGAAATTGGAATCACAAGACACTTAAATTAATATGTTTAAAATTTAATGGGCCAAATTATGTGAACAGACAACTTGGCCTCAGTATTATGGATTACAAAAGCATAAATTAAGCTGCATTTTCCTAAAAATGATACTTAACGATTAAAATTCTTTGCATAGTTTTGTCAAATCCTTCCAAAATTGTCCTTTCGGTAACTTTTGTCCTTTGGTCTAAAATTTTAGTTTCCGTGAATATAATATAATTATTTTATGATTATTTATTTTGTCTTCCAAATGTTGAAATTCATTACTATGTTTTAAAAATTACGCAAATTTTAGGCTTAAAACAACACAAATTTTAGATAGTACATGATTATATACGTGTATTTATTTTCATAATTATGCGTGTATATGCTTATTATTATGTATACAAGTTAAATAAAATTGTGTATAAATAATCATTTTTTAAAAAACTGAAATCCCATTAACAAAACAAATAAATAATTTTAATATAAGAATTTTAATTGTGTTCTATATTTTCTAAACAATGAGATGATCCCTATAATCTCAGAGATGTGATTAATTAACTACAACATTTTTCAGTCTTGTTTTAAATTTTAAAAAATAAAGCCTTACACACATTTCTTTTAGCTTTTTAAGATTGTTAAATGTTATTTTAAATTTAACAATGGTATGATTTATTGTCTTACATTTAACATTTCCTCAACAAAAATAAAGGGAAAAAATTATCATCCTACATTGTCAAGAAATTTCATTTAAATGCAGCTCCATGATAAAATCTAATTATAATGAAACAAAAGATAATCGAAAATCAATTGACTTGGATTACCTTCTTGGGTATGCTAAGAGAGGGCGTTGTACTTGCATTGCGTTTCTCTTCATTTGTTCTGAAGTAAGTTCTCAGATTTTTCCAGCATTTTAATCAAGTCTCCGTTAAGAAAAATCTTAATTCTATTTTGCTAAAATGCTCCCACAAAAAATCAATATCGCGCTTTTTCAAAAGATTCCTTTCCTTTTAAATTAGATAGTTTCACATTAGTTATGCTTAAAAGAATCAAGAGCCTAAGATGATTAAGTGCCTATTTTGCGAACAATGACGTTTTATATTATACTGTCAAATTTTCATCTATATTTAATTTAATGGGAATTATACACTTATTTAAATATAAGGTTATATATTTACCTATTCTAAATTTAAAGCCATGAAATGCATTTAGTTGTCTTGCTTTGATATACACACATACATAAATAACATACATACATTAAAACGGAAAAATATTTAGTCCTTCCTATTTTTTGAATTTTTTCATGGCTTTTTTATTTTATCAAACAATTTACTAAGAAATCAAATAATAATTGTTTTCCATGGTTTTCTTTTTAACATTTTTAAATACTTGAAAATTATATTTTTCGCTTTAATTGTACTGTGTGAATTTTGATTATATATAATTTATCTTTTTGAATATTATGATTGTTCTTATTAATATTATATATTTATTTATCTGATTTGTTTACTTCCCATTTTTAATTTTATTTAAAATTAAATATTTTAATATTTTTTGTTCTGATGCTAAAGTTCTTCTTCAGTAATATATAATAACCCTCTAATGAGTTAAGATACAATTTTTATTTATTTATTTGAAAAAAGTATTCCTAATAAAGTTATAAGAACAATCAATTTTAACCTAAATTATGTTCCTTGATTAAAACACAGCGTGTTATTCAAAGTGTAGAAAGGGGAAAAAATCGAATATAAAAATTTGCAATTTACATATATTGCAAGACTTTTAATGAAAATAAAAAATTGCAATGTTTGTTTTGAATAATATAGAAATAGATTTCCAATATAGATACTAACCATACAGTTTATTTCATTATAGTCTGACAATTCACAATAAAAGTTTCAATTAATATTTAAGTTTATTCAAATAAAATCAGTTCCATGAGAGAAAAGATGAATTGAAACACCATTTTGTACAAAAGTGACCGGTAAAAAGCAATAAAGGAGCAAAATATAATATCTAAACAACAAAAAGGAGTATGAAACTAATTGATGAATCTTCTTATTAGTACTCTTGAGTAATTTACAGAATCTGAATTTTCCGGATAAAGTTATTTATTAAATTAAATTATTTCTATCTCGTTGTCAAAGTTTTTGCTTTCTTTGATCAAATAATCATGCATGCGTTATTTTACCGAACTCCATTTCTGTTCTTCATAAAAATTGATGAATTACAATTTTGTAAGAAAAAATGATAATTAAAATATAATAGACATTTCGTATTTTTGTACACATTTCACTAATTCTATTTCACTTCTTTCTATGAGATAAAATTTGCCATTCCTTATGATTGCTAGATATTTGCAAGCTGACATAGATCAGGTTTTAACTCTTCTGTTATAGTATTTTTTTAATTTATTGGTTTGTTTGTAGCTCAATAGTTTTTTTCCGAGGGCTAGTTAATATGGGATTTACAGTTTAAAGTGAATCCCAAATTATTTCAAACATCCATGTTCAGAGGTTGAAACAGAATTTTAGAGTACTAACCTTTGGTCAGACAGTTTCGCATGTTAAGTTTTAAATACCCAGCATTTGGTGCCAATTGATGAATAAAACGTATTTTAAAAGTAAGTGATTTTTCTTGTTTTCAATATATTTTCAAGGATTTATATTTTTGCTATTGTTTGGAACAATATATTTGTGTTTCAACTATACATAAAGAGTATAATTATTACTAAAAACCTGAAAAAAGGAGAAATATTCTAAGAATTTTTACATGAACTTTTACATATGATTAATTTTACTTTTTAAAAATACCAAACTTTCGTCTTCTTAACGAAATAAAAGTAATAAAAAAACTCTATTTTTATTTGTAAGATTGTGGTTAAAATATACATTAATACAATTAAGCAAGCAATAAAGTAAATTAAAAAATAATGCAATAAGGTTAATACAATCTTATAAAGAAGTATACATAATATTTTATTATGATATAGATTAATATTGCTCACGCATTTGACTTCGATGATTGTTCTAAATTTCTCCTTTTTAAAGTTTTATTTAGTTTCAAATTTCATTAATTAAATCTTTAGTGAAATAAAAGTAATTTTAAATCAATATTTTTGCTTTAAATAAATTTTATGTAATTACCAGAATCCTACTTATAGGCTATGTAACCATTATTAATTTTTGGAACCATCGACTCAAATCTTAAATTAGTAAGAAAATATAAAGTTCTGTGGTATATGAATATTAATATTTTATGTAAAAATAAATGGCAACAGTTTCAAAGTTATCTTAAGTTTTGTATAACTACCCTATTAAATCAGCCACTTCTAACACTCCAAAAAAAAATCGTGTTACGATTTATTAATATTATAAAAAAATATTTTAAACTAGTGCAAAATAAAACCGTCACATTTTAACCTTCATTGATATTTTTGTTGAAATATTAAAAATCCTTTGATTAGTTTTTTTTTTTTTTTTTTTTTTTTTTTTTGTGAATATATTTAAATTAAAAAAACTAAACAATTTAAAAAATAAGTAAAATATTAGATTCTACTGGTTAAAATATTGATATTTATTTCGGAATTTTTTCGTACTTTGAAATAATTGAATAAGTTGATTAAAAATTTGCTTAGTTTGTCACTTTACTTTCACATCTTGCGCAAGATTTGAAAATCATCGATTGGCGTTCATAAATACATATTTGCTTCGAAAATTATTAATAGAATTCATTCATGAAGATTTTTAAGTAAATTTTTACTTGCATACGGATTTTGTATTTGTATTCGAAGGTAGATGAATTTAATAGTTTTAAATACATTCCAAGCCATAAAATACAGTAAAATTAACTCCCCAGCGCAAAAATAGCGTCCATAAAAAGCAACCAAATTTCTTTACCAATCGGATCAATGTTTAATTTTTCCCAAACTATATTGCCAATGAGTAAAATTTAAGCATGATGGGCAATAATGTATTTCAAAGTACTAGAAGATTAGCTACTTTAAAACAATTTTCCGATGAAAATAAAAATAAGAATGGTAGCAAAATGTATGATGTGAGAAACAAATTTTAAATAATGTTCGCAAATCAAGTGATTATACATATAGGAATTTTGTTTTCAATTCTTGATAGATATAATCAGTAATTCTGTGTTAAATTTCAATGAGCATATTTTTAACATTTTTTTAGAACAAATATCAATACAAATATGCTCATAAATCAGATTTAACCATTACAACTGGATTTCTATTCCTGGAATTGAAATGTTGAATAAATATGATTACTATATCCTGCATTTATGAAAACACCAAATTAAAAGAATTTTCTTGTTTCGTTAATTTTTCAGACTTTAACGGGGGAAAATTATTGGATTAATTAATTAATTTTATAAAATAAATTAATCTTTTTCGGCAGTCAATTCTTTCGGTAAATACCTATCAAGAAAAAGAAAATTTTCTGACAGAACAATAATTTATGTGAATAGAATTCCAGATCATTGGTTAAAATAAATAGTAATTTTAAAATCGAAAGTAATTTTATCAATATAAATGCAAAACAAATAAACTGTTTTAGTATACTTATAATACTTATATATGTTTAAATCCTTAATAGAATTGATAGGAGATACATTGAAATTATTATTCAAAAGTGTCTTGATTACTCTTCTTTATATTTTTGCTGAAACATTTTTGTAAATGAAAAATTTAAATTTGCACATTTGTCAATTTTTACAATATTTTGTCCAAAAGGAATGTTTTAAAAGAAATAAAAACATTTGGTAAATGTTCATTTTTTTGAATAACATAAAGATAATTTTAATATTCTTAATATTTGAAGAACTTTAAATTTAAATGTATATAATTTTTATTCCTGCTTACATCATTATTTTAAAAAAAAGCTATTAATTACATAAAATAAGAAATTGTGTAAATAAAAAATGTATCCAGAATCTACACAGAATTAAAATTTTCAATTTGTTTGGTAATTTTATCAAGCAATAAAACTATAAAAAATTTATAATTCTTTTATCTGAAATTGTACATTTGAATGTCAGAAAATTATCATTACTTTTACATGCGTTGTCGTTTTTATTGAATTTACGTAATACAGAAAATAATATGACTTCTGAAATTTGAAAAAATTATTCTTTGTTATTTTGAAAAAGCTATAGCTTCAAAAAGTAATGGATGAAGAATATTTTAAGAATGTGAAAATAAATTATTTTATTAGAGTGCCAAGAAAAAAATATTTCTCAATTACTAAAACGGCTTCTAAAATCATTGGTTTGAATTATTTCGCCATTTTTAAAATGAAATAAGAATATTCCTTAAAATTCTGTAGCCTTAATGCTTTCCATTCAAATTGTTTCCTTTATCGTGAGAAATGAAAGTATGATAATAGCTCCTTATACATTCCAAAAATCAATTTAGGAAAAGAATAAAGGCTACTGTAATAAACACATTTCGAGAATGTTCTCGCCAGTTCTTCAATGGTCCCTTTTAAAGAAGTTATTTAAACATTCCAATTTAACTACCGCGTGCGATATGCAATTTACGATTAAAATGAAATGAAAAAGTTAAGAAAAAATAATCGATTCTCGTCTGCCAATCAATTCACTTAACGTTTGTTTTAGGTTCATGTAAATCTATTTGAATTCGCCAGTTGGAGCATCTACTTAGTTAGCTTTAATATCTAACAGTTCCTGTTGTTTTGTCTTTCGATTATTGCTTATTTCACAATGAAAGTAAAGCATATTCTATTTTATTTACATATTTTATGGGAAAACGGATGATAGCATATCAAGTTCGTTAAAGACCACCATCTTTTCACTGTGTATTCCTTCCGGTATGATTGGAAAATATGTAAATTCGGCAAACAATGTTACTGTTTATCTCTTAGAACTTTGCATTTTGAAGTAGTAGCCGATCAAATTTCTTCGAAGAAAAGTGTGCATTTGCCCGTTAAAAGAACAATTTCATGTATACTGAAGTAGCAAATGAGATTTGCAAATAGAAAGCTCTTTGAAACTTGCATTTGCTTTTACATATCATCTTTTTTTAGAGTCTTTTATCTTTATCATTTCAAAATTATAATTAGTCAAAGAAACTAATGATATTTAAATTTTAAAAATGATATGTTTTTATTTTATATTTTATGCTTAATATTTGTTATTAGTTAAAAAAAAATATTTCAGAAATAAATAAATTATTATTACTTAGAATATTTCTGAAATAAATTAAATAAAAAATAGGATTTATTAACTTCCAATAAAATTTTTATAATTTTTAAAACAATTAGAGCATTGAATTTTGATTTAGATAATGTCTTAGCAATTAGTAATAATAAATCTTCTAATTTTTCACCCTTCTGATTTCTGAGTTTATTTGATTTAAGAAAAAGCAAAATTTTTTAAATATAAAGATTTTAGACGCTAACAGATTTGAATATATTCTGAAATTCTCATTTCTCTAAATATTATTTTAATACATATTTATGCCCTAAATAAACAATCATATATTTAATTGATATTTATTTATTACTTATAAAATAAATAAAAAGTAATATTTATTTGTTGGATATTTGTTAATCAAGGTTTATGAAAAACACATAAGTATGTATATCTAACATGACAATATTTAAGTAGAATAATTTACTCAAAGAAAATTAACTTTCTTTTTTAAAATAGAATTTTTTCTTTTTTTATTGTGATTTATTATATCTACCTAAATATCGTTGATTTCCTTTTCGTATTTAATATATATTCTACAAATCGTTGATTATATGCTCAAAAATTACGACACTAAATTAATTTTAAAACTAAACTAAAATGCATATTTTATAATACATAAATTAGAATCAAAAATAAATGTATATTTATCCAGAAATTATTGCATTCATTTACCAATAAACTCGAGGAGAATAGTAGAAAGATAATAATTTAGTTTAGCTCTATTTTATGCAATCCCAAAATTTCAAATGAATAAAAAATTTCCTTTTTCTGTATATATATGTAATAAAAAATTTTTAATTAAATCATTAAAAAATAATTTTTAAAGTTTTACTCAAAAAAATAATTTTTGAATTTCAAACTTATTTAATTAATAATAAAAATTACTTTCTTACCTTCAAAGTTACTATGAAGAATTATTTTTTGAGAATTAATATAGGTAAAGTATTGCAAAAGAATTTCACTTTGTTAGCTAGCGTAATGTAAAGTAATATTACATTTAATAAATTAATCTCATCAATCTATTTACTATTTAACTATTTACTGTAGTTAAAATTATGAATACTGTGAAATAATATTTGAGAAGTTAAACTATAAAAAAACCTGGGATAAAAGAACAAAAAGAAACTTAAATGAGTTTATCATGCATAAGGATAATTTGTAAAAATAAATATAAATTGTATAAATTTGGAATCATATCAAAATTTGAATATAAAGCCCAATTATTTTATCTCGAATTACAAACCCATTTATACTTCATCTCTAGAGATTTCAATAAAGTACTATTGATAATTAAGGGTGCTTCAAAATTCATGAAAAGATTAGATTATCAAGCAAATCCGCAAATAAATATCATTTCTGAAAAAGCATTGCCTTTTATTTCTAGTAATAATGAAGTTAAATGTTCTTTGCTCGCAACTAATGAACTGCTCTACATTTTTATAGAGAAATATTTTAATAATGCAAATGATACATATATTAATGTATTCTAGCATCAAATGAGCAAAGGATGTGAAAATTACAATCTCCTAGAGAATCTGTTGTTGTTCTTTCAAAAGTAAACACAAAACTCGTGTCTTGGAGACCATACGAGATCGATGAATTCCCTGACCATTTTCATCATATTTTAATATAAATGTATAAAAATGTACAGTACACTAAGTAATTTGAATACATATGTCTCTAATCTGTATTTACATTTTATATGATAACGCATAATGCGGAAATATATGTTAATTTAACATTTCTTTTCTTTATTATATGAAACATTCAGGAATTTCAGATATTCCAAAGGATTATTGGGGAAATTTTAATCTTCAATTAAATTAATGGCATATTTATTATTTGATAATAAATTAATTACATTAAATATTTTATGATAAAACAATTTCTTCACTGAAAGCAAAACGAAAAACAGTTTTCAATTGTTAAGCTATCATCTATGATGTATCAATAATTTCCTATTTCATGTAAGCAATCCGTTAATCATAAAACGTAATAAAAAGAAATACAAATTCTTTTCTATTAAGAATTATTTTATGAGGAATCTAGAATTAAATATTAGTTAAGCGGAAATATTGTTTATATTACTCTGTATTTGCTGCAATATAATGGTATGAATAATAAGAAAATATAGTATGTTAAATTAGATTTTTCATTATAAACACGAATATTAATGCATATATTTATCACAAACTCTATAAATAGCTTGGCAGTATCTTTAAAAGTACTTTAAAACACTAAAATATTTATTTTCCACAAATGTTAAGAATTTTCTTCTGCAATTCTGATTCAAATTAGAAAAAATATTCAAGATCAATCTAGGAAAAGAAATAAAAGTTGTAAAAAAAGGTAAAAAAAAAAAAAACAAGCAGAACTTCTTTCTACCACCAAATTTTTCCACGCCAGCAAGAAGCACCAAGAGGAAAACGGAAGACTTGGCGATAGAATTTGAAAGCTTAAGCAACACTCAATCGGAGATCGCTTAGAAGAAAACAAACTCTTTAGCGCTTAGTGACACACGCTGCCAAAGAAAAGAAACCTTTTCGACAAATACGACTGAGTGGCTCTTTTTTTCTTCTTTTCTTCACGCCTTGAGTATCGAAGAAAAGAACATAAGACGCACATGCATGCACGAAAAAAGAACCTAGAAAAAAAAAACGGAAAGAGATCCGGAAGAGGAAAAAGAAAAATATTCAGCCTGCTCCGGGATCAATCCGCGTGAAAAACAAAGCCAAAATATAGCAGATAGAAGAAAAACATAAAAAAAAGGAATAGAACCAAAAAATAACACATAAGACAGAACGAAGAGGAAAAAACCATATCCGTAACCGCAAGTGTCGAACAGATGAGGGGTTTGTTCGAATTTCTTCCGGTTACGGGTTACGCAAGGGGTGGGGGAAAGACTAGAGTAGCTCGTATCAAATAATAATAACGAAAAAAAGGAGATGCCTTATCTTTATTCTGACATCAGAATTAAAGAAGGAAAAAGAGGAGAAGAGTTTAGTAGAGGTGGAGGAAATAAAATAAAGAAGAGGAGAGCCACCTTAAGTGGTGGGTGGTCGCAGCCTTGAAGGGGAAAATTAATTAACTTTATTCCACTCCGATTGTTGAATTAACATTGAGAAAGACACAAGTTTCCAGTTTTGTGCAATTTTCTTTCCAAAGAAGAACGTGTTAATAAGGTGCTACTGAAACTCTTAATAGGCACATTCCCCCTTTTAAAAGTCATTATCTCCTTTCTTTATGCTTTTTAATGACTTTTAAGAGAAAGCTATTAAGTAATGAAGCGGGAAAGGATTATTTTTAGACAATTTACTTTAAAAGAGGTTGGGAAACAATCATTTTTAATCGTTTCTTCTTGGATCATTTCCTTTTATTAATGGGATTAACGTAAAAATTAATGCTAAACCTGATGCATGCAAATGTATATATTATATATATATATATATATATATATATATATATATATATATATATATATATATATATATATATAGAGAGAGAGAGAGAGAGAGAGAGAGAGAGAGATAAAGTGTTTTAAATAATATTCTCATTTGGATGAAAATTTCAATTCATATTTCCTTTATGTATTGGTAAAGTAATGGAATTTTTGCCTATAACTCTATCAAAATTATCGAATTATATGTCATATAAAAAGGCTAATTGTAATTGTTTTATTATATAAATTAGTAATAAACTATTTTAATTGCCTTTGAAAATTACAGTTACATAAATGAATTTAGCAATTAATTTTCAATAAAAATAAATGTTTAGATTTGATGCTTGTCTGAAACCTCCTTCAGCTAATAGACTGGCCAGCAGATTTTTATTTCTAGTTAATGTCGAATGAATGATAAAATGTGAATTCCTTTAGAATAATTTATCAAAATTGTCTTTGTTTATTTGAAATGTGTCACGTCATCGGGGATGTGTATATTCTAATCTTTTAGACACAATTTTTAATTATAATTAATTAATACATAAACTTAGTTTTAGTTGTTTGAGCATTGTTATTGCATTGTCAGACTAATTTGATTTGAGATCAGTATGATTAATGAACTCATTTTAAAACTCAAACAATAATTTTTATTTGAATCTGTAAAAGATTTTTCGTAACTTATACAAAAATTTTCAATATTACTTATTAATTATACATTTTTCATCCATAAAAACCAGTTTAAATATTTCTATTAAAATATTATACAAATATTTTTCCTTAATGTAAATCAAAAATGTTAAAAAATAGATAAAAATATAGCAAATAGGAAAGCACATCTATGCATTTTCTTTTTTACTGAAATCCCTTCTGTTTAAAAACAAAATTTCTAACAGCCTTTCAATATAATAGATAAAACGATTGAATAAATTATTAATATTAGAAATGTGTTTGTTGAAAAGACATTGAATGCTGTATCTTAGAAATGGGAAACTGCTATTCTATCATATATATTGTTTAAAATGCTGTATTCTAAGGATAGAAATTAAATTTTTGTAAAATATTTAAAATACGTTTCAGATATACTTTATTATCAACATCAGAAAACATTCAATGAAATTACTCGAAACAATTTTCACCTGAAAAATATATATACGCTTTTATTTAATCGAAATCCAGATCGCACTACAATCCTAGCAAAATTAAATGCATGAACAGATGGGAGTACACATCCTCTACTGTTACCGGATTACCACTATCCTGATTCAAGGCAGGGTCGCCTGGGCTCCTAATACAGATACTCCCATAACCGTGTCCGAAATATAGGAATTAATCCAGGTCGGATCTATAACACTCGGCATTCATTCAGTGGAAAGAGCTCGCCATTGGTGGCTCTTTCAATCAGAGGGGGATCAACTGCTGATTGAGGCACTTGTGAAGGGGGGGCCGTATCCTCCTTGTATGCATTAATCCCTATATAATAAAAGCACCCGTAGACACTTACAAGGGGGAGGACGGTAATGAGGTTCACACATGCCTGCGAAAGAAGGAAGATGCCCGGATAAAAAAAAGAGAAGAAAAAGAAGTGCAAGAGCAAAAAGGAATGCGTCTCATCTTAGAACTCCGTTTTCAATAAGCCGAATGCCTGAAGAAGAAAACCAGGGATGGATCTTTTTTATTTACTGAAATAATGATGATGATATAATATACTTGAGATTAATATAGATACAGTTTTTATACTTTCTTCCTGTGTTTAAATATCAAAAATGATGATTTAATCATTAATAAATAATGAAAAAATATATGTGACCTAGGTAATAAAAATTTTTATTAGTTTATCATAATAGTAGATTATTATTTATACGTAAATTAATGTTATTTACATACAAGTAAATATTTATGTTATAAATAATTTTAAGTAAGCAAATAAAAAAAGTACAATAGTAAAGATTATTTCGTTTAAAAATTATTTTATTTTGAATAATATTAGTCCGGAAATTTTATTTCACATCTTTTAAACTCACAAAAACTATATGCATTAATGGCTCTCGAACTAAGTCACTAAAAAGAAAACTGTTTTGTTTGTCGCATGTATACAATATAACTAAAGGAAAGAATTGCTAAATTTGCAAATAATTCAGAGAGATTAGTGTGCAGAATTCAGCACACAGAACTGTTTTATTGAGCAGCAGTAACATTTGCAATGAAGACGGGTATTAGTTTAAACTGAAATTAAAGACAAACTTGCATATTTCGATGCATAAAGTTTCATGCAAACATGGAACATGGATGCAACATGCAAACATGTCGCATTCTTTCCGAAAATGGATACTAGAGCTTTTCATTGATCTTAAACCTTGTTCTTGTGCCACGAAATAGAAAATTCAGGAAACTCCCAAGTGCTCACTTCGACCGATATGCAAAGAAAAGGCACTCATTTCGAGTTTGTTCAACAATGTCTGAAATAATACACGAGACCTTCTGAATGAAAAGTCTTTCAATAAAAGCAATCCTATGCATTGACTATTAAAAAAATTTACAACTGCTTACATTAGTTAGGATATTTTATTTGAGGTTACATCTATCTTAGAAATATTACTGGCAGTAATTTATATGCTGTGGTACAAAACACTTCAATCTAAAATTATGCAGAATTAAACCTGTGCTAAAATAGTATTGGTCTTCTTATTATTGAATTTACATCTATCGAGGTAAGTATTAGGAAATTTTCGGAGTTTCTTCTCTCCAAACGAAAGACATCTATAAAAATATTGGAAAGTAATAAACACTGGGTACTCAAAAGTCCTAGATTATTTAAAATTACAAGCATTCCTAGAAGAGTTGCCGTCACTCAAAGCACCCCTAAAAGTTAAATGGTTCTATATACAGCATTCTAATATGTTTAAATTATTCATTTTCACTAACTTTTCATTCAAAATTGATGCTCAAACTGAAAATAAAGTTTTTATCATGAACCTAATTTTTTGAATCTTCAATAGTGTTAAAATTGGATTATTCTTTATATTTCAAACAAATTAAAGTTACGCTGTTAAAATTAACAGATCTACTAAGCCCACCTAACTTAATTTAATAAAATTAAAACAACATGTTCTTATGATCTAAATATTAATTGCTTACAGAATTTGTACTTCTAACTTTTATTCTCTGTATTTCAAAACTTACTGATGTTTCAAATTGTTTGTTTTCTTTTTTGCAGTTTTGCGTTTATAATAAAACTTTTTAATTAATCATAACCTATTGGAGCATAAAAATGTATAACAAGAATTTTTTTTAATTTCAACTTAAAGAAAGAAAAGAAATGTAAATATTATTTGATAAGCTAACTTATATTTGTTATAATTTTTTAAAACGCTTAGATGAAAAATAAAATTTCTCATTGAAATTTTATATCAAGAATTTTGAAAAATTAACAAATGTGAAATTCATGAGTTTAAGTTTATAACATTTCACAATATAAAATAGATAGTATTTATTCTTTCATACTCAACTTCAGAGAAAATAATTTCGTGAAAAAAAGTGCTATAATTTCATTTTAATATGATGCATTTGCTAAGAATAAAAATAATGAACATCAATGAAGATAATAAATAAGAAAACTATGCTTTTTTTAATAAAAAAACTAGTGTCCTTTTATGAATTTTACTAATGCTAAAGAATTTTATGTAAATTATATTTAAACTTATTATTTTAAAGAAAAAAAACTGTATTTTGAAATATTTTTACTTTATAATTTATGTATTTTCTTAATTTTTTAAAGATGCCTGTTTTCAATTACAAAGACTTTAAAAAATTTCATTATTAATTAAAACTGCTCATTTATTTTTAAGAAAGTTGCAGCTCTTGTATTCTCCTGCTGCTTTATATGATGAAATTTGATAGTTTGAAGTAAGCTAAATTGAAATTTAAAAGTGAAGTCAAATGATCTGTATTTTCATCATGCATTTCTAAAATCTCTTATTAACATAATCTACTTTCTCTATCATTGATTCCGTATAAAATTACAACACACTTTATATAATTTCAAAATTATAAATATTTTCGAATATAATTTCAAAATTGCTTTGATTTTTATAAATCTTTTATCATTGCACTCAAAATTAATAAAATTGCATGAAAAGTCACATTTATTAGGAAACATTTTTACACACACAAGCAAATGTTTATTTAAGTTTTGAAAAGATACTCCTACGGAGAGTTTTTTGTGGAATGTATTTTACCTCTATCTCAATGGAGTAATACTTTCCCAAAACTTAAATTTGAAAAGATGTATATTAAGATGTATGTATTCCTTAATTTTGTTCCTTTCGATATGCGTAATATTTATAAGATTCTGCTAAACTTAATTATTTATCCTAATTAAATGCATTGAAACACACATAATTTGTAGTGTAACTATAGAAATTGAAAATGGGTAAATAAAGCTCTTTTAAAGCATGCAAATTTTTTAACACAGTTGCTTCGAAAATTAAAAATATTAATAAGAGTTTCTTAAAATTTGTATAATTATTTAATTTATTTATAAAGAGTGAAATAGTCACATTTAGACTAATTATAGGCATTAAATCAGGCTTAGTTAAATCTGTTTTAAAGTAGAGATTTTTTTAAATATAATTCCCTTTTGGATAATCAGAACGTTCCTATGAATTTTCTAAAATATTCAGAACTATTTATTCTAATTATAATTATGAAATGAGGCTTAATTATTTTGAATAATTATATGCAATAAAATAAACATAATTAATGCTATTTTAACATCAGCAGATTTTTATCCTCTTTAATCAAATATTCATATGGATTCTCTGAAAGAAGAATAGTTATTTATACATAAATGATAGTATATCTAAATAATTATTTCACATAAATAATAATAATAATTATTTATGCATATATTCTACGTGATTGGATTAGTTTTAATAATTTAATCATGCAAAATAAAATTTACAAATAAGAATTAACTAAAAAATTAATCTTCGTTAAAAATGTAATATATATTCTGTAAATGCTGCTTTTCCTTCATTACAGTTATCTTGCAAAGAAACAAAATACCAATATCACGACTTTCTTGATTAAAATATGTTTTCCTATAAAGAGATTAAATTACATCAACTATAAAATTTTATGTAATCAAGGGATATCAAGTTAGGCAGATTCATATCTTTTTTTAATTAACAAATAAAACTGCTTTTTTGGTGTTTATCACATAAAACTGCTTCTTTAAAAACAAGTGATTGATATACTTGACTTGAAGCTTAACTTCCAAGTCATTTTTGTGTAATTTTAAATAATATTATAACAATTTGATTAAACGTTAACAAAGTTAAATCTTTTTTCATTAAAAATAACATTAAAAAAATTCCTTATAAGTTTATTATTTCAGGTCTCTCAAAAATATTCTTCATTAGAATATTTTAAAATATATGATTAGTTTTTAAATTAAATAAATAGATCAATACATAATCCTGATGCCTTACTAATAAAAATTCATAATTCTTGGTGTATTTTAAACATGATGATTTATTTAATAATACTCATCCTTTTAGTTCATAATATTTTGTATCAACTAAAAGGAATTAATTTTCAAAATATTTTGTTTATACAAAATATTATGAACTTTTAGTTCATAATATTTTGTATAAACAAAATATTTTGTAAAAGCTATATTGTATATCTTAAGTATAAATTAATTACTTTCTTTCACTGATATATTACAAAAAAAATAGGTTAAGGTTTGTAGATTTTATTAAAATATTTTGTTTAATCAGATAAATTATCTTTCAAACTGATCCTTAATCAAAGTTACGTATTATTATAAAAAATAATTTAAATAGGAATCGATCAGATTAAGACACTGAAAAATATAGAAGTTTATATACAGTCCCTTCGGAAAAAAAGGTAGAGGGAAAACTACATTTATCACTTTGATTAATAAACCTGGTGGAATTCGATATAAATTGGATTTCACTGAATGTCCTCGACCAAGCAACACAAGCGGCATTCCTTTTTTAATAATGAATAATAGCCAACTATCCTACCACTCGCCTACATCCACGGAGCTGGACACTGGTGAAACCTCTGGTCTTTTCCGATACGAGCTAACAGTCGTACAAAGAATAACACAAAACGAAAGAATTTGAAACCTCGGACAAACAATTTTTTGTTCCTTTCTTATTTTTTTTTTTTTTTTTTTTTTTTTTTACTTATCGTAGTCCAGTACTACACAGAAAGGAAAGAAAAGGAAAGAAAAAAAGATATAGAACGAAACAAAAAGTTTTTGAGAGAAATCGGGCAGAGAAAAATCGGTTGTCACAAATTCTTGCCACGGAGAGACCCCGGCAAGTTGTTGCATCGTGGGAGGGAGATACTGGTTGGTAATGGAACATTTATTACGATCCGGTCATATTTTCCAGCCTCTCCCCAGTGATTTCTTGAATAACCTGATTTTGTCATTTCATCTTTTTTTATTTAAGCTGCACATGATTCTTGACAGGCTGTGATGTTAGTGTACAAGATATCTTCTCAGCTCAAATTGCTTAAGGATTCTGCTTAAATAACTTCGGTAAACTTTATTGAAGAAAAAAAGCCTTTGATCTTATTAATCTGATCCTGTTTAATTTTTGACTATTATTATGGTATAAACAGTAAATTAAAAGTCATGATTATTATTAATTCTCAGATTTATTTGTACGATTCTGTTTTCTCATATTTCATGACTTCAATATTTTCCTTTTTAAATTTTAGTATCCTTATGATAAATTAAGCATGTGTTATCGAATATAGATTTGAATAGTTTGGTTTAGGTCTGGTGCATTTGGATTATTATTAATTTTCAGACAAGAGTATTAATAATTTAAATTTTTTTTTCAAAACTAACCTTAAACATATTCTGTATTGAATAAAACTAAATTCCACTACCTCATAACGTGAATTTTTAACAATTGTTTCATGTAATTTATATTTCATTGTAAGGGTTTAGTACAACTATCTGCATATTTTGCTTAAATTAAAACCATGTCAAAGAAATAGTAAATTAAGGATTTTAAATGTTATGAATTGATATTTTTAAATAAACTTTCATGAAAAATTATTTAAAAGTTTAAAATAAATTATATTTGAATAACATAATTTTACTCTCTTTACCTGTTTATCTTTAATTAACAATAAAAGTTATATAAAATAAATTATTGGAAATATTTTATGTTTTATATACATAACTTTCTTCATCATTACAGTAATTTGATACAAAAAAATTTAATTATTTGACATTAAAAAGAAAAATCTATTTTGTTTTGAAACGTGAAGTGTCAAAGTGCCACTGAATTTCTTAGCTATTCAATAAAGAATAGGAAAAAATATTTCACCCATACTACTTTTTTTTTGATAGAGACTGACTTTATGGAGCATACATATAAGTTGAATGTTCTATATTGAAATAGTTTTCATTCAATTAATACATTTAGTAAAAACTGCTTAATTAACACAAAATTCTATATTTTCATTATCACTTTCCCCACTTTAAGATGGCTCAAGTATAAAATTGCACTCTATAGAGTGAAAACATTTGCTTCAATTTTAGTTTATGCTGCACAATGGTAGATGGCTGCTGTGTTGCTTCTTTCTGCAGGCACACATCTTGGAGGGGACTCTAAGGATATTTTGATTCTTTCATCATTTGAATATAGCCCATTAATTTTCAATGTTTTTTTCCCCAAAAACAAGATATGGTAAATTTTCAACTGTCCAATAATAACCATTGACTGTTAATTATTAACAACATGGTGTTAAATTATCCTTTTATTTATTAGTACTTTTAGTTGCTATAAATCTTAAAGTATGCACTTTTCTTTGTAATGCAATATTTGATACTTTTATAAGCAATACTTTGATTTTGATTTTAAAATTTCAATTTCATCAGTAGGAATATATATATATATATATATATATATATATATATATATATATATATATATATATATATATATATATATATATATATATATATATATATATATATATATATATATATATATATGTATGTATGTATGTATGTATGTATGTATGTATGTATAATGTTGTTACTATTATAATTATTTAACTTAACTTCTATTAAAATCTAAAAATACTCGTTTGAATTATGTTACTAAATTAATCTAAATTAAATGTGTAAGTAATATAAACTAAAATGTGCTTAAGGTTCAGCTAAATTTGCATCATCTGAAAGTCTAATTTTAAAATATCTTTCAGATTTTAAAACTTGATGGCGCAACATTCTTTAATTAAAATTAACTACTTTTTCTTTAAAATTGGTTTCAATTTAAGGTAATGAGATTCATCGTTTTTCCTTTCATTGCATTCTAAAAAGAAGGGGGAAATGTAGCTAAATTCCTCCTTTTTATCATCAAAAAATCGATTTAAAGGCAGAGGAATTACAAGAAAATACTTTCCATTTGAGCTGTTGCAGGAGAACTCATCGACCTCGTGATGCATTTAGGGAATAACAATTTCTCTACAAAAATCACCTACATCAAGCCTCCAGAAACGCAAATTTCCCTTCCTATGAAAGAAGAAAGGGGAAAATATGCAAAACACATCATAGAATCCCTTTCTAAAGTACCGAAATAACTTCTGAAAGAGCATTCTTCTCATTACTCTCACAAACAACAACTTCATTGATTGAAAATAATGACAACCAGGAAAACGAACGTGTCTTGTCCTTATCCATCTGGGATCATTTCCTTTCTTCGGCAGCGAGCTGGCCTTCTTCCACAACGCGGTCTTTACTGAAACGTGCCGGAAATCTTTCCCCTTGACACCGAAACCTCGTTTTTACGGTTGCATAGCTGAGGAAAAGGGAAGATTTTTCTCAATTATTGAGGAAAGCAAGTAAGTTGTTTTCCGAACCTCGAAAATGCATCAGAGTCTAAAATTATCCCTAACACCCGTTTATTCCTCAGAATTTGATGTCAAGCCTTTAAATCCTTTTCGTTTGAAAGTGGATAAACATTGATAACAGTATCTTTTCACTTCCAGCTTTGTGCTAAAAAGCTGTCTCGAAGCACCTTGTCTAAAGTTTTAGCGAGAGATATTTTTAGAAGAAAACCCATTGAAATATCAAATGTTTCGATAATATATCACATTTTTTAAAAGGTATTGAACAAATAATAAAAATTCATATTTCCATTTTTAAATGTATGTTTAGTGTATAATGTGGTGTCCATTTAGAAATATTTTTTAAATAGAGATCTGCTTAAACAAAAAATGGTCTTTTATTTTTGAATAATTTTATTAAATACAATAAAATGAAAAAAATCGAATTATATAATCTTACATTTTATAAAATATCAACCTCAAGAATCTGTAATAACTAAATATTTAAATAAGTTATCATGTGGGATTTTTATTGTATTTAATGGCATCATATCGATATTTTAAGCGAAATGTAATTCTGATTCATATTTCAAATTATGGATATCATCTCATTAATTTGTTTGATAAGCAAAAAGAAAATAAAGTATTGCATTAAGGAAGTCAAACTATTTCAATTTTCTTAAATTTATTTGCAGAAATCATTTTTTCCTTCTGATAGTTTTTCCATTTCAATCATTCTAAATTGAAATTCTTACTTACTAACTAGGTTAATCTTTAAAATTTTTCGTACTATACGTTCAAAAATACTTCCGAAGTCACTTGATACATAGGAAAAATTCATGTTTTGCACTTTAGTAATAATAATACTTAAAATTATTGCCTTATACAAAATTGCTAATAACGAATTTTTTATACTTATTTTCAATATAAAAGTTGTGGATAATGACCATTTGAGATAATCAACCACGAAATACGAGGATGACTCAAGTTTGTGGAATTCGCACAGAGAAGAATTAATAAAAACAACTGAAGGTTTGGTTAGAATAATTAAACTATTTCATCCAAACACACACACAAAAAGTTTTTATTAACCAATGAAAAGTATTTTAATTAAAAAACACTTCACACAAATGGGAAAATGTAATGTCGTGGTAGATTATCTTTCTATAACTTGAATGAATGTGTTTAACTTCTCTAATTAACATTTCGAAATGGCTGTCCATCCCATATTATTATATTCAGGAGGTTTATAGAATTTTAAACCTTTCCCTTTTCCTCAGCAAAGGTCATAATCCATCTCAAGAACATTTTCAGGAAGGCTTTATAATTTATATAAATGTGTCTGTTATAAGTGTAACGTCTCTATCTAGATAGTAACAGTTTATGTTAACAATTATATATATAAATATATATATATATATATATATATATATATATATATATATATATATATATATATATATATATATATGTATGTATATATATATATATATATAATACAAAAAGAACTTGACATAGAATCTGACGCCCAACATTTGTAAAATAAAATAAACTTCTTATGAAAAATAATTATTAAATGACGACCAAAATAAGAAGCACGTTAATTAATAGAAAATTAATATATTATTAATGATGGAAAAAATAATAGAAAAGAATCGTTTAAACCACTTAATGAGGATAGAAACTATACATTATTTCTAAATTTGAATCTGGTGGGGAAATACGCGAATTATTTTTTGATGTTCCAAAACATTAAGATAGTGAAATATAAATATTTAGAGATGTTCCAATAAACATAATAATATAATCATGAAATGCTCTATACATAAAGTGTAGTATTTGCCACATTTTTTCTGTAGTACATGATTGGTACAAAGCTAGAAGGTGAAAAGATACGCATAGCTAACTCGTACATTACTAAATGTCTTCAAAGTTACCTAAAAAACGAAATGGCAGAGAACTCGTGTTCTACTATAATAATTATGAATCTTCTCATTCAACAAGATTAGAAATTAAGTTTACTTGAAAAAAGAATGAAAATCGTAGGAAATTCACTTGAACTAGTTATGTGTCACTTTTGGCTACCTTTTGATTTAAAAATTATTTTTGTCAGCGTTTTGTTAAAGATGATTTTTAAATCGTTTTCTGTCCGAAAATGAGATTGTTCAATTAATAAACACAAACTTTTCATTCATTTCAATAAATGAAAGGTTATATGTATAAAATCCATAAAAACCTCTTCTACCGAAATACACTGATTTTCATAATCAGTGTATTTCGACTTCACTGAGTGGAGACTTCACTGAACACTTCTTCTGCAAATTTGACTTTAAAAAAATACCTAGGTTTACCTTAGCACTTTCGGAGTTTTCTTATCAGCAAAGTCTGTAGGTATTTGGTTTTATCAGAAAACTCATAATATTAATCAGTCGTGCTAAAATACAAAATGAAAAATGAAATTAAAATAAAGAAAAATGATTATTAAAGAAACAAAACAACTGCAAGAAAAAGACGAGATTTCTTGTAAAAACGTACAATTATTAATTAAATGTCATCACATTTTACTAGCTGTAATCACGTCTTACAACAGTTTATTAAGTCACAGTGCACTAAAACGCTAATTACACTAAGAATTATGAAATATTTTGATATTTTATCTTAAAAATAAATCACTTTCATAAAAAAATTTCGGGGTTCTTACTTATTGACTTCTTATCAATATTAGGTTTAAGATATCAAAAAGGGATTTATTTTTACACATTACATATATTAATATGACTACCAATTACTTTCGACGTTGACATTAAATAATGAATCACACAAGACAAATGGCAAAACAGTGCAGTAGAGCACATATAAAGAGTGCGTGAGGGCTTCGGGGAAAATATTGTAAATATCGTTGCATCGCAAAAATGGACATCTGAACATCCGAAATTGTATGGTCATTGGCTTTCGGGCCAAGGGTGGAAGCATTTCCGAAACGGTTAAGTTTTTTTTTTTTTAACTCTTCTTGCACCGTCATAGTGAAAATTTGCGGTGTACAGCAAAATGCGACTTTCCAAAATCAGCTACGTGATAAATGTGATACACACGGGCCATAAATGATAGAGATGAACGATGGCTGCGGAGATGAGTTCGGGCGAATTATTACCATTGAGCAATTGTCCATCCAAATGAACCAGGGGGTTTCCAACAGTGTTTCCCATTCGAAGCAGACGCTTTTTTCATGCATTTATGCTTATTCATAATTTTTGGTAACATCATTTTTGATTTCACAGGTGACGAAGGTTGAAATTTGCACGAGAGTACCATAACTGGATATCCACTGAGTGGCAACAGATATCGTTTTTCCATGAATCACCGTTAACGTATAAGACGTGAAATTTCTAAAAGCCAATACCCTATAACATTGTCAGAACAATCCTGACTGGAGCATTATGGTGTGCAAAATGCTTTCCTGGCATTCTCTGGGTTCATTCTTCATTGTAGAAAGCACGATGGATCAATATACGCATCAGTTCTTGCGGATCAGATCTTCCCCCATGCGCATAGTTTTATTTTTTTCAAGATGAGGGCATCTACTAGCAGCACAATGAGATTTGTCATACAGCTGACAGTAAACGTGCGTGGTTTGAATATCACCAGGATGAATTTACCGTTCACCCCTGGTCAGCAAAATCACCTGATTTAAACCCTATCAAGAATCTATGAGAATATCTCGATCAGTTTATTCGCAATATACAACCTCACCTGCATAATCTAGCTTAGATGACAACGGCACTGTAATGAGCACTGCTCAACATCCCAGTGAACACCTCCAAGAACCTGATTGACACTCTTCTTGTATGTTTCACAATAGTCCGCTCTACGAAAGGTGGTTATTTAGGATTTTGCCAAATGGCCACATTAATGTGACTGGACTGTGTCTAATTGTAACTTGCGTCTAATTGAATTTTCATCTTATTGTAAAGTCAATATCAATAGTTTATTGTATTTTACAAATACCAAGGACAACAACTTGCTCGTATGCTCTGAGTCCACATTCGTTCTCCAATACTTTTCAACATTATAATTAAAACCACTTAGTGCATAGCTCAGGTCCAGATTTTCAATTGCCTTTGTCTGACCAGAGTCATAAAGAATCCATACCAATATTGATTCTATGTGTGTATGCTTATCCAAATAACACATTTATATTAAATTCTAAACTTTAAAATCAGGTGGACTTTTTCAGAGAACCAGACTAATGCCGTAGATCCTTTAATTTCTGTTATAATAATTAGTTATTTTCATATCATAAGATGTCATTAAATGCTAATTATAATTATTAGTTAAATAAATAGAATATATTCCATAATTAAACATTATATTAGTACAAAACAATACATAATTATCCCTGCTAAACTTATGATAATTTACAATAATAAATAAATTTTTTTACACAATCATGCCCTCAAATTATATATTTGTAGTATAATTGTATAACTTGTGCATAAATATAAGTAGTATATTACAACTATAAGATTAATTGCAACAAAAACATCGTGAAAATGTTTCTATTTCTAGTCACATGTCAATTGTATATAATCTTAATATTTAGTCTATCTATTGATTAAAGCTCATATCAATAATAAATTTATAAGTCTGTAAAAATAACACTAGGCTCTTATGTAATACTAAATTTAAAAATTCAGGCTAAACTTTTTATTGAAAAACAACTGCCGCAGACTTCGAGTTCAGTTATGATAATTGTTACCTTTTGCTTGATAAGATGTCATTTGCAATTTTCGACAAAGCAACTTTACTATGAAAGTTCCACATTTTTATAGTTGGAGGTGAAAAATCAAAGCGTCTTTTCATGCCTTCTCACTGTGTCATATGTTATTATTCCACTTGGAGTTAGAAACGCAATCTGACAACACGAGGGCTCTAAAATCTCAAGGTTTCACCCTTTTGTTCCTTTCTCAAGTAATGTGGTGATTTATATTCAAGACTTCCCTGAAACCACCTAGCCACATGATTGATGGTGAAAAGCAATCATGATTTATTTTTCCGTTTTTGAAATATGTCTTTTTGCTTACGTTTTCTCTCCTTTTTTTTCCACTTTTCTGTTTGGAGGGTATGAAAGTGGATCGTTGCAACTGTTGCTGGTACTTCCTTTTTTTACGATGATGATTATTATTGATTGTGTTTGAGTTGGGGGAAAATGCTTTTCCAGAGAATGAATTAGTTATATGACAAAAATTTACAATAGATTTTATTTGAATTTATCTGTCAGAAAAAAATATTCTTTGAAATTTAAGTTGGAGTCAAAAAATTGCAAATTGAGCTGCATAATCTCAGCACTTAGTTTGATAATATTCTTGAACTTTTTAATAGTTTTTGACTAAAAGGATAAGCTTAACATATTTTTTATTCAATTGTTTAAAATTTTTATTATTCTGGTGTGATAATATAACTGTACTCATTGAAAAATTAAAATTATAAAAATAATTTGTTAATTAAATTACCTGATAAACAATTAGAAATAAAATAACAATTAATAACTACAAATTCGACAGATAATTACTTTTATCTGTAGAATTTGTTTTCAAAATTTAGTACTGCAAATATATAATAAATTGGAAGATGCGAGTAAAAAAGGAAACTTTTGGAAACATTTATAAAATTTACAACTATTTAAAAATTATATAAATTTATTTTCGAAATTTCTAGCTGCATCATTCTAACATTTCTCGTATTGTTGAATAAGAGACCATAGTAATGATCAGCTTGATTCTGAATAATAGGTTTACAGTAAAATGTATTTAGAAATATGTATCATTAAATAAATTAGTACAGTGACTAATAAGACAATAAATTTCAGATAAAATTCAACTCACGACATCAACATTGTCTCTTATTCAAAAGTAAATCAAACATTTTACGCTTCTTTGGCACTTTTTTTTTAAAGCCGATATACCTTTGACATTTGGGCTCAATATTTTTTAAAGCTTATTTAGTATAACGTAATTAAAGCATATATGTATATACTATTGTATAAACTTATTGTGAATAACATCTTCGTTATAGCCAATTATTTTTCCTTAGAGCATATTTTTTTAATCTACCAATAGATAGTAATTTCTAGAAGCTAAATCCGGAAAATACTGAGAGTGGGATCGATATTTTAAATGCATTTAGCGCAATTTTGATATTGTTAAGATTAATATACAAACGAGAGCTTCATCTTTATAATATTCTTTCATTTCTTTATTTGTTACCGTTTTTTTTTCCCTCCAGCTTTAAGTACACCAATAATACCATTATGGCATTCGTTATTGATTCTTTTTCAATTCTCAAAATAATTGATAAAAAATAATACTGTAAGCATACCAAAATAAAAGGAGGAAAGCCTTGGTTGATATTTGCTTTTTTTGTCTATTTGTATGGCCTTCGTTACTTGCATTCCTCTCAGATACCTGCCAATTGGACTTCAAATTAAAATGACGGATTCTTATTTCATTTATTGTCCCATACTTTATGAAAGAAATCTCATTATGCTAAAATATCAGCAAACAGTCTTCTCAATAGTCAAAATGATGATCTTTTCGGTTAATTATGAGAAAAGCGATGACTATTTTGAATACATTTTTCTCCTATTCACATGCAAAATAGTAGCACCAGTATACTCTCCTGTACTTAGCCCAGAGTTGGACCAGTTAGTGGAATAAAGCGGGTGGAAGTCTTCGTAATTTAGAAGCAGTGATCAAGTAGAAGATTCCCTGCACCTGGTACCCCAAGAGGTATCACTTCACTTGGAAAACATTGTGACTACGAGCTAGTTAAGCGTTTAAGAGGTCAGCTCTTTCTCATAAGAAACTCAAACTCATAAGAGAACAAAATTATTTTTTTGTCTTCTGTTCAAGAGCTGAATTGGGATGAGAAGAGCGTCATCATCTATGATTGTATAACTGTGCTCAAGGTCAACAAATCACTCCTCTACTGCATACTTCAATAGAATTGTGTCCGAATAATATATTTCATACCCTTAGTGTTCGATCAAACAACACTTTTTTATTAAAAAGCAAAGCTTTAACCAGACATGAAATTCAGATTTTTTATTGTTTTGAAAATTTCAAAATTAATTTTATTAAAGTTACTGTATTTTGAGAAATAAATAGCAGAGATATAATTATAAAACTCTCAAATATTTAAAGGTTATTACTTCCAAAAACCTTGTAGGTTTGGACAAAGAGAAAATATTTACGTCTCTCTTTACGAACTTATTGAGAGTAACAATCAGTTATATTTACCATGTATTCATTACTATTAAAAAATTATAAAAATTGAAAATTCTGAAATTAATATAAATAAATATTTATTTTTGTTTTAATATTCTTGTTTATTTCCACTTCTTAACTAGTGAGAAAAATTAGTTTTTCTTCAACGGTTGGTTTTTATGTACAAAGATTAATTTAATCAATATATATCGATTGAAGTTACATATTTGCAATTAGACCACATTTCATATATGAACGGCAAGTATATATAAATGAACCCAAAACCATATTGATACTGAGAGTATGAACGTTGATCACTGAACTATCAACTCGGTTTTGAGCTATAGGTCTTCTGAAATGAATTTAGAAATATAAATCATACAAATTATGAGATCAAGGACATTTTGTATTTATTTTTGTATGTAAATCTTAATATTTTTATATAATATGTTATTATAACCTTCCTCTCTCTCTTCACCTATGCGTCATTTTATAAAAAATTAACTTCATAATTAGTCATTTTTCGTTCAGTTTCTTGGATTATTTTGTAAACATAGGTTAAATAAGTTTGAGAAAATTCCTGCAAATTTATTTAGTTTTAACATAATTAAAAATATTTTTTTTTTTTTTTGGGAAAAATTAAATAAAAGAACACTTTTTCTAAAGATGAATTCTTAAAAAAGAAAAAAACATTAAGCCTTCGGTTAATGATAAAAATGTCTTTGGATTAATTATTGCAAATAATTCAGCAAATGTGCCAACTGAAAATCATAAAGATGAATACCTGCCTAATCTACACCGGAGAGAGTTTACATCCTGACAGCCGATTCTCAAACAAGACCGTCTTTTCAAGACGAAGCAGCTACTTAATCTATAACCAAAGTCACTTCCTCATTTATGACCGCGTTGGGGGAGAGCGGGTGGAAGGGGGATTACTTAACCCTTCACACACCTCACACAACAGGAAAATCCTTTTTTCACTTCCGAAAACCCAACACCCTCATGGTAACACGTGGCGAGCCCAGAATCGAAATCCTATCCCCCCCCCACTCCTTCAGATTAGGCTTCACAGCAGCAGCGACGTCACTGGGCAGACGATTAATTATCGGCCGGGAGAGAGAACACAGATTAAATTAAACAAACTTAATGTGGTTTTCAGGGGCGCAGAGTTTATTAGGCGGGTACACAGTGGCAATAACTGTCGGTGGCCGACCAAGGATGTTGAGGATTTATCATCTCCTGCAAAAGCCGAAACGGCTTCCGATACGTACGATAATTATAAGCGTTATCGACCGGTCTTTCCACCGGCGTTAACCATAAATGTGTCTCCCAAACTTGAATAAAACGACGCAAATCCCTGTCGTTTTGAAAATCCCCAAAGGAGTATTACTCGTTTGTAGCAGTTGCATGCTAATCAAATGCTCTAGGGAAAATAAGTCTTTCACCATTTTTACTGGCTCACTTTTTCAACAATGGCCTCCATTGAATCAATCATAAACATGAGAAGTAAACGTTGTTCTTTTTCTTACAAATTATATTTGGAAGTTTTTGATGTTATTCAAATGTCATATCCTTAACATGGATATGTGAAAGTGATTTTGATGAGCAAAACAATATAAAAGGGAAATTTAAGTGAATTCTCATGCAAATTTTCTCTTTTGATTTCACTACATGGAAAGTAAGCACGTATTATTTATAGAGTTAATACTCTTCTTATTTTTTTAATTAATGATTAATCACACACACACACACAAATCTATTTACTTTTTATTTCTTAAGGACGCTGTTAAGAATGTAAGCGCATTTTGATGAAATTACGAACCACTGAAAAAAATGTTTATTGTGTGTATAATGAGTTATTTTACTTCATTATACAGAGTAAACTGAGATAATGTTATATACATTAAAGAAAATACTTTTAATTTTCAGTTTAAGTTAAACTCAAATTTAGTTTAAATTAATAGTATTTTTTATAAACATGCATAAAATATTGAGCTAACTTGCAGTTTGTTCTCATTTTTTTCTGGGTTTTATGTAATGATTGTCTTGAATGGATCAACTTTTAATAGCTTCAGAAATAATAAAACATTCCTTTTCTAATATAACTTCATTCTATACATCAATTGAAAAAATATTTCTTTCTCTTTTAAACAAGGAAAAAAAATAAAATGTCATGTTTGTAACGATACTTGCACATTCTACACATTAATTTTAAGTCTGCAAAGATATTTCATGCCTCTAATACATAGATATTTTTCCATAAGAATCAAGAGAAAATAGTAACTTTTATTTATGATTAAGTTTTTTAAATTAAAGCAAGGAACTCATTTAATTGCGTAATATATTTTAAAATAATATATTCTTAAATGTGTCACTCATTTTAATTAAATTATGTTATGTAAAATTTTGTATGTTTGTTTTGAAATAACTTTATGTGTTTATTTTGAAATAATGTGGTCGAATAAAAGGAAAAAGCTATTAATTCATTGAATAATGTTTCATTTTTACTCAAAAATATTTTACTATTTTCTTCGTAACTTGCACAATATTCCTATTTCATTAATTACTAGAACAACCAAGAGAAATCTAAAAGTATTTTCTATAGAAACATAATATTTTTTTAAATATTTCGATATAATTAGAAAAATATTGGACAAAAGTAATGATGTTTCAAAAAACATGGCTATTAAGATACTAATACAGTTTTCCTTATTCCTAAGGAAAAGTGCAACTATTTTATCTGCATATTAACTTCAATTGGAAGAAGTTCTATGTTAACTTCAAATGGGAGAAGATAACTTGAATTAGTTACAATATATGATTTTAAACTGCGAATAATTAGCAGTGTTTCTGTGATACAAAGAAAGAATTAAGCTGAATATCTAAATTTGAATAAGGAAAAACTGTTAGAAGATTCAAATATCTGAATTCAAACATTTTAAAATAATGAAGATTTATTCATTCATGAATATTGAGAAGACCTACTCCCAAAGTATGAGTAAGTATTTTCTATTCATACTTTGGGAATAGATCTTCTCAATATTCATGAATGAATTAATGTAATTTTTTTCTCTAAATTGAAAATCAAAAGGAACTACTAATTTGAGAAATTTTGAATAAATAAAAAAAATCATTGAATACCTAATTTCGAATGAAGGAAACTTTATGCAAAATTCCAAGATTTGATTTGCTAAATGAATAATAAATTTGAATATTTATAAATTTTGAACATGATATTAACTACATTTAAAAAAATACCCAGAAGTATTCTATAGTTTATTACTTTACAATTTTTTCCAATATTCAAGAATTTAAGTACTTTTAAATGGACAAAAATACTGGGTACCTAAATTTTAATAAGAAAGAAAAGTAAATATCTGAATCACAAATAAAGGAAAAAAAATTCGCAGATCTTCAAAAGTTATATTTTCAATTGAAATGGTGTGAACTTGTAATGTATCTATTCAACATTCAAAAGCCGAGAAAGATGTGTCTTCTTTAGATATTCCTAAAGTATTGTCAAGATTATCATTAATTATACCTAGGTAATTTACATTAACTTTTATATTTATAATAATCAAATAATATGACATCCTTAGAGTTAATTGGCCTAACTTAATTTAAATTTTTCTCGAAAATATAATTGCTATACATAATTATCACACCTTCGTAATTCTTAAATTGAAGATTTCCACAAAAACTTTTGATAATTATATCATATTATGATTACAAAATTAATAGAAAAAATATGCTAAGTGTATTTTATTTATATTAAAAAATTTAATTGATGGGTAAAATACAGCCGAAAGTACATTTGGATACATTTAACAAACCCCAACGCCAGATTTTATGCCTACACCGCAAATTATATAATAAGTTTAAAAGAAAACATGTACATAACATTACTTAATTAAGTAATTTATTTATTTTAATTATCATTTGCTTAATTCTAGAAAACATATTATTAAAAATAAAACTGCTTCCAAATTATACAATCATTCGCAAAGCTTTTAGTTTACAAAAAGTTCCTGTTAAGAAATAGGAAAAGACTCGAAATGATACAGAGATACCGTTACATATTTTAGCGACTCCATCTGGCTAAAAGAAGCGTGAAGAAAATTGCCTAGGTGTATAGCCTCGACGTCTTTTCACTTTTAAGAAATAAAGTAGTGTACAAGTGACTCCTCAGCTCTCGCTTTTATAGAATGATCGGAAATTGTTGAAAAGCCTCGAATCCATCCACTGATGTCTCTTCAAGTATCTTCCCATAAACACTGATCACTTCGGCTCTTCTCTGATGCTTTTATACTTTATTTTCAGTTAGATAAATTTTATAAAGAAATATTTACTTTTTTGAAAAGTATTTTTATCTAATAATTAAATATTATTTGAATTTCTGAAAAAAAAAATTACTTTTACTTTGATTCGTATTTTATTTTTTCCTTTTATTATAAACTTTTTTTTTATTGATATAAAAATAAGATGAATTTTGGTCCTTAAAAATTGCCACAATATACTGTAATGAATTTTAAAAATTAATAAGTTATGCCAATAAATTATGATTATTATATTATATGTTAATAAAAATTACTATGGACAATGAGGGAATAATTCAAATAATTCATGATAAAATTAAAAGGTAGATAAATGAAGATGCTAAATGACAGCAAACTTCAATCATTAATAAATTACATTATACATTAAAACAAAATTGAATGAGGAATTACTTATACTAATAAATAAGGATTAACTATATATATATATATATATATATATATATATATATATATATATATATATATATATATATATATATATATATATATATATATATATATATATATATATATATATATATATAATGAATAAGTTACATTAACGAGATAATAAGGAATTCAAACTCTGAATAAACTATGATAATAACATTTGCACTGAAATTTAATGATAAATAAATTACTCTGAAAAATACTTAAGAAGCTTAAATAGATAAATTAATTTAATAACAGATTAATTTAATTTATCTATTTAAATTAGTAATTAATTTATAATAAATAAATTAAATTTTGAATAAATTGCAATAATATTTTGCGAGTAAAATGATATAAATAAAGTACAATAATAAATTTTAATGGTGTCAAACAATGAATAAATTAGAAAGAATTTGAAAGAGGAATAAATTATTCTTATAAACTGCGAAAAACTTAAATAAGGAATAAACAACTCTCAAAAAAATTAATGTAAATACTAATGAATTACATTAACCTTAAATATGCAATTAAGTACGATGAACTTCAGTAATAGGTAAATTACGCTAGTAAATTACATTAAGCTTGAAAAAAGTACTTGTTAATTTTTTTAATAAATAATGTATACATAAAATATATCTATATGCTATCGAATTTTTGTCTGGGATTGAAATATAAATGGCTGCATAAAATGTAATGAAATTTACACCAGGATGCTAGACTCAGACTAATTTAAAACGCATGATATTTTTCTCCCAGAAGTTTTGAGGGCAGTGTCTGTAATTAATTTAAGACGTAATTAACACTGGTTTGAATTCACTATTAATTTACTTATTTCCCAATTCTGCTTGCTTCAGAAAACGGAAATGCATAATTCTATATTACTTTTAAAATTATCATTTGCATAACTTTTGGAGATTGTGGGGAAATATTATCGACGTCTTTTTCTACAACATTCTCTTATTATTCTTTGTTGGGGGAAAAAAATAAAATATACTCTTGATAGGAAATGCCTTAGTGTGTGACTGAAAAAAGAATCCTGCTTACAATATTTAATAACTCAACAATTAAAATGTATTTTCAAGCGTTAAATTGGATTTTTTTAGCAAGTTTGTACTAACACTTCATTTTATTCGGTAAAGCAGCGTTTTGAACAAAGCTAAGCAATTATCTTTATTTTTCCGAATATCAGTTTCCCCTGGAACCTATGTCTATGTTTTTCACTCTGGAACCCATTTGATCAGTTAATATTAAAAATATTTGGGCTTAAGAAAATATTTTCAATTAAGCAAGTGAGTATGAATTTATAATTTATATTATTAACAAGACATTATAGCCTCTAATCTAAAAACGTATACAATTTAAGAATTCGTTTTTAATATTTCCTTATATTACGTATATGACTTTTTTAAATGTCAAAAAATAAAACATACCTTGATTTATACCTCAATTAGTTATAAATTGGGATTATACATTATTTAATTGATAACTCTCCATAAGTACTTAGCATTTATGATCGTTAAAGGCAATATATTAATTAGATGCAACACAATCTTAATGTGATATTCTCAAAAGACGTTTGCAAATATAAACAAATTCAAATGCAAACATTTCAAATATAATTAAAATTATTTTCGTCCCCAAGAATACCTTAAGATAAACCGCCATAGTGATAAATTTATCCAAATGATTAGTTAACACAAAATATTTTTTTGGTACTTATACTCATAAAGACAATTTATCATATACAAGTAAAGATTATCATCTTACTAGAGCCATAATGATATTTGTATAAAATAATATAATCATGTGAATTATCTGAGAAGTAAATTAACTCATCTTTTAATATTTGTAAGAAAAATATATTAATTTCTAAACTATCCTTAACAATATCATTGAAAAATAATTTAACAAAAATTAGCTTACTTTATGATAATTATTAACAATGAGACATTCAATAAATATTCCATAAATACGAGAGTTATGTAATCAACTATAACAGCAAGTTTGAAACTATTTCTTCCCCTATACTTTTGAGTCATTTATCTTAATAAAGCAAAAAAAAAAAAAAAAATCTTGGTCAAGATTAAAATTTACAAATATCCAAACTATTTATATTTTTTAAAACTGAGTTATTTCTAAGAGAAAATTACGAGAAATTACTTAAAAAGGCTTATTAATGTCATAAATGTATCGATATTTCTCAGTATCTCGTCTGAATTCTCTTTACCTAGTGAGAAGAAAAAAATAACTGTTTATAGTAGTATTAATTGAATTCGAATTACTTTATATAATTTTATCGTGTTAAAAATTGATGAATATGCTTTAATACAGAGGTATGTGGATAAAAGAGTATGTACCATTATTACTACAGAAATTACACAAATCACAAATAAGAAGAAAATTCTAGCATCAATTTTTTGTGTCCCTGCATTAGTTTAATCAGTAACTATTCTTTTGGTCTATTTTTGAAACAGTTATTTTCCAATCTTATAATTATTAATTGAAATTTCTTATCATATTTATTAATACCTTTTATTTAAACTCAAACTTATAATAATTAATGGTAATTAATATAGTTAATTTAATAGTTAAGTTTAGTTAATATAAAAAATTATATTTTCCCTTGAAAATTACAAATTGAATTTAATGATTATTTTAGTAAGTTATACAAACATAATAAATCTGAAAAATATTTAGATGATTTTTAAAAATTTTATAAAAATTTGTATTTGTTCAAAAATACTTCAAATATAAATTTTACCCTATTTTATCATATTATAGTTTTGAAAATCCATAAATGAAAAGTCATTCATCTTAAGTAGGTTAAAATAGTAGATATTTGTCTATTATTTATCTTATTAATGATCAATAACTTGTTGTGGATCCTTAATAGAATATATTGTAATCAAATATAGATAAAAAAAATTGCAAGTTACTTATTGACCCTGAAGATTTAAAATCCATTTGCTCTTGAGTCGATTCACTTTTAAATCTACTTAATAAATGGCTTAAGACAATCTAAAATTGTTTTATCTATTTCCATTTTTCATATTAACTTCTTCTGACTGTGTGCAATCTCGTATAATACCTTCAATTTCCTTCGGAAAATCTTTATGAGAATCTTAAAATAAATGTTTTAGAACTAAGGATTCGAATTCTTTTCCAATTTTATTCCACCTTACCATGTGCTTGAAAGAAAGAAATCAAATCTTAACATGGTATGAAAATTCCCAAATAGATAAAGCGCACGAAATAAAAAGATATTTCTTTTATATTTTTTTATATCTATTTCACTCATCTTATTTCGTTGGAGAGCAATTTTTGGTTAAGTCCTGAAGCGACCAATTTAGCCCAATAAAGCCACAAGACCCTGAAGCTCCAGAGGAAAATAGAAATGGAGGGGGGAAATAAAAAAAAGGGAAAAATAGGGAATTTTTGCTTTCGAAAGATACGCTTTGACACATCTTTTTCCGCAGACATCACAAAATCGAAAAGTAGAAATTTTTTTGCGTCCGTGTCTCATGAGAGCAAGACTGGTGTGATAGTCTTTTCGGATTCGATGTCGTTAAGCAAATCTCTTTTTATTTTAATTTATTTTCCAATTTTCAAAGCTAAAGATTCCCACGAATTCTATCTCAACCCACAACAAACGACGAGAATAGAAGCTTTTACTGCTTTTGGAGCATAATTGATTCCCAGTTTTTATCTTCCAATGCATCTGATATTGAAAAATCCGATAACGATTTCATTTCTTGTGTAAAAAAATTGAAAAATGTTAATAAAAACAGTGATTGCAAACACACACAAGAAATTGTTTTAAAGACAATCAGAGGTAAGTTAGGAATAACACTTCCGGTACCTTATAATACACAAATGTGCTGTTAATCAAAAACATTCCATGCAAACTTTATTACATAAATATTATATATTTGTTAATTATATTATTACAACATTCTAAATTTTATTCAAAATTTCTAAAACACGAAAAGAAAATTTGCATATATAAGGTTGGGGAATAATTTCTTAGCGTTTTTACCAAAGACTTTTATTTAAACAGAAAACAATAATTATATCAATAATTTAATCAATTATATTGGCTGTTGGTGTTTACAACCTCTTTGAACCTCTCGACCAATTTGTTGATGACGTTCTACCAAATATCATCTGGTTTGGTGTTTCAGAAGTTGTTGAGTCAGTTTTTAAGGACCTCTTTGTTATCGAAAGTAACGCCCTTCATATGGTTTGACAAGGAGTGGATGGTAATCGGTTGATGCGAGGCCCTAAAAATACGATAGATGCCGAAGGATTCGAGCTCTTAGAATGCAGCTTTGACTACTTGTGCAACATGGGGACTGGCGTTGTTGTGAATGAGTATGGTTTGACCGTGTCGATCTTTTCAGTCAAATAGGCTTATTCACATGGTTTAGCAGGGCAATGTAGTTCTCCTTGTTGACTGTGACATTCTTTTCGAGCATTTCCCAGAGCACCAAGAGGTCCTTCAAATATGGCTCAACAACTTCTTTGATACCAGACTAGTTAATTTTGGAGAAACGGCATCAACAAATTGGTCGAGAGGAGGGAAGAAGTTGTAAACAGTGACGGCGAATACATAATTGATTAACTTATTGATATAATTATTGCTTTTTGTTTAATTAAAAGTCTTTGGTAAAAACGCTACGAACTTATTCCCCAATCTAATATAATATCCTCAATATCTGTGTGTATGATATATTTTAATACCAATCAGACTATATCTATGATATATTCTAGACTCAGTGCTAATTCTTGAGTTACCATGGTAATGATTTTATTTTTACACTCATAGATCTAAATTTTTAATCCTGTAAAAATACATAGATATTAACCAATAATTTGCTCAATCTATTCGTTTAACAATTATCTCCAGACATCTTTTCGATTATATACTAAGCCAATCTTTTATCAAAAATTTTTGCCAAATTTGTCATTTGAAAACTTTTTCTTAACAATTGTGTATTGTATAATTTTTATTTAATGTCAATTTGCATAAATTATGTTATTAATCATATTAAAAAGGAAAGAATATTTTTCACTTTTACGTTGCTGCTTGTGCTGGGATGCTGCTGTAACTCATGGATACTATTGAAGTTTTAAAATTACATCTTAAGAGCATTATAAGTAAATTAATGTGTGCGTTTATTTGTAGTACTCGTTTTTTGTCCATCTTTGAATTAAAAATAGCTGCGTGAAGTAGAAAGAAACTCCAATTGGGAATATTTCTTCGCTTGTTTACTTCAAAACATGAATTATGTATCATTTCATAATTCTGATTACAAAGCTTAAAATTAATTTTAACCATATTTATCACTGACTTGAGATCGTAAAATTGCTTATGCCAATATGCATATCATTCCAATATTCTGCTCATTTACGAATGGGATATTTGATAATTAATCCCCTTTATAATTTTTTTAATAGAGAAGGGAAGAAAAATGTGAATTGAATATTATTTTCATTTGATATTGTCACTGATTAAATTTTTAAAAAAAAATAAATAATATTTACCTTTCTTTTCGATTTTTAAAAAAATAATGTTTTGATCACTGCAGCGAATACATTTACGTTTTTTCTAATACACCGTCGATAGGAAAGGAATTGCAACTGGACAAAATCAATAGCTATTCTCATGTTTAATAACTTCATAACTAATGGAAATTTTCAAAATTTCACACCTCATTCATTTTAAATAAAATTAAGTAATATTTAAATATATCTATCTATCTAACACATCCTTTTTTCCACTTTTTCATAAAAACTGTTCACGCATTTCTACTGAAATCTGTGGGCAGTGAAACCTAGCTGACTTGTCCTGTTATCAATTTTATACAAGTTCTGCCATTTTTTTAAATAAATATGCTATCCATTTCAAAGGGAGAATTTCAAACTGACAATTTATTACTTAAATTCTTAGCTATTATATTAACCACGTATATATCTAATAAAAAACAAAAACTTCGATTTTAAAATTATTTTTGAAGCAAAAATATTAAAATATTCGATTAAAATAAGTTACTTAAGAAATGATAACTCTCTCTCTTTCTAAAACTGAAAAAACCCTTAAAATATTTTCATTCCATTTCTATTCAATTGAATAGCAAAACTGTACTGTATACTTTTCTTAATCTTATACATAGTTAACATCCATTAATATGCACTACTTTAATCAAATCCATTAATAAATTTTCTTTCTTAATATTTTCCTATAAATTAAAAATACCCTTAGTTACAAATTTTTCAAACAATCTTAAGATTAACTGTTATCCCGCCTTCTGGCTACAACAAATACCAGAGACTTTGAGAGCGACTTTCAAAGTTACGAGAAGAAAAAGCTTCTGTTAAAGTCATATATTTTTATGATAAAGACATAAGCAGGTAATCGACATTTATCGGACTTAATAGAATGAACAGAAGATTTAATTAAGCGTCATTAAATTAATGTCACCATGTTTCTCAACAAAATGATTACGTCCAGAGAGTTTGGGATAAATTAAATTTATTTCCGTGTGAAAAGTGTGGGGAAAAAACTTTATTCACAAGCTAACAGATTAAAAAAAAACACCATACAAAGAAGAAACATGTCTTACTTGGGTTAAATTTAGAGCTGTTACTTATTTATCTTTATACCTTTTAATTCAGTAATGTTGAAAGATTTCTTTTTTTTATAATTAAATACATATAGTTTGCTATGTAGGTAAAAAAAGTTCCCTTTAAAAATAAGTAATTAAGTTTTCTGTATTCTTTTAAGCATTACTTAATTGTAAACAGGTTTTGTTTGATAAATTTCATTAACTAATAACTATATTCTTTTTAAATATGTAATTATGGCAGTTTATTCAATTTATTATAAAAATTCATGATGAAAATATTATAAGTTTAACATTTCTAATGCATCACTCAGTTTTAGAGCATATTTATTCGTATCTAAATTTTAATAATATTTAAATAAAATAATGTATTAAATAAGTATAAAATTTTATAAAGGTTACATTTCAAATTTTTTTTATAAATTTAATTAATTTTTAATTATATTTTTAAAAATTTAATGTTAGAATACTCAATATTATTTAATTTTTAATTGATTACTGCTTAAGAAAAGTTTTCATCAAATTATACAAAATAAAAAAGCCAGTATAAAACCTTAAAAATTAATAGTTTAATAATAAAAAAGAACTCACTTGGCTCCTGATAAGCAAAAGCCTCTGCTATAAAAATATTTTCGGTGCCTTATTTGGAAGATATGCATATGCATCATATTTCGTCAAATGGTTAATTTTCCTTGCATAACAAATAATAACCACTAGGGGAAGTATGCGGGACTGTGTTATTACTGTGTGACTGTGCATAACTCTGTGCAAGTGAAAATTTATAAAATATGTTTGCCACTGTATTTTAGCATGCAACTGTTTAGGATAAAACGAATGTGATAACCGCATGGTCACATCTGTGGAATTGTCTCATTAGAATGAAACTGGTCAGAGAACGGAGTAATAAGAAAATTTGATGAAACATGATTATCAAAGAACACGAAATAAGCGATAACCAATTGATGAATTGATGTCAAGCGAAACTTTCTTGTTTATATGTCCTCGTTCAAATATATGAACAAATGACAATCACTTAGGAAAACAATGAGAATACTTTCATTGTTAATCATTGATCAAAACACAATAGGAAAAGTTACCAGAATGAAAATATGTGAAAAAGATGATGACTGGAGATGAAATTTGCATCCAAAAATAGTAAAGATGTTTAAATTCATTTTGGGACTGCATGACCCTGCATTCATTATTTTAAAATAAGGATTTCTGGTGATAGGAATATTGTTTTAACTATCGTATAGATAAGCAATGACATTAGTCCTCATAGTCTAATTTAGTTTTTAAATTGTCTTCATTTAAAATTGCTGGAACACCATGGTTAACAGATTCTGATACTTCTTTTCATCAATGGAATTAAATTTGCAGAACTGTCTTCTCATTGTATACTCAGTTGTCACATCTTCTCTGATCTTCCTTTATTTTTTGCCTACTTAACTAGAATTTGTTCCTAGTTTCTACTCGGATGAAAGAAAACTTGCTAAGGAATTCTTACTTAAAGTCATCATCAGAATTATTTTTTTAACTAAAATAACTTTTCTAGGATTAAACCACTCAAACAAAATGCATAAAAATGTTACTAATAAATTGAACCTTATACTAATCAATGCATGTGCCTTTCAAACTTTAAAATAAGCCTGATTTACATTTATTAGAATTTTATATTGATTACCCGAAATGTTTAGTATTTTTAATGTTTTAACTTTATTTGAGTCTTTTGTAAATATTTGATTTCAGAAATTCTTATAAATTTGGGATAAAACGGGACAATTTCAGATAATAATCATTTTTGAAGATTCAATGTTATCACTTTTAAAAAAATAATTGAGATTATATAAATTTAATCACACCTCAGATATTTTATAAAAACGTAAAATAAAAATATTAAGTAAAATAAATATTGATTATATTTACATTTGGTGAATTTCAACTTTAATATAAAAATTATTTTTACTTAATTATAACCATTTAAGAATATTTACAGTAGCAAACAAATGTAATGTAAGTTATACATAAAAATTATAAAAACAAAATATAAATATTTTTTTGCTCTGAATTTTTTCTGATTGTGGTTCAACTTGTGCGTTAAATAGTTGTATAAAAAAGTCTTAATTTTTTCACTCGATTATTTTACTTAATATTAAAATTAAAAAAAAAGAAATTAAGCATTTCGTAAGTAATTCCTTCAATTGCATTTCTTGAAAATTAAACTTTCACTGAGGAAAAGAATAATAAATCTTATTGTATCTCTTTCACGTATATAAAAAAGCAAATTTTTAAAATTTATATGCCTTTAAATAATACAGCTATTTTGTATAAAAATTTTTCAATATACAAAATGGTACCAAAAATACAATGACAGTAACAGAAAATGCGATATTTGAATGAATAATAATACAATGTTATAATGCTATGCGTTATTGCATCTGGTTACGATGTCAAGAGAGTAAATTTGTAAGAAATATTTCATTTTCAGCCATAGTAAGACAGTTAGACAATATAATACTCAATGTATAGAAATTGTTCTAAACTTCAAAAGCATTTTACAGATGATTAATTTTGAATGCCAATTCTAATAACTATATATATATATCTGTTATAAAATATGCTATATTTGACAAGCCAATAGATTGAAAATAACAGACATTTCCCTTTAGCTTTTCCGAATTTTGAATCTCATATTTTTTTTCTATTTAGTAATTTATAATAATTCACACAAATGCTATTTTACAAATAATAATCTATTATTTTTATTTTGTAAAGAAAGTTTAATCAAAATTTTTCCACCAGAATATCTTCTATTGTTCAGATTCAATTTTTATTTCCTATGAGTATCAGCCCTTTGTCGTGAATCTTACTGCTCCATATGAAAATATTTTATTTGATACAACTTAAGAAAAATAAAATATTTAAAAAAAATAGATGCATTAAGTTGCAAAAGTTATGATTGAGTTCTTTAAGGGAATAATAATCTTTCACTTTTTAATTTTACTATTTTTAATATAGCTGTACTTAAGATTAAACTGTTCATATTAGGTTTACTGGAAAAGTTCTGCCTGTTTTTAGAATAAAACAAAATAGTAACTTTTTCCTATCTTAAATAAACATTATTGAATAATACAATGGCCATCATTATTTATGACTTCTCGCCAGCGTAATGGAAATTTGTATATCCAATTTTTAATCCTCTAGATGCCGAATATTGAACCAGGGGTTGTTTGATGTACTTTTTCCTTAAATTCTGTTTTTTTATAATTTTTAAACTATCTATTTAACACATTTTCCATCTGTTAAATATTATTTTCGGCATAGATGTATGCCATCGGATTTTGCAAATTTTAATTTTTTTTTCAAAATGTCAAGGGAAGCATAACATTTTACTTAAATCTTCGTTGTAATAAATAGATAAAAACTTCATTTGTGTAATTCATAAAATACTAAGCCGAATCATTAGATGACAAATGTTTTCACAGACATGATTGACGGGATAATACGATAGCACTATACATATAGTTATTGGATATCAATTGCGATGATCTCAATAAGTATTAAAAAACAAACTCAGAAAGTTTCAGGATTTGATACAACTTAAAAATCAATCAGTCTTAAACTCCAGTTTGTACTAATAAATTTAATGTGTCTTTATATTTGCTGTAATTTATTCAGTTGCTAGAAATTTATAGATACTTACGAATATAAAGTTGTACTTTTTTAACTTCCAGATATGTAACTTATGCCACTTTTTCTCTGGGAAGAAAGCACTAGCTTTGTACAGGGTCAAAACAGCCCCGCAGGATATTCGAAATCGCAATTATGTTCTACGTAAAAATCCATAAAAGCACTCTTGTGATTCCGATTTTGGGATGACAAATTTCTGCGGAGAATGTTTCCGCTATCATAAAGCTAAGATAAAAGGAGGGAAGAAGAAAGAATATGTGTTTCTTTCTCCATCTTTATTATATATCTATCACAACGAGTCGTTCGCCCAATTTTCCTTCAAGATTTGTGGAACTGAAGCGTCAATCAAATTCAATTGTCAAAGATCTTTACGTTTTTCTTATATTTTTTACTTTGGAAGAGAAGTATTCTGAATGTGAGGTGACTTTGGGAAATTTTGCTACTTTGAGATAACTTTTGAGCTTCGAATGGGGAAAAAGATACTTTTTTAAACAATAAAATATTCAATCAGGTTACATTCCTAAATATGATAAAATTTTTATAATATTAATATTTTCGTGAGCACATGAAATTGTCTTTATAGAATAACTATGAAGGAAACAAAAATTTCAACAAATTATTCTTTCGAGTTGTGCTTTAAATACATTTATTTTGAATATTTTGAATTGTGCGCTCAAATTTTAAACTTGTATTGTGAAGATATAATAGAGAGCAATCTCTAATTTGCTATTTTTTTTAGATTAGCAGGAGTTATAAGTTATTTACTAATGGTATGTCTGATTACATAAATGTTCCATCCAAGGAAAAATAGTACAACATATTACATTTTTTTGTTTGGCTAAGACGTTGTTTGAACCTAAATCACTTGAACATTTTAGGGAATAACTTAAATCTCTAGTGTATATAAATACCTGAATAGATAAAGGAGGAATATCTTATCAGGGATAGTTTTCATTGTCGGTAAGACAAATCTTATGTACATTCAGTATCTTTTCATACGTTCAACACAATCATTATTCCATTGCTATGAAATGTGCAATGATTTTCACTGCCACAACTTTGAACCGCTCCTATTATTGTTTCTTTTCATCGCCAAACTCTGGCTATCAAATTAGATTTTCAATTCTTTTTTTTACCTTTTTGAACCATAAATACTACATACGTAACATATTTTATAAGCACTTATGTTCTGTTCACTGATTAAGCGTTGCTGACAATGTCATGTTCAATTACAATTTTGTTTTCCTCCCTCTGAATTTCAAGGTCATTGTTTCTAGGGGACACACGAGAGTCTATATATATCTTTATGTATATATATACATACATTTCAATGTGTACATTCCAAAATATAGGTACTGAAATCATGCCAGCAGATATTTATCTTTTTACTCTCTTTCATTGATTTATCTATCTATCATCCCATTGCCGTTTCAAATTTTATTGAAGTGATGTATCTGTGCCTTATCCCATAATTACATATCACAAGAGAAATCACTTTTGTTGAAACAGAAAGTTTTCAGACAGAGATCTGAATCATCAATGCTTTGTTACTTTTAATCAACTATGAGCAAATGACATACCCACTTCGAATCGAATTTTCTCATAGACTAATGCTCATGTTAAATAGCGTACACACATCTCTCTCTTATAACTTTAAAGTGTTGGGTATCTCACGCAACTTCAATTTACGATCGAATAAAACTATTTTGTTGACTTCTTTCATGTTTTGTAAAGCATGAGCCAAATCTGGGCCACCCACCAAAACTTCCACCATCATTCATGTCTGTACGCCATATTTAAAGTCAGTAAATTGCTTTTCTACTATAATAGCTGAAGTAGAATTTGAATAATGTCAATCAAGCCACTTCTGGACTGGTAAAGAACTGCGTATTTTTCCCATTAAATATTAATGTTTTATCAACGCATTAGAATTCAAATTTTCCATTGTTGTGAACATTATAAAAGTAAGTCATTAAGAAACACTGCAATTTTAACACATATCATTTGAACATCAATACTTTCTAAAAAATCACATAAATTTGTGAATAATGGCAAATTTTAAATTTCGTCCATTAACTTACTGAATGTCACTTTATTTTTACTTTTGTGTACGCTACATTTTTAATGTATTGACTTTTTTTACGAATTAATCTGATTGTCATTACACAACAAAAGCAATATCTGCAATTTTCACCATCAACTTACATTTAATTGCTTTGAAATATTCAATTGAATTGAATTTTAGATAAGAAAAGTTTTTCAAATAGCTAAGTTGTGTGGTTAAAAAAATTTTTTTTTCCTACTCCATCAATATATTTCAAGCATAAGACCTTCAGAATCTAGCTTTTTTGTGCATTTTGTATTTTATAAAACAAAATGAGGAATAAGATAAATCATAAATTATATATATTACTGAAATCAGTTTCACTTTTAGCATTTAAAAATCTATTTATAAATTCCATTATAAAAAGAAAATCTATTTCTAAGTATTTTTAGCCTTACGCTAACCCCTTAGAGAGAAGTCATGCTATTATATTTACATATATATTAGAAATGATAAAATACTGTTTAAATTTATAAATAATTTTTATTTTGTACATTTATATTGCCTAAATTGCACCATAATTGACTATTAACAATATCCTTTAGTTTTAAGATCAAATCAAAGACAAATTCTGGTGATATATAAATTCTTAAAATGATTCTTTATCACCAGTTTTAACAACAACAGTAGGCAAGAGGTTTTAAGTTCCACAGGTCCATATAAATACTACATTCTTATTCTTGATCCGCTACACTCATGGAAAGGATACCTTCATAAGCAGAATATAGTAGATTCAGTACTTATACACACTCACTAAAATATTTTGACTGTATTAATTTAAGGAAAATATTTGACAGAATTATAGATTTCAAGTTTCTTTTTAAATGTATGTATTTAAATGTAAATGTATATTTTGAAATATTTTCAAAATACAGAAGTCACGAATCTTAATTTTGTCAACTATTTAAATATTTAAAAGATAAATTTAGAATTAATTTTCAGTTTACAGAATGAATATTGATTGCTATTAAGCTTTTTAATCATGTCTAAAAATATCTCCGTAGGATTTTCCGTGTATTAAATTCCAAATCATGACCACAGCATCAAACATTGTACATGTCACTTTAACAAAAATTACACAAAAAAACATGGTGTGTATTTTGAATCTGCCTACTATTACTATAGTATGTAACGAAATAAAATATTTAAAAAATTGTAGATGAACACTAATATTCTAATTTAAATATGCTGTTTGTCACTCTATAGCATCACATGCTTGTCATCCAATTTCAAGCTAATATTTAAAAAAAAAAACTATAATAGAAAACACTCTAGGATACACATCCGCAGGTAATCATAACATATTTCTACTTGTGTTTGTGTTGTAATGTTATTTATGTGAGTGTATTTAATAAATAAAAAACATAAATTGGAAATGGTAAGTTCGTTCATTTTCAGTTCAACGAATGCTCTATAAAGTTTCTTTTAAAAAATACCATGGCCAATATTGATGAAATATATTTCTTAACCAAGAACATTTCATTTTCCCAGCATCATCAAATAGTTTTCATGAACAAAACCAAGATAAAATGAAATCAAAATATTTATCATTAGCTTGAATTATTCCGAAAGCTAGTAAAACCAAGATACAACAACAAACGCGCCAGTAACAAAAAAACAATCGTATGTAATCTATCAAACAAAGGTAAGAGAACAAGCTAAAAATTAAGAACAAGCTTACTTTCCCAAGAGAGAAGAAGCTCTCATGGAAGAATTTCATCCATCCTTTTGTTGACTTGAGAGGGAGAGACATCCAATGCAGTGGGTGGCGTACAAATGAGAATAAGCTGCCAAGTTAATTGAATTGCATTTCCCATCACGTGGAGGCGTAGGGTCAACGAGTAAGTAATCAGGCAATTACTGGTAGTGGAGATGTTAAGGTACGCCTTGATGTCCCCGATAAATATTGGCGCCTACTTCCCTTTCAAAAAGGCGTGATACTGATTTTTTTCTTTTTTCTCCATTGTTTCTTGACATATGCACATGAATTTCTGATACGCAATCTTGTACACGAAATATAATTGAGTACTAAGAATCAAATATTTGAATAGATCAGCTATCATTTTCTTGATATGTTTTTACAAAAAAAACCAAATGAATTTTCGTTCTTTTAATGATCGAATACTTTATTATTAAAAATTTAAAATTCTAAACGCGAAAATATAATAAAGTATTTCATTGTTTTAAATAATAACGACAGTGTAATGTTTTTGGAAATATTAACTTAAACAAAATTTTTTAAATAGTTGCCAAAATCACCAATAATGGAGAATAGAATGTTTTAGTTGATCCCTTAGTTGAAATCATGATCCCATTTGAAGTTTTCGCAATCTTTGATTAACAAAAGCACGTTTAATACTATTATTTTTCATTTGATCTATATGAGCATAGTATGCTTCGTTATACTACGTTCGTTACGCACCTTTTCTGTGTAGTTTTAAAATTGTTTAAAACTGAACAGAAAAGATGCATCCGTATAAAAACCATATATTGTGTTCAAGTATAAGTCTATAAGTCTCTAAATCTTTATCTATGTTTTATAATGCATAACGTGTTATTTAAAAAAAATAAAGGTATGAAATGTATCAAATCCTTAAGTGGAAAATATGATTACATTCACAAATATGTTTACACTTATTTACTAAAAAATATTTGTATGTATTATATTCCACGACATTTTTTACAGAAATAAAGATGCTACTTTTTCTGAAACGCATTTAATATTTAATTACTTAAATTATATTTTCAAAAAAATTCATTAAATTTTGTTTTTTCATTTTATTAAAAAAAATTCTGGCAATCCCTCCAAAGAAATTTAACCCCTAAATATTTCGATATGAGAGATATAATATAGAGATTATAATATTTTGAACTTACAGCTATTCTATAATGATTTCTCTTGTTATTGTATATACTGAACTTTAAAAATTGAATTTTAAAAAAAAACTATAGTTCGATGCAATATAGAAAAATAATAGTTCGATGCAAAACACTATTATTCTTGCAAAACAATTCGAGAAAATTATGGTTTAAAAAGGATTTATTGGTGTTTGTTGTAAATATTAGCAAAAAGATTAACAATATTTATATTGCATCGAATATCATTACATCTACAATCATATTCGTTCGTTGGTTGGTGTCGTGTCCATGGGAAGAACTAAAGATGACCATGAGTGTGCAGAACACAGCTGGCTATCTCCTTGATGTTTTCGACGTATACGCTCTTTGTTCTCCCATGGAATAATGGTTGCCATTGCCTCTAAAGAAGTTGGACTTCTGCCTATTGGTCCGTGGAAGGTATTTTAATCAAATTCAATGGTTGGTTGGTGTAATTCCTCGAAAAGAAAGAGCATGCACAGTAAAAAAAAATAATAATTACTGGGGAGCAAGAACTCCGAGTAAAAACAATATCTGGATAATAAAGGAAATAAACCAATAGTTAAACAAATCATTATGGAATAACTACATACATTGAATCATTATTTGAAAAAAATATTGTGGATATCAAATAATTTACTTAAAATAGAAAAGTTTTTGATAAGTTGCTTGCATTTTAAATTTTGGTTTCAATAATATCAGCAACACAAACCTATGAATATCACCACATGAAATGATGTTATTCAGTGGTAAATGCAACTCTCCAAACTTTCCCTAGAATCAGGGGAATCTAGTTATGAAAATACAATTCAATTACTACAAACATAAAAAATAGTTCAGTGTTCAGATCAAAACTTAAAAGTGAAAGAGTTATGATTAAAAATGCAATGACTTAGGAGTTAAAATAAAAATGATAACAAGCGAAAGTATTCTGGAGAAGTAAATCATTACCAAATTTTACCTAACCACTAAAATCACAGATAAATCAATAATAATTAATTCATTGGTAACTTGATGAATCTGTCTCGCTAAATTCTACCAATGCTTCAAAGATTAGTTTTTAGTGGTCATACCATGTTTCATGACGACAAGGCATCCCTATGTACAGCATGACCAGTCAAGGAATTCTTTGTTAAGAATATATCATATTTAAGCGTTTTCTTTCACTAAAATTATGTACTTAATTATAAAAGAAATATAAAGTTTTAATGTAAATGATATCTACATATGAGTCGACTCGCAAAAAAAGAGTGTGCAATGTTTGGACTAAAGAAAATTTCTATTAAATACTTTGCCTTAGAAATTAATTTTTTATTTCGTTATCTCTTATATTTGTTTAATTAAATAAATATAATAGATAACAATTAAATACAACATATGTATTTTAATTAACCCATGATAATTTTTTTAAACGTGTGAAGGGGAAATACAAAAGCTTGAATGTCATTTTTATGATTTCCAATGGTCACAAATTTTATTTTATAATTTAAAGTAATAATTAAAGAATTGTGCAACTGAGTAAGCAGATGAAAAATTAATCCACAGATCTAAAATTCAGTAGTTTGTTAGCTTGATTCCCATCTTTCGGAGATATACTCGTAGGGATTTGGAATTCTCTTTAAATTATATTTCTTGATCAAATTAGCATAAAAAATATACCATAGACTAACACAGTCAAACTAATTAAGACGGAAATATCACTGTATTAATCAAGCTTAAAATAACTGAAGAATGATTTCCTTCTATTATAACAAAACACTATAACAATTAGAACATTTATTTACTATTTGAATAAATGATAAAGTAAATAATTAATTTTGTAATTTGACTTGTTTAAAAGGCATCAGGGAGTAATTTGAACGACAACGAAGATACAACAGCTTGGATTTCAAACCCAGAAATCAATTAATTCTGATTATTAATATCCTTAATTACAAATATTTAGCGTATCAAATAATGCCTGCTGTTTTCGTGGAAATCATAATCATTATGAGGAAAGTATTCATTTCCTTTCCAAAATAACTATAATACTGGGTACTGTAATTATCAAACACTATGCATCAGGTATCACTAGCTTTTCCTTCGAAATATATCTTCGTTACATCTCTATTAATTCATTTAGTCTGACTAGATGTGTAGGCTACGAGGACAGCAATTCGCCTTGTTCCAAATAATGAAGTTCTTACTCCCCGAGGTCCACGTCAGAGCCCCGCTCTGGTGGTCAAATTGTAATAGCCCAATCGAAAATTGCTTTAATTTACTTGCTAACAATTTGGAAGATAATTTGCGAAATTGCTTCGAAATCGTCAACTGGCTGGGCACGCAGCAAAGGGAAACCCGAGACCACGCATGTAATGGCATGGAAATGGTTCGCTAATTAGCTGTGAGTTATGCGTGACTTCCAAGTGATATTTTCATTTTGTCCACCAGTGTGCAGAGCGCAGGACACAATTTCACATGCAATTATTTATGATTTGAAAGTACAAGAAGTGAAGGAATAGCTGTTCAAAAAAGTCATTAATAATGCAAGTGTTTTATGACGTATTTTTTTAAAGAAGTCACATTTTTCTTGAATGTTTATCTATTAACGTTTTACTTTTAATATTTATCATAGATATCGCTGTCACTAATTTATGCTTTTTTTTCTTGTTATCTTTTCAAAGTTTTATTTTTTATTGAATACTTTTGTGCTAATTTTAGTGCTTATGATAAATCATAGTATTCTCGACTGTTACTCAGAAACAAGTTAATGTAAATAACTGAATTGAGTATGTAATTTATTTCTTTATCATATTGATAAAATAGTTTTTTGCAAGTTAAAATTATAACACTTGATTTAGTTTAAAAGTTATAATATGCTTATATATATATATATATATATATATATATATATATATATATATATATATATATATATATATATATATGAACAGAAGCTTTTATAAAAAAAGAAAGAAACTTGAGCACTAAGAATAAAATTAATTAATTAATTTAAGAAAATTGGAATCATGTTTACTTAGAAATAATTGAAGCATTAGAAAAATATGATGGATTAAATTATTTAAAGGTAATGTAAATCAAATGATAATACATACTAATGACAGTGAATGATATAAATTCTAAACGGCATAAATTCACTTATACACCTGTAAACTTCAAATAAAGTATTCCAGGAGGATGTCGCATAAGTATTAGCCGAGCTGGTAGCAGAACGGTTAGCACTCTTGCCTTTGGTGTAACAGTTAGTGAGTTCGAATGCCACCTTAGGTATAGATGTTCCTAGTAGTTCGGAATCCGTCGATCCCGGCATTACTAGCCTTCATGAGTAAAAATAACCTTTGAGTGACAAATGAATTTGAAAAAAAAAATCGGAATAGTATGACGCAGCATAACTCTTAGAATTTCTGATGAGTTTGAAGGCATTCTAAGCAGTTATAAGCTTTTTCTCTGATTATATTCTGGAATGGAAAATTTTTGTATCACTATAATGATGCGCTGCTTTCCATACTGCAAATGCCATGAATAAACTGTTATAAATGCTTCTTCACCGTCTCAAACTTACGAATTCATTCACAGAACAGCTTCTGAATTAGTTGGAGCATCAATTCCGCTTAAGAAATACTTGAACTGCACTTCAGAATAAATGGAATAGGATTCTGCCAATATTATACCGGGGCATATTACATAGCTTATTCCGAAAAGTAAATGTTGTAAATAAAGCAAAAAGATGATCTGAAATCATATTCGGCATACATGCTCGGTGTCTTTTACTCAAACAGTACCAAGAGTCAGGCCTCACTCTAAAGCAAAAATAGAATTTGCAATACAGCGTTGAATAAATATTATTTTATACAGCTCATTTATATTCTCATTATTCATACTGAACTTACTTCTTATATTGTATTTACTTAAAGGTGGTAATTTCTTCCAATAATCCTGATGACATTGCGGGCTTGGGAATCGAACTTACACTTTAAGCTAGAAATATGTGTTAATTCAATGGAATGAATAAATTTCGAAAAACATTTGATTCCATCAGGCAGAAATAAGAGCTCTCTGAAGCATACACATATTATAATACTTTAAAGAAATTTTCCTTATAATGAGAGAAAAAAAAATTTAAATAGTGAAATTTGCATTTATTGTTTGCAGCAAGACTACTAATATAACGAACACAAATTCTGTATAAAATGAAATTATTTGCAGACTAATAAACTTCCCACAACTTGAATTCCATAGCTTTAATTTTTTTCTAGCTCTTTTTCATTGTTATTTTTATTTTGACAAAATAAAATGCACTTGTTATGTTTTCTCAATTGTATACTTCTCTTTCTACTTGATAATGTAATAAAAATTTTAAGTATCAAATTTGGAATAATGTTAAAATGTTACTATACTGTTGGCCACCGTAAATGCAAAACCCTGAAGGAACCATGAAAATAACATAAAATTTATAACAAGCATTAGTGAAGGTGAGATATGTAAGTGATTAGAATTTTAGCATCGACGCAAATCACGATCACCTTTGGGGCCACTTCAAAGCGTTAGTTAAGGTTTTGAGATTTCAAGTTCAGCAACTGTGTTTTTCTTGTGGCTTTTTTAACGATCAATTAGGCCTCGTAGAAAACAAAGATTATTTTCTGATCAAGTATCCGAGTGCAACAAAGGAAAGATAATGACCTACATAGATAGTGGATTATCTTCCACTGACCAATAAACTAGACTTCCACTAACCAATAAATATAGCACACGACTATCGGTTTTATCGGACCAATAAAACCGATAGTCGTGTTGGAAGAAACTAAATAACTGTAATACGATATGTGATACTTGGATGCAGGAGGGTACGATGGATCCACCTCAGAGTACCACTTCACTTGATGACAGTCAAATTATGAGGATGGCAGTGACAGATCTCTAAGCCACATCACGAACCATAGCACAGCACATTCAGTCTGTAGCGCATCATTCTGTGTCTGCGCGTACCATTCTACACCGTTTACAGCAGAGTGGTCTCTCCGCAAGACATATATTGCTTCGTCTGCCCTTGACGCAGAACCACAGACGTCACCACCGCCAATGGTGCGACAAATGAAGAATTTCGCTAGCAGAACGAAAGGAAATTGTCTATACTGACGAGCCACGTTTCTGTCTTAAACACCACAATGGTCGCATTCGAGTCTGGAGACACCGTGGAGAGAGGATGCTAAACAGCTGTATTATGCACCGCCACACTGGTAATGCACTGGGTATTATGATATGGGGTGATATTGGATATCATTCTCACACTCGTCTAGTACACATTGGCGGTACTTTAAACAGTCATCGCTACATTTCCGAGGTGTTGGAGCCAGTTGTCATTCCTTAAGTGTTTGCTCACAGCCATACTTCAAAAGAATAATGCGCAACCACACGTGGCACGCATTGTCCAAGGGTTCTTCGTCAATCGACAGACTGAATAGCTTCCCTGGCAGGGTCTCTTTTCGGATCTTCCGCCGATCGAAAACATTTGGTACATGGTTGCTCAATGATTGATCCAGAGTGCATACCCAGCTGCCACACCAGATCAACTTTGACAACGTGTGGAATTTGCTTGGTTTGCTGTACTCCAAGAACACATCCAAAGTCTCTTTGAATCAATGGCGATGTGTGTGGCTGTGGTGATCTCCAACAATTGCGGCTATTCTGGCTACTGATTTTATCTGATAATCAAATCACAGATGTCTATATAAATTTAATCATTTGATTCTTGGTCAACATGTTATCTACATGATAAATTTTATTGTGATATCTCTTTCCTTTCTTGGGTGGCTAGCGTATATATATATAATCATAATTTTTACAAAATGTGGGTCGATAGATAATGCTTGATAAAGATTAACATTTTAATATTATTCTAAATTTTATGCTTAAAATTTTCATAGTATAACATGAACGATAAGAATAAATATATATATATTCTTATTTTTATTTAATAAATTTTTTTATGAAATGAAAATTTTTGCTGAAAATAACATGGGTATATTTTATTTAGCATTTTTGATTGAAGATATATTTAAAGATAACAATTGTAATTGAAATATTATTTTTCTTTTGTTAATTTTTTAAGTAAGTCATTTCGATTACATGGTGAGGATTTTTTTAAGGCAAAAGTTAATTATAATTATGTTTAATATTTTCGACTGTAGATATAATTTATTAAAAGTAATTATTAGAATTAATATTTGTTTTTCTTTTCATTTATGCTTATCTTTATTTACGGTTAATTCATTCTTATTTATGCTTACTGTTCTGATTATTTTAGTTAATATTTTCTAGAAATATTTCTCCCTAAATCTTTGTGTGATTACTTTAACGTCTTGATACACTATTCCGATGTTGAATATGGGATAAGTAAATTATTCCGCAAAAGCTGCTGAAAATTTCCAATTGCTAAAATAATTATAAAAAAAAAATAATAGACAGCATAATTCATCGCCACATATTTTTTTTTCCAAAAAAAAGTAGAGCAACAAAAGAAAAACTTTCGCTTCGCAAATTAATCCAACAATAATGAAATCAATTATATCCGAAAGAACATAAGTTATTGAGAACCACCAAATGACAAAAGTATGGAACTTTGGAAAAATAAAAATAAAAATTACTCTCTTTTCCAACGAAAACCTGAAGGAGACGAGAGAAAAAAATAAGAGAAAAGGTAAGAGAAAAAAAATGTAAGAAATGATTTTCTTTAGCAAAATAATAACAATAAAAAAAGTAAAGAAAAGAATGAAGGACTCCCCAACAAAAGATGGAAGGTTGTAAAAAATAAATAAAGCACAGGGACAACGTCATAGTTTTCAGCCGATTGCCCTCTGTTTAAGATCGATTCGTCGTGTTCCCACGAAGAGATGCGTCGGCACTTTTGCCCGCTAAATCAGAAGGAGCTTAATTTTTCTCGCCTCTAAATCAGAACCACTTTCACGTTTGAAAGAGCTACGGTTTTTCAAACAGCTTTGTCAAAAATTCTACATCTAGTAATCTCCTTTCTCTATTTATTTATTTCAAAGGTTTGCTGAGAAAAGGGGGGTTTATATTTTTCGGGAAAACAAAATCACAGAGATATTTTTGAAAATCCTCAGATTTGCGTTATTTGTTACATTGGAGTATGGTATTTTAGTTATTAAGAAGTAAAATACTTTTGTATTTGTATCCATAACATTGTATCAAACTTTTAAGTGAACACTTGAACACCACAACTTTTGAAGTAATTTAAACTGTTGTAACAATTTTTTTTTTTTTTTTTTTTTTTTTTTTTTCAAAATATTTTCCTAAATTTAAAGTTAGTTTGCTTGATTTATTTATTGCATTTAATTTTATTACAATTGCTATATGGTGGAAAAAACATACCAGGATATAATAGTTTTCTATTCATTTTTCTTAATTGATAAATTTTTTAATAAAATTATTTTTGACATTTTGATTGCTAACAATAGAGATAAATATATTAAAATTAAAGTTATTGTTACTGAATAAGATAATAATAATTTGCTTCATAATTACTAAAATTGTTAAATACGTTACAATTTATAAAATTTAATAAAAAAATAGTTATATATGCTGTAATTTATATTACACACTAAATATAAAAACTAAAAATTTCAAAAATCCTGCTAGCCATAAATAATGTAATATTTTTCTTTAACTACTTGAGGAAATCACTTCACTTAACCTAGATTATATGGACCGTATTTTTTTTATTTCTATATTAAAAAATTTTCTTTTAAAGTAAACAAAAACCAAAAGTGGAAAGATAATGTGAATTCAAACTAAGTTTATGAGTCACCTAAAACAAAATAAAATATTAAAATTATGGTAAATAAATTCTTGTACTTTGCAATCATGTAATTTAAAAATTATTTCATTTCAAACTTCAAGAAATCCTTAAAAATTGTTATTAAATTTAACTATATTACTATCTATTTGTGATATATTCCTTAAGTTTTGCAGAGAATAAACATATACAGCAATACTTTTATAATACAATGAAGAGATTGTTCCTCGTTATAGGAAAACGCGTTATATAAGCATTCTCGTAAAAGGCACTCATATGACATCGTATACCGTGTTATGTACAAATAATTCACGTTTAACTTCCCTCGTTAAAGGGTGTTTAAATCAAATATTAAGGAAAATTATTTTATGAATGAAATGTGTGCGTTTTATTAAATTCAATTTAAAAACACTTTAAATAAAAACTTATATATAAACTTATATAAATAAAGCAAATATAGTTACATACATACATATCGGCGCATGAGAGACCCGGACAGTACCTTTAGGTTAACGGGTTTGGAATACTCACTCATCACCCAGTGCCTCGTAAATTTGAACCGCGGTCAGGTGACAAGGTCACACATGAGCTTGTACCCTCCTCTCCCCATCCACGTCACACCAGCGGAAGGACTTTGAATGTCACATATTTACGTGAACATGTTCCCAACCTATGGAGCTCCAAGCAACCTAGTGAGGGAGAGTGTGGTCACCCTCACAGTCACTATCCACGGCAAATGACGCTTCACTTAACGGAAAGTGGCGTGAAGCTACTGAATTCAAAAAGATAGTTTTATTACACATTTATTTCATATAGACGCTGAACGTTCTACCGACAACTTTTTTTAGCGGAATGTTCATAAATCAATAATATAATTTAGTTTAAGTTTATAAGAACACAACTGACATAGTATGAAAACGTGCGCGAAATTTATTGTGAACAGTACAAATTATTAAAAATTTTGCAGTACAGAAATATAACATGGAAAATAAACACGTTATAAGGGGAAGGAGACACGTTCTGTACGAGGGACGTGAAATCGTGTAATATTGAAACGTATTATAAGAAGGATTGCTGCATTTCATTATATTTGCTTTTTATCAACAAATTCAATATAGCACATATTATCTTTTAATACAATTATATTTCGTAACAACAAGTTAGAACTTTTTTCCTTCTAACTGAAATGTCAGAAAATTGCGATTAAAGTATTTTTCATTTAAATAGAAATATTGAATTATGCAAATTTAATTTTCCATTATTCTTATACGCATGTTTAATAGGAACATAAAAAAGTTTAATTATATATTGTATAGTACGGCTTTGGGTATTAAAAATGTTTGATATATTTGATAAAAAAGTAACAAAATCAGTTTTTCAGCACATTCAATTTCTTGGAAAAAAAAAATCTCATAAAACTCTTTCTATTTCCTATTTTCTAAATAAAGACAAAAATTATTTCTCATGAAATAATTTTATGCAATTTCAATTCATAATTAATTAATTTATAACGAAAGAACATTATACTTTACATGATTTTTTAAATAAAGGTAGGTAAAATAATTTATAAGGGTAGATTATGTGACTTATAATTCACGTAACAAAGGAAGACAAAATAAATCCCATTAATTCAAAATAAAATGTTTTTACATTTATTTTTCATTTCATTGCTCTTATTTTAAGTATAAATTTGAATTCAAAATGAAATAATATAACTTATGACTATGCACCATTTTTTTCAACCAAATTCAAATCTGATAAAAGTAGAATTTTCTTCCATGTGGGTGGAAACGTATCTGGTCAAATAGATGTCCAGTAGAGTTGAGGAGTCAATTGCCCACTAGTTGAGGTTTGACGGACGTCACTTAAGAGAGACTGTTGCTTACCACCATCCATAAACGTAGGAAGACCAAACTGTGATCGTTACGCACATTAATTTCCGCCTCCCAAAGCATTAATCAATGTCAGTCTTCGAACGATCAATAGGCCTTTGTGGACAAACCTCCTCGCTCCGAGAATCATAATTTACTGGAATTCGCTCTCCACCCCCCCCCCCTTTCTTTTTTCATTTCTTCTTTCCATTCCATCACAAGCATACATTCGTCGTTTTATCTTCAATGTTGATGTTGGATTGTTTATTGCAGCAGATCTTGTTATTCATCTCCTTATATAAATGTTTGTTTCTTTTTTTCGAAAGGGCTTCTGCCACGGAAATTCATCACATTAAGCACTCTCCTTGAAGCAAAATAATTTTAAAAATGAGTTTTTAGTAGATATGAAAATTGCGCTAACTTGGAATAATAATTTTGATAACAATTTCGCTTCATAAAATATTTCGATGTAAGTATAGAATGTAACCAAGAGAGATACTAAATTTGGTCACGCAACTTTAACGAAATCTTATTATTTCCATCTATTCCTCCCTCTATTTTTTCAGAATAAGAACTCATTTTTTCCTGGAAAGATTTGAAGAATACTAAAGGAAAACTTTATGGTAAATAAATATAACTATTATAGAAACTGGATTAAAATTTCCCTCTTACAAAATTGTGTAACATAAATATCATCTAAAATTCTATTGTCTTATTAATTTTTAATATGCAATCACAAAAGACATTTCTGTGATGGTAAATCACAAACATTTATCCTATCATAAAATCTCTAATAAGTTAACCTGATACATATTGTTTTAAAACAATGGTAAAAGAATTTGCAACTATAAATAGTAAAAGTAGAACTATAAAATATTCCTAATATAAAATATTATTAGACATTGAACCTTATTAAAAAGAAAAAAAAAACTGCTTATATATTAATATATTTTTGGTTTGGGTAATCAAACTACTCAGCGTCAAGTCCAATGTACATCTGATTTTTTATTGTCATTTTAAAGCGCATCTAATAGTTCGTCTAGGAAATAACGAGCACATAAAAAAGTATTTTATTCTTCTTAAGCATTTATAATCATGAACATGTCTACATGTCTATTACTGTTATTTCCATCCTGATCAAAAGTTTTGGAATGAGTTTTCTTTCACACCCTTTTTAGAACAGAAAGGGTAATTATAGTTTAGTTATTGTTTTTAAGAACAGAAAAGGCTGTTTAAGCTTTGCATATTTCTAAAAAATAAGTAACTGTTTATATTTATTGTAAAAAAAATTGAAACTACTTTGATTCTTTTCTTTATGTTAAATTATTCAGTAGACTCATTTTGAAAATTAAAAATAATTCTAACATAAACTAAAATTTAAAAAATTTAATGTGCTTGTATCAAATTGAATAATTAAATACAAAATATTTGAAGAAAAATAACAAAAGAATTATAAAAATTACACGAAATTATAGAATTACATTAAAAATTTATAGAATTATATGCAAATTATAAAAAGGTAATATGTTCATTTATTTCAAATTTAATTGAAAAGCTTCAGAAAATTTTTAATTTATTTCTTGGTATGATTTTATAAAAACTGCTTTTGCTTATTATTCCAATTGATTGTTAAATTGGTAAAATTAATTTCCCCGAATGTTGAATTTTGAATCAATTAATATAAGCTAAAAAATGGAATATTTCATATATTTTTCACACTTATATTTCAAATGTTGTTTATTTATTAAAACTTACAATTTTTATTTAATATAATGGTTTAATAATTTTAATTCTAAAATAACATTTTAAATGTTGTTATATATTTTACATAGTATAATCCCATTTTTAAATAAATCCTTCAAACTTCTGGACGAAATCTTTTCTAATAGAAGATCATTTTAGCTTCTGATTATTTTAAAAGCATTCTTTAAAATTTTTTTCTTCAATTCTTATTTTACGCTTTACAGAAAACAATGTTATAAATAGAAAATACTAAACTATTACATCACTAATCTAGAATCACTATTTTCGGAATAAAAAGAAAATGGTGATTTGGATAAAAAAAAATGCATCTCAACATATTTTTGCAGTTATATTTATAGTTTCAAGAATCAAAAGTTTTAATACATTTGGTCGCAGAATCATGTATTTGATTGATAAATTATGAAGATTTTTTATACGTTATAACGATGAATGCCAAATTATTTCTTTGATAAATTTCATCTTAATATTTTTCTATTTTCTACTAAACAGATTTATTAATTTCGTAATTTTTAACACAAATTAGTCGAGATGCATCGATAAATATATCAGTGAAAAAAGCATAATTTGTATTTTAATGCATATTTCTAATGTATAATTTCATTTATTTATATTTAATCATTCATTTCATTATTTATATTATATTGTTGTCCTCATAGAATCTCAAAAAGTAGAGTACCTTTAAACATAGCATCAAAATTGAAAATGACTTGCTTTATTTGAATCATTGTAGTTATATTAGAAATTACACAAAAATTATAAGCTCTTCAATACCAACTAAAATGTAAATTAAATAATATATATTTCGTATTAAAGATACTAAAAAATCATGTTATTTTTGGTGTGAGTTTCTAATAGATTGCTTCCTTTTCACTATAAAAAATTTAACAAGTTCTAATGAATTTGTATTCAAAATATTTCCAGAAAAAATAACAGACACTGAGAGGAACTAGAGCTGATATTAAAAATTGAAACACAAATTATCAAATTAAGAAACTTTATCGTCTTGTTAATCAAGTAAAAAACAGAGAGAGATCTTGTAAATATTGTGGCAAGATAGATTTAGATAAGAATATAATAATGATAGATATAATCGATTATTTACATGCTGTTAAGACAGACGGATACATTAAGACATTTTTACATAATATTTATTTAAATATGTCTGTCGTTTGGCCGCTAGGACATTAGACAACGTGCTCTCCAAAACCTTGCAACACGACAAGAAAAAACAGATAGTGCAGTGCACTCGTCCAAATGTGAAGAAGTCATAACATGTCCAGGTATACAAAAAGAATTCGCAGGGGAGTCCACAATGCTAAAATGGAAGAGATGGACACGGAGACAGTGGTGACCAGTTAGCATTCTAAATGCAGAAACTTCAGCCGCTAGAGGGAAGTCAGGAATAGTGTGTGGAGCAGAGAAAAGTACAGTCCAAGGCTTGCCATTCGAAAGGTGTAAGGCAGTATCACGGCGAAAGCGGCTAGAGATTATAGAAATTTCGAGTTTAGATTAATGGAATCTCATGGTTTCTGCAGAATTAAGGTCGCATTCTTGGCAAGGAGATCAGCTCTCTAGTTTTTCCCAATACCTCAGAGGGAGGGAATCCACTGGAAGAACACTTTATGAGGAAATTTCTCAAGCAAAGTCCTGCAATTTAGGACTCTTTGGTTCTTAACTTTTTTATTAGTAGAAAGAGCTTGAAGCGCAGAAATAGAGTCCGAAAAGATAACGGCTCTTTCAAAGGACTTTTGTCGTATGGAGCGTTGTTCAAATGCAATAAGAATAGCTTCCATCTCACCATCAAAATGAAGTCAACAGATCCTTAGAACTGGTTTTTTTGCATTGCACAAATCAGCTATAATTGGAAAACTTGGCGAAAGCTGTAGCAGATTTAGTGTTGACCAGGGTGCACCACGAAAAGGCCTGATACGTTACACCCGGTTCTTATATACTATTAATCAACTTACTAATGAATTTGCAAACAACTGCTTGCGGCTTGAAGTTTTCAGTATAAGCTGACAGGTTTTTCAGACATTGCAATCAAATCTTTGTTTTTATAAATTTTCTCCTGAATATGTCCCACAACGTGAAACAGAATGAGTCAGTTCATTGACTGAATTCTGTTAACAGAAATCAAAACAAAATCTAGTTCCTGAATAACATATCCCCATCACTAATTTGTTCCTATTTTAAACTACAGTTATAACACATCAAAAATTTAATCCAAAATATAGTTTTTCTTAATTGTAAATTACATTTTCATTTTTTATTTTATCCAAAAAAGAATCTGAAATAAATCTTTTCATAAGGAATGGCTTTTCTTACTCAATCCTTCCATTGGTCTCTTAAAAATGTATTCAAAATAGAATTTCATGTAATTTTAATTTATTTCTGTCTGAAATTCTTAAATCTTATGAATTCATTTAATGAATGAAGATTCATTATCTTCAAAATGAAGGCTACAAGATCATTAAAGATCTTAAAATCATGAGCCAATGACGTAGGTAGTTTGCAAATTTCACTAGTTTTCAAATATCAGTTCACATATTTTAACTGCTGCTGTCATTAGCAGCAGACTATATTTAACCACACAAGTAACGCAAACTTTACTTAGAAGGATTTTAATATTCATAATCTGCCTTTTATGAAAATTTAATGTTTAGAATCTTGTATGAGTACAAACTATAGTATTTAACAAATAAGATCATAGATATATCATAGATATAAGATGATAGATAACTATGATCTTAAGGATAATTCCTTCATTTTCATTTGTAAACAAATAGTTTTTCCAGCTTTAACTTAAATTGGTTACGAAATTTTGATTGACTAGTGTTATGCTATATGAAGAAACTAAAATAACTGGATTCAAAAAACTTTTCTAGTAACAGCTTACGAAAAAGAATAATTTTATTCGATTATAAAATACTAGAATTCGATTTTTTAAAAATATATTCATATCATTAATTTCTTTTGTTTTTGACCAAGTTTTTAGTTTTACTTCAACAAACTTCAAACATGTGATGTTATACTCAATTTATTTACAGATTTACCAGTTAATGCATAAGAATTGTTTATTCAGATGAATATATCAACGTAGTTAATTTGGCACACAACAAGTTAATCTATATATCTCCTCATTTCTAAATTTCTGCATCAATGCATTGGTAGCTGTATTTGAGTACTAAACTTATCACCATAAAGACGGATAAGCAGTTAACTGTATTTAATGTTGAGAAGCATTGTAAAGGAATACAATTTTAGAGCTTTCCTCTTAAATGAAATTGGGGTAAATAAATGACTTGACCAACTTGTAGTCATCATCGTTAGTGTAAAATAGCATTTCATTCATCATCACAAAACTTAATAGAGTCTACTCACTCTCAAGTGTGGGCTAGGAAGATAAATAATAATTACTTAAAACTAACCCTACTAAAACATCAGACATTCTACCTCTGTGACAAAAACAGAAAGACTTTTGCTATCCAGATAACATTTTACCCTATATAAATCACAGCTTTTATACAAAATTTAGTTTTATAAGTATTAAATTATAAGTTTATTTAGCTTACACATTGAAAATTACCAGAATAATGAATTCGTGAAAAAATTGTTATTCATTTTTTATTCGAGTATATTATTTATATATATTTATATTATTTGAGTACCAATATATTTTTTGTAAGATAAAGAAAATGAAGATTTTTCATGAACAAACAAAATAATGTTTTATAGTGACATTCTGTATATCAAAATAATAAATATAGGAATGATTTGGTGTAAAATTTCCTTTAAACTAACTATAAAACAGAAAATTAATCTCTAAAAATTTTATCTCCTTATTATCAATTTTTAAACACGTTAAAATGGTGGATATAAAATTGTTATGTGCATTTTAATATAACAGATTCTAATAATACGCATTTATCTCAAAAACTCGCTTATTTGGAATATCAGTAACTTTACATTTTTTTCAATTCTCGATTAAATTATGTTAGTTAAGCATAGAAATAAATCATTAGTTTATTGAGGAATGTTCGTAAGTTCCATTTTAGAATAACTAAGAGTTTAAATCTTTCAAAATACAATTCTTAGAAAATTAGTTGTAGAATAATAAAATTTATATAATAATAATATGTTTTAAATGATCTCAAAAAAATATTACATTTTCAAGAAAACATAAAAATATACGTAAGTAAGTATAAGATATTTTCCTGTTAAGGTACAATTTTGCTTACGTATGTGTCAAAATATATTAGCATGAAATGTTTCCTGGTAGAATGCATTCAGTGTGTTCCTGAATTATTGGGTGCTTTCACCTTTATATGAGATAAAGTTACAAATTAGAAAATCATTATTGTACTAATAGTTTTAATTAAATATGTGCAAACTTCCTCAGAAATTAATATAATAATTAATTCCAAACGGACAATGAAATGAGACTAGAAACGATATTTATTCTAAAAAGTAGAATTTAATTAACCGTATCTACATTTTTGGGTTAAATCTAATCACGGGTGGCTTGGTTGGTTACGGCGTCGTTCTCGGAAGGAGCTGAGTTTGAATTCTGACCGAATATATATATATATATATATATATATATATATATATATATATATATATATATATATATATATATATATATATATATATATATATATATATATATATATATATATAATTGTGAATGGGACACGTAAAATACGTTGTCATGGTGACAAGGTTATCATGTGTAATTATACTGATGGGGGCTGGGGTGGCAGTCGATGTCTGGGGATCTCCTGCTTGGTCTACACTTTTAAATTACAAGAACCAACCACAGGCGCTTTCTTTTGTAACCTAAATTATAATTTTTTAGTTTATATTCTGGATATTATAGTAGAAAATACCAGATTTTTTCTGGTAAATGGAATAGTTTTGAAATTTTTTTAACTATCTATGCAAGAATTTTGATTGATAAAGGCGAAATCTCATTTAAAAATGAATTTATTTACTAGTAATATTTCTGTGAAAGCAATATTCACGTAAATCTGTCAATTTCGCTAACATAATTTTTTTTATATTATCAGCTAATAAATAAGATTTAAATAACAATATATATATATATATATATATCTCCAAATAGATTTTCTTCAAAAATTAAAGGTGTTATGAAAAAATGGAATTAACTTCAGATTTAAAGCTAATTTGTGCAATTTAAATTCTCTCTCTATACTTTTAATCAAATTTTTCCACTTGAAATATATATTATGGATTTAGATGGAATAATTTTTCTGAACTAAAAATATGAAACAAATACAATTAAGTGCTTGTTTCATATTTTTAGTTCTTTCTTTTTAATTTGCAACTAAGTATTCTAGCTTTAATATTATTTTTAGTGTGTGTGTGAGAGAGAGAGAGATCTACTTATCGCTAAAAAATATACTCGAGCTTTGTTTAAATACTACCTGCCATCATTAAAAAGTTAATTTACAATGCAACAAAACTTGCGTTACTTCATCAATTCATTCTTATTGTGAAAGGATAAGCAAGCTTTGATTTCTAATATTAACAAAAAAATATTTCAATCTTAGTTGTCTGGAAAATAAAAACATTTTAATTCACCCAAATCTTTTAATGAATTGGTTCTTTAAATTTTCTTTCTTCTAGTTAAAGAGAGTGGAGATAAATCTATAATATTTTGATTCATCTTTTCAATATAAATTATTTAAAAGAATTTGAATAATGAAAAGTACATTTTCTACTTTCACAAACTAACACTGAATTCTCTTATGTCTTATTAATCAAAAACTTAGTCTGGCCTTCAATTTAAGAGTTCTCATGTTCGATTGCAACTTTAAAATGGCAATGTTTCTAAAGGGTTGGAATTTATTTTAAATTTTGGATTCCAGTCGAATTTACTTATGGTAAAAGTAACTACAGATCAACAAATAAACAAAATCAAAAATATTTGAAGTGAAATATTCAAAATATAGACGAAGTTTTAATATCACTATAGTTAAATTATGTAGCATTTAATTATTTGAATTGGTCTGACGACCGTAATGTGTTCTAGAGAACAAAAAGTCTTAAGTTTAATTTCAGCTATTGTTGAGCGATAAGAGATTTTTGGTGCTTTCTGTTGCTTGTAAATGCATCTCTTTTGGTAATTGCTTTAGATTTTTCTAGGATTTCTCACTTTTGACAGATGAATACGGCCCACTGTCGTTGTAAATTTCTTCTAGCTTTCAAAGCATACAGTTATGTAAATATTTTGGCCAGTACCGTATTCACACTTTCAACTGTTCACACACAGCTATTGGCTATTAAATATCACTGAATTGTACGATGATGTTAAACTTTGTTCAAAAGTTGAACAATTTTTAGACAGTATATGGCATTCACATACTAAATAAAACAAAATCCAATAAACTCACTATTACAGACTATGAATGATGATCAGCACTAAATTCATAACTTCTTCATTTGATAAAAAAAATATACATTTTTAATCTGAATATTTAAATAAAAATATAACTATTAATATTTTACAAGGAAAATCAAGGTTAATATTTTAGTTTGGATTGTCTAGTGATTTCTCATTTTTCTGTAAAATTTGTGGTAATTTTAAGAGCTCTGAAATAGAAAGTGAACAATCTTGTTATCATAGAGATATGGTAAATATTCTAATATATCTTTTAGGGCATATATAAATAATATAAGAAATTTCATAGACGACCATTGGCAGAAATACATTAGAAATCGAATAATCATGCTTTGTTTTCGAGATTCGAATCAAAATGAGAAGATTGAAAAACTGAATTTAAATACTATAGGGCCTTAGTCCTTCCTTTAAAAAAAAGGAGAGGCTAGAGAAGTAGGTTGATTTTTGTTGTTATTAGATCCTCCTGAATAATTGGTCTGGTAGAATTCCATGTTAAAACATTTATGTTTTCAAACTTGTTCATAAGTAATGTCTCTAGTTTACTTATGAAAATATTTTCTCAATATTTCCACTGGTTTTCTCGTAATTTCATTCCACATTACTGCTAATTACCTTGTATTTCTAGTGTGGCATAAAAATACAAATTCAAAAATATTGTCAGACAAAAATAAACATTATTAGCCTTTAATTTTGATCTAATTTTTTTTTTAAATCTTAAAGTTTTTAATTTCCATTTTACATTAGTAAAGTAAAAAATATAAATAAATTAATTAATTTCTTAGAAAAAATGTTTAAAACATCAACCATTTCAAAATAATAAAATTTCACAATTTAATTTCAAGTAAGTTTAACTTCAGATACGATGTGGGACTTAAAGAATTACATAATAAAAGTTGTTGGTTTAAAAGCTGTTGTTATTAATTAAAATATTATTATCTTTATAAATTGATATGTTTTTATTAATTATTATAAGCTAAAGATAATAGAATATAAAAGAAAAGATTAAATGTAAGTATTGAGAAAAACTAGAAAATTGTACGTTGGAACGGAGAATATTCTGTATGACAAAAAATTTATCTTTCTCGTACATATTTTTACTTTAAAAGCTATTAACTTAAAAGTTGTTAAGGTAAATATTTTTATAAGAAAGATTCATTTTCCTAATGCACAAAACTTACCTCACTGATAGATATATGTGTGTTTTCTCCTTTCTAAGATACTTCGTGCTTAAGCTTTTCCTTTTCTTTAAGATATGATGTTGAATTCCTTTTCGTAATATTTTGCCATGATTTTTTTATTTAGTTACTTTAACTGAATAGCAGCCGGCCAACTTGTCTAGTGATCAGCGTGCTTAAGGATAGGTAGGTCCTGGGTTCAAATCCCGGTTCAAGCATGGATGTACTTTCCTCTCTATCTTGTCTTTGTCCTTTCCTTGTGTGGGAATGAGGTGTGAATGGTTGCCTACCCTACAAGCGGGTCCCTATGGCATGTGTGTATACTGAAGAAGTCGGATTCCACACGAAATACAGTTCAGTTGGAAAAGTGGAGCAGCGCACTCCAATTTACCAGCCTAGCTGGCACACGAGAGCAACAACAACTGAATGGCTGAGCTGACAGCTGAATGATTTATTCTCTCGCCTGCTGCTCAACAGTTTGTAAGCTTGCTTCCAAGGTCAAGCTTGAATTTTCTTAATAGTTCAGAGTCTCCTTCTTCTTCTTTTTGATTTTATTTGAAAGTCTAGACAAATTTTCTAAAAATAATTTGTACCAATGTCCAAATCCAAAATAACCTATTTTATTCTATTAAGGTTTCCCACTTTGGTTAAGTAACAGGACTTTTACTTAACCTTATTTACATCTACCTTATAATATCTAACTTATTTACTTCATAAATAAAGTAGATATTATAAATAGGATGGAACTAAAGAATAATTTTTTTAGTATCAAGAATACCAAAATGGTCAATTGAGTGTATGGGCAAGGGGATAATGGATCAAAGAAAGACAACTTATTCAGGTTGTCTTTCTTTGATACATCTGTGAAGCAGATAAGAACTTCGATAATATAATCAAGTGTGTTGTTCACCCATCCTTCTCAAGTAGCGAAAATAACCTCAAATGATGTGTAAAACACAGAAGTCTTTTTAATGGGCATCATCAGAATAGATTTGAAAATTTTGTTAGTAATACTAATATGATTTTTCTTAGTTGTTTCTTCGTCGGGAACATCATTCTATGAGCAGTCTTTCTAGCAGTAATATAAACGAATTTATTCTCAGGAATATGTAATATAGACTCCAGTGCTCTGGTAGGCTCAGAGATGGTAGACCTGTGATAGATAGAATGATAAGCCGTTGTAGACTCCCTTTCACAGTTCTTTGCTCATTTTTGCACCATTAGATCACAAAGGCATAAGTTACAATAGGATTAGCAATTGCTGTGTACGTCCAAAACATCACTTTTAGTGGTAAGCTCCAGTTTTAACCAAGCATACATTTGTATATCCTGCTCTTTTTTGCCTGGTTAATTTTTTTTTATTCTAACAACCATTCTATTCCTTATTTGAGCCTTTGGTCATGAAATATGCCCAAATATTTCCTTTTAGAGGCCATATTAACTCCAAAATTTTGGGACAAAACTTTTACTCCATTTTCTTCTACTGATAAAAGGTACGCGGTTGGTATTATCAAGACTTGGTCTCTTTCTCTTTCTTTGCACCATCTTTGCATCTTCAGATCTCTTTCTTTGCACCAGTTACTAACATAACCTAAAGTTCAGTTGATAGGTTATGTTAAGGTCTTTACACCAAGGATGTGTGTGAGTAGGATAGTATCATATGCATACCCTTGAACCCATATTGTTTAAGTAATTAATGGGGATATTTAAACTTGGTTTCATAGTAATGGGGATAAAACACTTCCTTGAGACAACTTCTGGTGATTTTTTTTAAATAATTCTCCAAAAATCCTAATTTGTATAATTATCTCTTAAAGAGTCGGGTTAATTCATTTGCACAAAATGTGACTCAGCCCTGTGTTCCTAAGACCTCAAGAATGGATAGATGTGAAGTATTATCAAAGGTATTCTGAATGTCTAGAAATGTAGCCAAAGTAATTTTCTTCCTAGCCAGAGGGTCTTCAATTTAAAATACAAGCTGACGTAAAGCTGTCTCCGTTGATAGGCAAATTGTAGGTTAATGAAGGAACAATTATTCCCCAAGGATTCCCTAGCATTTTTGTCAATAATTTTCTCCATAATTATTTAGCCAAGATGATAATTCAATAGTTAGGGCTCTGGCCTTAGGTTCAACAGTTTGAGCGTTCGAATTCCATCATATGCATGGATGGTTATATAGAGGTTTGGAATTAACTTTAAAGTGTAGATTCTAGTCTAATTAGTACTCATTAGTGAAAAAAATGCCATTGAGTGACAAATAAGACATATTTTGAGGAAGCATAAAGAGAAATTGATATGTTTGAAAAACTTATCCTGGTCATAATTATCTTCGCCACGTTTAGAAATCAAAAAAATCCTAGTTTTCTGCTATATCATAAGAATTTTCCCAAGGTAAGACTAGCTATATATATTTTAATTAGCACTGAAATAATAAAAGATTTTAAACTTTTTGGGTCATAATGTGCATTATTCCATCAGGTCCAAGGTTTCTGGATGGTTTCAAAGAATCGATAACACAAAAACAACATTATAATTTAAAATCTTTATAACGCCTAGTCCAATGATTTCTGTCAATACCTTTCAAAGAGCCAATGAAATGCTGTTTCAAATTGTTACTTAGATCTCTATCAGGTTCCTATCAGTTCTCATCGAATTAATCCTCACCAGCAAAGCTTGAACGTATTGTGTAAGAACAAAAAAAATTAACTGAACAATCTGTTCCAAATAGCCACTTTTATGTTTTTCTATGAATTCAAATTAGCTGATTTTGAAGAGAACATTTGGTATAAATAGAAAAAACAAACATAATTAAGTTTAAAAAAAACTGTGTGTTTTAATTTGAATAAACTATTACATAACACTTGATTATCATAAAATTTAAATAGATTAAACACATTTTCTGAAACTGTGAATCAAATGCGCAAAACGTTTATCTCATTTTTTTTGTAGAATATACTTTATTTAATAACTTTTTAAATTATATTTAATTTTAAATCACCACATTTAATTCTAAAAAAAATAAATCAACTTCAAATTTTTTTTCACATTTAAAAATTATCAGATATTTAAATCAATTTTTCATCATATGTAAACTCTCTTCCTTCACTGAATATAGTATGTTTTGTACTGCGTATATGTCTGGTATAGACTTCTACATTACCAATAATTCATCCATTTTTAAAATTTCTTGAACTGTGTATATTAATTGATACAATATTCGTCTAATGCACCAATGCTACTAACTTTTAAATCATGTGACCGTAAAATCTACTAAAGTGGAAAATTAGAGAAGTTATTAGAAGATAAATGAAAAAGAATTACTTTTTAATGGTTTTTTAACGATCATCGAAATTCATTCGAGAAATAACTGAAAACATTTCCTGTATTTGATCTAAGTAAAGTAAGTTAATTTATTGATTAAAAATTAGTCCTGTATGTAGTAACTGCCAATTAGAAGAATACTTATACTTCATATTTTTGTTTTTCAAAATTCCTTTCCATCTATAGTGTTCCTAAACTGAAAAGAAATCTTAATTAATGATTGATGTTCTATAATTATAAAAAAAACTTAATGCTTTAGTTATACGAAATTAAATTTTAATAAATAAAAAAATAAAACACCTATTAACACTAATACAATTTAATTTTTGTTTTAAATTTTGTTCAGTTAAATAATGAATAAAATGTCACTTTTGAAGCAAGCAACCATTTATTTTTCTGTTTATTTAAACTCTCGAAACTAAGTTTAATTGATCGGTTTCATTTTATGCAGATAACAGCCAACTCAACGAGGACTCACTATTTCAAGTGGATTTTAAATCTCAACAAATATTTACGTCCAAGATGGAATCGAATCTACGAAAGTTTGAACTAAATGTAAACACCACAGCGTTAGCCATTTATTTGCCAACTCAGCTCAATATATGGAGATAGACAAAAGAAAGATTACAGTTTGAAATCCAAGGATTGTTACTATATAAATTGTTTTATTTTTATATTTATATGAATGTTCTTACTTATAAATTAATGATAGGAAGGTGAAGAATATTTTAAATAGTCATTTTGCTATACATTTTTTTATATCTAGTTGGACACACAGAACCCAGGCATGGTTGAAATGACCTAAGCATTAACTATTCAGCTGCCAACTTGGTAGCAGTAAAATGGAAAATTTCAATTGAAGTGTCAAAAGCAGTAGTAAAAATCCATTTCTGTGATTCAAACTTTTCTCCTTAACTGTTAGATAGCTTTTGTTAGTGGTTATACACAATAAATCAAAACATATTTCATTTCAGAACAGAAACTGTGGAATAGTAAACAGTCAAAAATATAAAAATAAGATTAAAGTCTTCAATTTTACAGTTCATTAGTTTTTTGATAAATTTGTGCGTTTTATTTCTATTGTCATCTAGTCCACAATATAAGAAGACTTAATTATCTTTAGCGAAGAATTTTGCATTATTTAATATTATTGAGCGAGACATCAGGTGATCCTAGGAGAATCTCGACATTTGATCATATAATTGTAATCCGGATAATCATGAAATCATTATCATTCCAAAAAATATGAACAAGTTGCATATTCATTGACTCTGACAGAAATCTATTCTATTCTTATGTATACTTTGTGTTATTGAGATCATATTCTTAGAGAAATCACGACATGTAAGGGCATGAATTTTGTATTGGAAACTTAATGTTCCAACAAACATTCGTCACATGCTCATTCCAAGTAATATTAAACTTTTATAAACTCATGGTATCTTACAGATACATGTACTATTTGTGATAAACAATTTGTTACTAAGATCATGATTTAAAAGGAATTCAACAGGATCGAACTTTATTTACACAATTCATGGTATGCACAATCATGCGCCATACAGTTATTCTAAACAGCAGCCAAACTGCTTGCTTATGTTATCTTGTAGGTACATGTATTATTTTTCATGTATATTTTGAGTTATTAAGATCGTGTTTCTAAAGGAATTATGACAATTGACGTAATAATTATTTTACCAGCGTACCATGAATGATTCCTCTTAAAAGTAACCAAACAGATTAAGTACAGCTAAGTTGCATGTTCTTACACACGTATTTAAAAGAAATATTTAGAATACAGCAAGAATATCAAGAAATTATTTGAAATAAACATATTTGCTTTCATATCTCTCTAAAACATAGCTCTCTGAACTGCAATAGCATCCGAAATATCACAGCGAAATAATGCATCTGTATTATCAAAATGTTGTAAAAATAACATTGAATTTCTTATGATACATGAAATGTTCATAAAAATTATAATTATAAATGCAGATAAATGAATATATATATATTTACACATCCAATAGCACTTGAGAACTGTTCTAAGTTATATCACTATTTGGTTTATAGGTATCTTCAAAAGATTTCAAAAAAAGTCTTTGAAATAACCTCTTATCTGCAAAAAAAATACTTTATCTGCGTATAAATACTCTCTTTTTAGCTTATACTTGTTTCTAAAAGGTGTACAATATTAATATTTGAAATAGTCTTCTTTATCAGCAACAAAATATACTTATATACTCCATTTTCAAAATTCCATGAAATTGAAATAAAAAATATATAATATTAAGATCTGATTATTCCAAAAATTGGTTCTTGTTTTTCATTATTTTTTTTATCTCTGAAAGGTAAATGTACCTTAAATTTTTGCACAAATCTAATCTTTAATTCTAACAATTTTTAAATATTTAATCAGACACGTCTTTCCTCGATTTTAAATCAAAATTTATTTATCTATTTTTCGCAACATTAATTAAAATATTAATTAATTATTAAAAGAATCAGCACAAATACCTCCATGATTTGACTGAAATTCTAATCATGTCCAAGATTCATAAAAAGACATATTTCATCATAGAAATATGACTGAAGTTAATTCAAAACTGACTTAAATACCAATGTTATAAATACAGTACTGGCCATTAAAATTGCTACACCGGGAAGGAATGATAACAAAATGATATTTATTGCAACAAAATGATATTTATTGCACAAATATATTATACCAGAAATAACAAGTGATTAAAATTTCAAAATATTTGGCTGGATAGATCCTGAGAAATCAGTATCCAGAACAACCACCTCGAAGTAATAACAGCAGTTATACGCCTGAGCATTGAGTCAAACAGAGATTGGATTGCATGTACAGGTATAGATGCCCATGCAGCTTCAACACGATGCCACAATTCATCAACCATAGTGACTGGCTTTTGGTGACGAGCCAATCGCTCGGCAACCATTGACCAGACGTTTTCTATTGGTGAAAGATCTGGAGAACGTGCTGGCCAGGGAAATAGCCGAACATGTTCCGTATCAAGGAAGGTCCGTAAAATACCGGCAACATGCGGTCGGGCATTATCCTGCTGAAACGTTGGGTTTCGTAGGGCTCGAATAAAGAGTAGAGATACGGGTCGTAACACACAAGAAATATAACGTGCACTGTTCAAAGCACCGTCAATGCGAACAAGAAGTGACCGAGACGTGTATCCAATGGCACTCCATACCATCACGCCAGGTGATGGGTCAGTATGACGATGGCGAATGCACGCTGCCAGTGTGCGTTCACCACGATGCCGCCAAACACGGATGCGACCATCATGATGCTGTACACAGAACCTGGATTCATCTGAAAAGATGACGTCTCGCCATTCATGCGCCCAGGTTTGTCGTTGATCACACCATTGAAGGCACTCTTGTCTATGACGCAGCGTCAAGGGAAGCCACAGCCATGGTCTCCGAACTGAAAGTCCATGATGCTATACGGCCATGCGGATAATATGCCTGTCTTCTCGGCTGCTAGTGATCGGTGGTCGTTGAGATCTCGCATGGCGTTCCGTATTACCGTCCTGAACCCATCGATTCCATATTCTGCTAACAGTCATTGGATCTCGACCGACGCGAGCAGCAATACTGCGATAAGATAAACCGCAATCCCGATACGCTGCAATTCGACCTTTATCAAAGTCAGAAACGTGCTGGTACGCATTTTTCCTTCTTACACGAGGCATCACAACAACTTTTTACCAGGCAACAACATTCAAATGCAATTTGTATATGAGAAACCGGCTGACAATTTCCTCATTTAAACACAATGTAGGTGTCGCAACTGGCGCCTGGTTTATCTGAATGCGCTGAAAAGCTAATCATTTGCATATCACAGCACCTTCTTCCTTTCGTATAAATTTCTTGTTTGTAGCATGTAGCTTTCTTGGTGTAGCAATTTTAATGGCTAGTAGTGTATTCTAACATTTATGGATTTATGAAAAAATTCCTATACAAGACAAACAAGGAAGCTTTTTCCGATTTTTGCTTGAATGAAGTAAAAATAAGTATAAAAATCAGTGTTTGACGATGTTGAAACACTGGTCACTCGAGAATAAGAATATCAGTTGTTAAAATCAGGTCCAGCGCGCACATATATCAATCGTAGCTCGTATAGTAGCGAAAAGAAATGAAGATGCCGAAGAATCTCATTCGATGTTGTTTGCTTTACGACTTCAAAATAAGCTTAACAGCAGCTGCATCAAGTCACGGAATATGTCAAGAATTTAGGTTAAGTGCAGTGAATAAACATATAGCAAAGTATTGGTTTCACAAATTAAAGTCTTGAGATTTGTCCCTCTATGATGAAGCTCGCAATAGACAACCACAGGCTTGGATGCCGAAGCCCTGCAGATGGCCATTGAAGAGAACAGTAATCAAATGTGTTGTGAACTTGACAGACAATTTAACGTTTCCTGTGAAGATGTTAGATTTCCTCTATACCACTTAGATAAGACATACAGGCTGAGCATACGGGTTCCTTACACGCTGCTGGAAATGCATAAGCAACAACAACTGGCAGCTTGTTTATTGTTGCTTTCTCACCACCATGGCATACCCATATTCAATCGAATACTGATCAGTGACGTAATGTAAGTCCTATATGACATTCTCAAGTCTTCCAAAAGTTAGTTGTCATCCCACGATACTGTCCTGACAACGCAAAACCACCTATGTACTCACACAAGATTATGCTTTGTGTCTGGGGGACTAATTGTCAAGTGGTTGACTATAAGCTGTTAGCAGCTAGCCAAATGATCAGTACAGATCTGTACTCGCAGCAATTGGAACTATACAATAGACATTGAAACAGAAGGAGCCAGCGTTAGTTACTCGAAAGGCTGTACTGTTTTTACCGATTACCCGAGACCGAATATCACGAGGCTGAAGAGGAATACCATACAACGATTTGTTTAGAAATGTGGTGCTTTCCTCCTTATTCACCTGATTTTGTCCCAGTAAATTACTACTTCTTACAATCTCTGGACAAACATCTTCGTGGAATATCCTTCAAAATTAAACAGACTTGTCTCTAGCACTCATGCTTCTTAGCGTCCAAAGCCCTTTAGTTTTACTGTAAGGAAATTGCACATCTTGAGACAGAAGATGCTGAATTCCAATAGTGATTACTTCGAGGAATAATAATAGGTTACTCTTATTATAAGTAATTTTTTGTGCCATTATAAACGGTAAGAACTTTCTTGTTTACCTTGTAATTAACATATTTTATGCAAATGCATTCAATAGTTAAAAACAGGAGACAAAATAATTTTTCTTCAATCATTTTTATACATTATTAAAATATTTTTTTCTGTGTATGATCAAAAAAAAAAAAAAAAGATGAAGGAGTGAATATAGTTCCATCTTTCCCATTCATCATTTTACACTAAATTATATGCTCTTGTATTCCTTTATCCTTCTTATTTATTGTTCAAAGAGGGATACTTTTATCTTACTGTATTGATTTTATTACTGCTTCCTCTGCGTTTTTAAAGGTGTTTACCATTTTATGATATAATGACCTGGAAGTGAAAAGGTAGTGTAAAATAAAACAAGTGAAAATTATTGTAATAAGAAGAAACACCACCTCCAAGTACAGGACGATAAAGCATCCCCAGCCCACATACTCCGTAAAACAGCAAGGTGTCTCAGACCTTTAGTTAGTGCTTATTTATCGGACGAGCAAGGTAGAGGGTTTTCATTGTGCTCTCTCATTCAAAACGGTTTGAAAAGGCGCGAAATAAAAACCGTTCTTTTAAAAGCCCATTTAAATACGATCGTCAGGCTATTCGTAGAGCGCGGGGGTGGAAGGGAAGATCCCTCACTTTCAGCGGGGAAACCATAAAAGATATGATTGACGAAGAAGCCATTAAATAAAACAACCTCCCAAAATGACTCACCTTTAAAAATTACATAGGGTACCCGGGAACCTCACCGAACAATTTGCGATTTCATCCCCCATAAGCTCGTCCCCCAACCCCAAATTCCAGAAAAGGAGAGTCCCAAGCCCTGACATACCTTAAGGTAATTAAAGTACAGGGCACTTATAGTTTCACGAGAGAATGGGACGCTAGGAAGGCGGAGGAGGGATTTTTATCTCTGTTTGAGAGAGACTAAAGGGGTGATGTAAGAGTTGAGGTGTGCTTTTATAACTCTCGGTTCCGGAAATGCAAGTCCGGAACGACGGAAGTGGTAGGAAAGGCCTTTTGAGTTTCCGCAAAGTGGCCTTCAACTGAATTTTCGCTGCGTGCGAAAAGGGGAGAAAATCTTTGCTGCTTCTTGTTTCCTTGTATCTCAAATAAATTCTTCTTTTGTATCTCCCTCGCTCTTTTTAAAAAGATGATTTTGAATATTTTTTTCCTTCTACTCTTTCTCTTTCAGCCATTCAACTCTTTAAACGTAATCGACTAAACTAATTTCATTATGCAGCTAAAAATAACAAAAGCAGTGAAACGTTGTTAAAGATTCAATCTTTTCAGATAAATTAAATTTCTTGTTTGTCTTTGGAAAGGAGATTTCAAAAGTCAAAATTCACTAACAATATAGCAATATTTTAATAAATAATAAAGCAAAATCCTTGTAGATTTCTTTTACTAATCAGGACATTCACCAATTATAGTAACTAATCTCGAAAATTTGTCAAGAGTTGTATACAATGAGGACCAAAGTAATTTGAATTTAAATATAGAAAAGGAGTGAAATCTCACATGAAATCCATAACTCTTTAAAACTTCCAATCCTCTTTAAAACTTCCAATGTAGAAAACAAAATCAAATTTCTTATTCATCAGATGCAAGAATATAACTTGACACCCTCCACTCTAAAATGCATGATCACCCAAAGCATTATATAATAGTGAATGTGTACAGAACTCAATACCATGATTGTATTCAAACATATTAAAAATATGTTTTGTAATTGAGCAAAAATTATGCTAATTAAAACTTTGTTTACTTAATTATTAATTTCATTGAATACTCACAAAAATTTAAATTTTGTGACTCCCAACATTTTTTTATTGATGGTTCCAATTGAAGGCAAAAATTTTTTACACAATTTTGTAGTAACTTTTAACAGAAATGACTGTATTAAAAATTGATTAAAAATCTTCAGCTCAATTTTAGCCTTCTTCTATTTTTGTAATCAATTATTAGTTCAAATTTTATAAATATTTCCGTCCATAGATTCAGTTTCACTTTATTTTCTGATGTAATTTTCATTAGAATTGCTTTGGTTATTTGTAAGTCTTGAACTCGTCCTAAATAATATCAACAGTGCATCCGATCTATTTAACAAGTTTTAATAATATAACAGTTTCATTTCTGAACAACTCATGTACGTCTTTTACAAATGGGTATATCTTCTGCTAACATGTATTTATTACTGCTGTTATGTAAAATTAGGTTTCACATCTTTTGTCCAACCTCTTATTGATGTTGAACCAGTTTAGAATGAAATTTTTTGATTTTCCTATTTAGCTAGTTTGCACCTTATTTTTGTGGAGAGTTTTTGATAGCCTTATAGCGCTTTTTACTCCTTAGCTAAATTGGGGAAAAAATGTTAAGCTGTAGGCAATTTGGAAATTATGAGTGTTGGACATAATTTCCAAATTGCAATAAGCTTTTGTAGCTTTTCATTTAGCTAACTGATGGTAAAATAATACATAATAAGGCAATTTTGAAAAATCGTGCAAAAAGCAATTTAATATTGGAGATTATTTTATAAAAGTGAAATGGAAGCTTCACGTGTGTAACGTAGCTTTTTCTATAAATATACTGTTTCATTTTCTAATATGGTCGATATTTTCTGAATGACCCTCAATTCATTGTTTAATAAAGTAATCTTTTGAACAACCTGCTTAAATCAATTGATATTTCACATTAAATTAAAAATATGAAGAATTATAAACTAAATATGAGTATTCTTTATAACACAAAGAGATGGTTTCTTTATATAGTAATATAATATACATAGTATTTATTAATTTGGAGTATGTTAAATTTGCGTGTGAATTTTTACTTTAAAAGTGAGATAATAATATCTGATGCTAATATTTAAATTTTTTATTCGAGAAAAATCGGTTAACTGATATGCCTCTCTTTACTGACGCTTTAAATACAAAGGTTAATTTGGTTAGGAATTACATGTTAAAGAGAGTTCGTAGCCAATATAAAACAATCTCATCCAGACAGGAATTGAACCTGGGAACTGTTTTAGTAAAGACATGCACCAATTGCTCATCTATTTCTTCAACAACAAAATAAAAAGAAACTAACAAATGGGAAACAAATAGATCAACAAGCAAGTATATATATACACAAATGGACAAACATTCTATGAAATGTAAAAAGGCCATTTTTAAATAAATATTGCTTATCCAACTGCTCTCATTTAATTGTACGAAACAGAAATTTAAACAGCATAATTACCACAACAATTACAAAAGTCTACAACATAATTAAAATTATATTTTTAAGAGTTGTTGTGGAAAACAGAAACACGCCCATTTCCAACCAACTAGAACTCATAATTTTATATTCCTTCAGTAAAACGCATAATTAAAGGGCTGTGAAATTTCCTTGAGTTTACAAAGAATACTCCCCGAAACTTAACTTGGGAATCTAAAATTTAATATTCAGTTTCATGCTTTGCCTTTATCTTGCTCGCAAATTATTCCTGAATTCTTCAAAGGCTAACGTTTTATCAAACTTTGATATATAGTTAGAAAAATATCAAACTCTGAGGAGGTTTAAAATGAAAATATTAGGTATTCATATTGAAATGTTTGTATATTTAAGAATATATGAATGTAGGATTTATTGATGAAAATAACGAGGAACATGAAAGAAAATTATTTCAAAGGGTATCACAGCCAATTCATTTACAGTCTGAAATTTTTATGAAGAATAATATACATACCTTTTAAGAGGTTATAAAATACAAAATATGTATATATATGAATAAAAAAAAATTATTGCTGATGATTTTTTAAATTTCAATTTTTTTTTTTTTTTTTTTTTTTTTTAATACGAAGTCATTTATTATACTTGGTTATGAGAAAATTACAAAAAATTTTCATTAATTGTATTGAAAAGAATCCATTAATGAAATTCGTAATGTATTTCTAGTTAAAACGTGAATTAATTTTTCAAAGTATAAAAATAAGGTGAAATTCACAATTTATAATTGTAAAATATGGAATCATCTTGTCCTAATTTTCAGTTGAGAAATTTCCATTATATTATTTTTCATGATAAAATTGAATAAAATTTTAATTATTATTTGCTTTTAAGAAAACTTACAAGATAAAGAGGTGAAATTGCATTATGAATATCTTTAAAAGGTAATAAATTTAAAATATATGCAAGAAAGATTGAATGCAATTTAACAATTAATACATAAAGAATTTATTAAAAAGTAAAGACGGAATAAATTTTCAAATTTGGTAATTTAAAGTAAGAAACGACTCTTCATAAACAAGATAAAACGAAAAAAATTTTCTAGTGGACGAAAGCAATTACCAATTCTTAATGCTTTAAATTTTATAATAGTTGCAGAGTTTTTCGCTTATAAATAAACCAAATAAACATTTTTGAAATAATCAATTAATTAAAAACTGACTGACAAAATAGTCAATGAAATCGAATGTCAAATGAATATATAAGAGATAGGGCAATTTTCTAAAATTACACTCGTGGCCATTAAATTAAGGATAATGCAAATTCAGACAAATAAAGAGACAGAAGCAAAACAAATGTGACTTATTTGTAAAGTTTATTCATTAAACATAAAATAAAGAGTAAAAAGGATGCTATATGTTTGACATCATTAGTAAAATTGGGATTTTTACTCCATGGAGTAAATTACAAAAAAGAACCTATTTGTAAAAACCAATATAACATGGTTGGTATGATGATTAATACATAGTATCCCCCCCCAGACGATGCAATACAGCCCTTACACCACCTGAGGATACTGAGTATCAAACTATCAATGTGGTCTTCGCGGGAATATTACACCACTCATCAAGCAATGTTCTCCGAAGTTTCGAGAGACATGTGGGAGGGGGTTGACGGACTGCAATTCATCGGCCAAGCATGTCCTACACATGCTCTGTTGGATTCAAGTCCAGTTAGCATGCTGTCCAGTCCATACGGGTGATATCCTCCGATTGAAAGCATTCGTCTACAATTTTAGCATGGTGAGGACGGGTGTTGTCATCCATAAACAGAAATTCTGCATCCATGAAACCCCAAATAAACGTACATGTGGTTATGGAATGACATCCTTATAGATGTGGCCTGTCATGGTTCAATTCTGAACATGCAGGTTAGTTCTAGAACCCTAAATAATTCCTTCCCAAATGAGAAATCCTGCACTGCGATAACGGTGTCGTTCAAATGGTGCTATCTTGGTGGTAATGGGACACTCTCTCCATATGAAAGTCTGGCGATAATAAGACTCAAAGGTAAACTTGGACTCGTCGAAAAACGTCATACAATACCTCTGTTGTGGTGTCCACAATGCATGCTCTCTACTACAGGCTAACCGTAGGCGACAGTGAGATGCGGTAAGTAGAACGCACCTGACAGGCCTACAAGCATATATACCAATGTGCCCTAAGAGTATGTACACGGTCTGCCTTGAAGCTATTGTACCGGTAGTTGAAGGGAGCTGACGAGACAGATCTGACGCGGTGCTCTGTCTGTTTCTTTTGGCAGTAACTGCCAAATACTGTCATCATTGGGCGTTGTAACTCGGGGATGACTTGTGTTGTAACGTTTACTCACATTACCATCACCTTGGAACCGTTGCCAAAGAATGGAGATGACGCTCTGGGCGATTGCAAGTTCCTCGGATATTTCCAGCCAGTCATGTTCCCATTCCAGATGACCGATAATTCTACCACGTAAAACATCATCCAAATGCTTTTTTGTGAAACAACTATGCGATTATTGCACTGAAAGGCCTTTTAAAGCGCTTGTGAACAATTTTACTTCTTTGCAACCATTCTTTATGCACCCTCTCTCTTACACTCTCGTTATTGTGACGTTTATCGGCGCCCTCTGGTGATTTCTTGTAATTTGCATATTATTCATCAAGAAGTATGTGATAATTCTGCATGTGAAATTTTTATTTTAGAGTTCCATTTCTGTGTGAGTTTGAATTATCCTTAATTTATGGACATGAGTGTAAATAGATTGTTTTAAGAGCATGTGAGAAAAATTAATATTTTAAATTTACATTCTTACATGGTTTAATGCCAAATATAATGAAAATAAAATTAATGAATTTTTTAAAAGTATCAATTTTTTATGATTAAAAAATTGAGTCCTTAAAAAATTCAAAATATAAATCCGTTATAATATGTATAAACTTTATACTTTTTATAACGAATTATTTATATTTTAAATTTTTTAAAGATAAAATATTTCAGATACTTGAAAAGTAAAAAGTTAAAAATACTTAAGGACAAATTCTATGACATAAAATAAATTCTATGAAATTGCCAAAACTATTTGTGCTCTTCTATAAGAAATTTATTTAAAACAAAACATTTATGCATTCTTAAATAATTAATTAATAAAAACAATAGAATTAACACACGCATACACATAATGAAATATATATATAGCGCGAAAGTCTCACAAGACATTCATAATGACGTCATACCAGTATGATCTAGTGCTTTGTCAATGAATTCTATGCATTTACTACTTCTACTTTGTTGATGCATTTACTACTTCTACTTTGTCGATGAATTCTATGCATTTACTACTTCTACTTTGTCGATGAATTCTATGCATTCTATACGTTTTAGACACTAGCGACATTTTAGACATAGCAACAATTCAGATCAGATCGTTTTCTGTATCTATATGATAACGCTTTTGCTTATATGGTATGTTATTTATGTCTTGATTTCATTATAATTAGGTAGAAGTGCTTGCTTGGTCACCTAAAAAACCCCAATCGGGATTGATAAAAACATCTTTAAATTGAGGTGGAGCTACAATTACGTTCTAAACTCACTCAATCAAAATCCAAGCGAGAACTGCTAAAGTAGAAGAGACAAACAATACCAACAGCAGTTTACCAGAACTTAATGCTCAGTTTGGCTGATATCTGCAATTTGTTGATATACTTTAAAAAAAAGTGACCCAATAACATATTGATTATTCGTCTGGCGCCTTTCAAACTAATAGTACGAAGTTTACACTGAGTTTTGGCCACATACTTCAAATGCACATGTAGATAATATTACTGAATAATAATAAGTTCTCGGAAGAAATATCAACAAGATCGGTATATTATTAGAAATTACGATCAATACCCAATTTAAATCTAATCAAATTTCCATTCCAATGAAAATTCCAATACAAGTTTTTCTACATCATGTTACATGTTTATATACATAAAATCATAAAAACAACCCTTTATTTTTTACACATTTTGTCTCCTAGCTGTCATTGTCATATTATTTATAAGCAAGTATATTTTTTGTTATTATATTTCAAGAATGAAATAGAATATAAAAGCCTCAAAGATGACATATTGATTTTGATTCGTGAATAATAAAAACAGAAATTCCAAAGAGACTTAAGAGACAAATGATGTTCTGATAAAATAAACAAATTGATACTTATAAAAAAAACTATGGTGACTTTAAATATTTATGAAAAAAACAACGAATAGAATTATTTGAAAAAATAACCTATATATCTTACATTATTTATATGATCAAATAAAATGTTTTGTTAAACATAATAATAAAGGGCACAAATCTATATATATTTTTTTGTAAAAAATGTTTAACATTTCCTTTTTTTTCGTACAAGATACCTCAAAATAGATTGCACTGTATTATGAAGTATTTGTTAAGATTTTTATATTATTGTATAGGAAATTTATAAGAATATTTAAATTTGATATGAGCATTCAGATTTCCTAAATAAAGAACTTCTCTTAATGTTTGGAAAGATATTTTTTAAAAAGCATAAATCTATTTATAACAATTTTTAAATAATATGGTAATTAAGTAAAGATATTATTTTCCGGAATATTATTTTGCTTAAAACTTTTATTTAACAACAGGCAACTTAATATTTAAATCAAAGTGGTTGTAAATAAACATTATTTCGATAATTTAAAAATTTTTGACAATTTTTTAAGTTTTCTCCAATTAATTTTTTCTATTATGTTTAAAACATTAAACAAATTTAGGTCATGCAAATATATAAATTAGTTTTCGAAAATTATTTGAAAACTAATTTTCTAATATCATTCATGTTTTATATAATTTCTTATATTTTATATTTTTAATCATTTAATTAAGAGATGTTATATAAATTGAAAAAAAAGTGAAAAACACGGAAAGTTTTCAATTTTTATTATGAAGTCAATTAACAATGAAAAGTATAGTGATTGAAATCTGCATATTCCGACTTATTAATATAATTCTAATTTTAGTTTTGCATATAAACATCAGAAACTTATTCCCATATAATTATATTTTTATTTAAATATATTAAAATAAAGATATATATAATTTTAAAGTTAATAGAATTTTAGCTTCTCTTAAAGTTATATTAAATATTCTTGAATGGTTATACTTTACCATGAGGAAGAAAAATATTTTGCAATATTTATCAAAGAAGGTGAAGAACAAGCTAAGATTAAGTCAAAAGTAGCTTACAGAAAAGAATTAAATTAAATTCAGAATTTTAATTCAAATGAATTATATTAAAACGTTAGAGTCAATAAACGATGAGTTAATAGTTTGCGGCATGCTTTTCGCATCTCTATTCCAAGGAATGATTCCATAAGTCATTTCCTTGAGCAATTTCTTTAATAATGTCATGAAAATGATGATATTTATTATATATATATATATATGTATATATATATATATATATATATATATATATATATGCCTCTTTTACTTTACATTAATGAATTCAGTATGGTAATGAGGACAGAATATTTCTGATAACAATTAAGAGTTTGGAACAAATTTTTCTTTGTACTAAGTCCATAATGTTTTTGTTTTTTTTTTTTTCATACACCAAACGCCATTGCTCTACTGTTTGAAAATAATCGCGTGGAAGAATTTACCTGACAAGCTTAAAAGTCCTGTGATTTGACCTTTTTAAAACACTTTTCAGGTGAATAGAAGCGTCAGTCCACCAGGTGTGAACTAATCACACGAAGAATTAAACACAATATCACTAGCAATTTACAAAAATTTAGTGGATATTTTATTTAAAATGGTAAATACTGTAATTAAAAAATTCGACACTCTATTAATTTTATAGCTGATGTCTTTCGAATATGCATATCGGAAATCCTATCACTTATGGTATATGCAAAATGGTATATCACTTATGGTATACTGCAAAAGATAAGCCATAATATTTTATAAAATATATCTCATTAGAAATCAAAATTTTAATACTAAATAGAAATGTCTTGATTGTATTCTTAACTGATATTCAGAATAATACCTTAATAAACTTGAAGATGAGTAAAATGGAAAAATCTCTTTATTTGTAGTTCATTACTGATTACAGACTATTTAAAATGAAAATATTTTTCATGCAATTTAATTAGCACTGAAGAATAAATTTATTGGTAAAGAGTATTCACAGATTATTTAAGGATTTTAAATGTGCTTAGGTACTTGAAGGATTTTGTACTAATTTCAAAGTAGTATAGTTCGTGTGAATAATTTGTGCTCAACTTTCATTCTTTCTCAAAACACAGTTTCGTAGTGTGAATTTTTTTTTTTTTTTTGCAGACATATGTAATATCATTAATTGAATGAATTTAACGAAAAATATATAATCATACTAATCACTTAACTATTATTCAGTTTGGATGTAATATTTCTAACGTGTCTCTAGAATTTCCGAAAAGCAACAAATTCTAATGCTAGAAAAAGTACTCTTCTATTTCTTAGGTAAATAGCTTTAATTATGTTTGGTTTTATGTGCGATCCGATTATATAACTCTTTCTCAAGCACCTCATATTTTTAAAATATACTATCGTAGTGAGAAAATATTTTGTTATTGCTTCACACACTTTATATATAGTATAACAGTTTTATCAAGTGGAATATAGGATTTTCAATGAAAACATTACAAATTACACTTATTTAAAGTAAATCGATTTATATATGGACATCTAAAATTATGTCTATGAATGTATTTAACGTGCGTGCGTGCGTGAGTGCGTATGTGTGTGTGCGTGAGTGCGTATGTGTGTGTGCGTGAGTGCGTATGTGTGTGTGCGTGAGTGCGTATGTGTGTGTGCGTGAGTGCGTATGTGTGTGTGCGTGAGTGCGTATGTGTGTGTGCGTGAGTGCGTATGTGTGTGTGCGTGAGTGCGTATGTGTGTGTGCGTATGTGTGTGTGCGTGTGTGTGTGTGCGTGAGTGAGTATGTGTGTGTGTGTGTGAGTGAGTGTGTGTGTGTGAGTGTGTGTGTATGTGTGTGTGCGTGTGTGTGTGCGTGTGTGTGTGTGTGTGTGTGTGTGTGTGTGTGTGTGTGTGTGTGTGTGTGTGTGTGTGTGTGTGTGTGTGTGTGTGTGTGTGTGTGTGTGTGTGTGTGTGTGTGTGTGTGTGTGTCAGTTGGTTTTCAAATGATGGAAACGAACTAGATTTATAAGGAATCATTTACCAATAAAGCATAGGGCTACCTTTGGCATATAATGTTTCTTAGATTCACCTAAGAATAAAATAATATAGGTACAGAATAAAATCATTAGGGAGAAGAAAATTATAAGATTATTCCACAGATATTACGAAAGAATCAATTGTCTTGAATTGAAAGAATGTCAGGGAAAGTTTTGATCGTTCTCTCGAAACCAGGCATTAATGCTTTCATTATATGGAAATCGAGAAACTGTTCGGTTTAAAACATAGATGTTTTAGTTTAGCCTCGTGCCCCTCAAACCATGATTAGATAAATCCCGCATAATGAACAAGAGCATTATCATGCTGGAAATTTTTATCACTTGCAGGAAATGGAATTTGAGAGGTATCCTGGATTTAAGATGTTAAAGGTTTCTGCGAGTTAATTGGGTGGTCCATCTTTTCAAAGTATTGATAAGGCCAGTAGAAATCCCCATCAAGCTCTGTCCATTACATGATATAAACCCCTCTATTCTTGATAATTGGAAGAAAAAAATCACGGTTAAATGCTTGTGAAGGTGTCTGACAAACACATATCGTACTATCGCATCGTATATATATATATATATATATATATATATATATATATATATATATATATATATATATATATATATATATATATATATATATATATATATATATATATAGTTTTTCGCATTTATGGTACCATTAAATTTAAATTTTATAAATTTTACTACCTAAATAAAATTTTCTTATTTTAGCTGCTTTCAATAAAGTAATGTTCATAGTTAGCTGTCAGTAATCGTCTATAATTAAAACAATAAATTTTCTGTCAGCCATTGTAAAACTGTTAGGAATTACAGAGAAGTGTTTTAATGTAAACGTACTGAGTTTTCTTAGCAGAAACTTAAATTTCATTTGAAATGTTTTAAGCCAAAATATATAATTAAAGCAAAAAACTATTGATGTTTAATTATATAAATAAGTTGCAGCATAAATAGTTTCTTTTCAATAATAATATGGATTGCATAAAAAAGGTTTTAACAAATGTTTTCTCAAAATAAAATTTCAAAAAAGGAGTATTTTCGTCTTTTTTATAAATTGTTTGTATTTTATGTAAAAGAGATCCTTTATAAGTTTTACAACTTAAGAGAATTTGCAAACGTTTCTTTATTTCTGATTATATTCCATATGTAGCGACGTAAGAAAATGGAAGTTAAAACAAAACAAACAATTATTACATTACACATAATTAAGATTAGATACAAAAAGAAAACACTTAATAATTATAAAATAAAATCAAGGTTACATAGTAACAGGGTGGTACAAAAAAAAACGTATTTAGGAACCGGATGGTTCTTCCTTGCCATTTCTCACATCACTCTGCTCATCTCATTCGATGTTGTTTGTAAATTCGGCAGCAGCACCATCTACTGTCAATGTTGTTAATATCGGTCTGTTACAACCTCCCCCTCTGACCCCGAAGACGTCCCGACCAGGGGTCAGTAGGAGTTTTCTTGGAATGGCTTTGTTCTTGAGCATGAGCTTTGCAGGAGTGTTCCTAACATGGTTTTTCTTTCGAGCATGAGCTTTGGCAGGAGTGTTCCTGGAATGGTTTTTCTCTTGAGCATGAGCTTTGGCAGGAGTGTTCCTGGAATGGCTTTTCTCTTGAACATGAGCTTTGGCAGGAGTGGGAGTTTTAGGACAGTTCATTTTTCTGTAATCCACGCAGAATCTATAAGCACCATTTGGCTTTGGGATGAGCACAACAGGCGCTGCATAAGGAGATTCGCAGGGCTCAATAATTCCTTCATTCAAGAGTCTATCAATTTCATTTTGCATAATTTCTTTCCTTGCTGGAGACAATCGATACGGAGGAACAGCAACCGGAGGGTGGTTCTGCGTATCTATGTAATGTTCAATAAATGGGGTTGCCTCTCCCCCTGGATTGAAGATAGTTTCAAACTGGGACAAGAGTTTATTTAACTTAATTCTTTGTTCACCTGTCAGATCAATACCTTCATCTTCACGCAAATGATGAGGATGATTCTTTCTTTTCCCAGGTGGGAGTCAAATGGGATGCTTCATCTTCAATATTACCTTTTTCATTCACAGTTAGCGGTGCAACCGTTTGTAACGACCCACAAAAAGTTGGCGTCGATACTTCAAAAGAAAAGTGTCGTCTGGGTTGATTATGGAAAAACCAACAGTTTCGTTTCAAATTTAGTACAATCCCAGCCGAATTCAGAAAGTCTATTCCCAACAGGGTGTTGTTTCCTTTGGCATCAGGGATGGCAACAAGGTTCAAAGGCAATGTACGGCCTCCAAGACGAATTTTTACCTTTGTTGTGTGAACTTCTCTTTTTATTTTTCTACCGTCTGCTAATGCCATTAGTAGTGTACTGGTAGCAAAAGTTGCTCCTTGTTTCCTCAGGATGTGATAAAGTGTTTCTCCTGCAATTGAGTGGGTTGCAGCAGTGTCTGCGCAAGCGGTACCCATGACTCCATTGATAGTTACTCTTAACGTTGCCATCTGTGCGGGTGCACTAGAAGCCGATTGAAGAATAACGCCGCTAAAAGTACCAGAACTTTTCTTTTTCTTTCCTTTACAGGTAGGACATTTAGGTTTAATGACTCCTGGACTACCACATCCATAGCATGCAACTTCACTTGACTCTTTCTTAAGATTCCCATTTCTTTCATTTTGAGGTTTTCTTTCTTGAATAGTAAAGGGTTTAAAGGAAAACTGCTTCTTTTGATGTACTGGAAGGAAAGATTTCTTTACACCACACCTGACACTTTCGTAAGCATCCAATTTTTCCACAAGAACAACCGGAGAAATAAATTCAATCCAAATATCGATAAAATGCTCTTTAACATCCGGGGGGACTTTCTTCTTGATTTGGTCTGCAACGATAAGTTGTTTTAACTTTTCGAAATCCTGAACCTTAAGTTCTTCAAGCCAGCCATCAAAGTAGCTAGACAGATCAAAATAGAAGTCTCTCCAAGTTTTCTCAGGGTCTTTTTTGTGTTGAGCAAACATCTGTCTAAATCTATCTCCAGATAATTTAAATCTTTTTAGAAGTAGTTCCTTTACTTTAGCATATTCTTGTGTTTCTACAGGTTCTCGAACGATGAGAGTTGCAATGTCAGATGGCAGGGTGCCTAGTAAGTAAGGGATCCATGAAGATTCGGGTAATTTCATAAATTTAACTTGTCTTTCGAAGATTGTAAAGAATGTACACAGTTCTTCTTTTTTCGGATCAAATTTCGGCAAAAGATTGCTGAAATTACTAAAATCCAGTTTCTGGTGTGCTACCGAGGGACCATTTGACGATAGAGGATCTATACTTGCCAAACGCTGAGATTCAACTTGAAGCTGGAGTTTCTCCAAGTCATATTTTTGTTGTTTCTCCAATTTTTCCTTCGCATCAGCTATTTCAGTTTCTCTTAAAATTGCCGTTTCTTTCGCAATTCTCTCTTCAGTAATTGCTTGTAACATGCGATAGACCATAGTTTCATCATAATTAGGGGCTTTGCTAATATGATCCGTTAACTGAACTATTTTTAAATTATCTCCCACTACCAAACCAAGCTCGTCGGCTAAGGTCCTTAAATCTTCTTTTCGGGCACGGTAAAGGAAGGCCATTCTTGATCTTTAAAGTTCTTATTTTATAACTTATTATTTAAATTAAATTTATCAATTAAACGAAATTTAAACACTTTTTTATCAATATTAATTAAATACGAATTATTAAATTAATCAAACACATGTTTTTGCAATTACTTTTAAAGAAAAATATAATTTGAAAACATTTTTCATATTTATCATATTTAAAGACTAGAAACAATACAGAAAACTAGTAAAGATATGTTGACATTATAATTGAAATTAAGTTAAAACCCAAAAGTTGTCATAAATATTTAACATTATTTCTATAAAAAAGAAGAAACATGAATAAAAACAATTTATTCTAGCAACTTCAATTGTTATTCAATTAATAAACTACTTCCATGATAATTAAACAAATAAAACACAATTATCACTGAGTGAAAACAAAATTATTTCTAAAAATAATGACAGTATTTTTATCTTCTACACATTTTTAAATAAATTCAAAATTAATTCTGCATTTCACTTGACAATCAATTTTACATTATTAAATGAATAATTACTAATTTATTAGCAAGTTATTTTCAATGTAAAAATATTTAATGTTCTAAAACTTTATTTAATAAAACCATATCTAGTAAAAAATTTTTAAATTATAATATACTCATAGAAAATATTCAAGATAAACAAATAAATTCAAAACATTTATTTCTAATATCTTATTTTAGCAATGTCATAAAATGCAAAAATCTACAAAGTATTATTTTCTTTCAAAAGAAATAAAAATAAAAAATCTTAAGGTATCAATAGTAAAAACAAAATAATAATATCAATTCACAACAGAAATATTATTCTTATATTTTGTTCTGTTTTCGTTTTAAAAATTAATAGATTCCTTATAGATAAAAATATATATGAATTTTCTTTCGAATATAAAACACTGTTTTTTTTAATAATAAACAAATAAAATAATTATTTATTTTTATCAAAACCAATATTCATGGAGCCGTTACTTCGACTTCCATACTTTTTCTAGACAGAACATTGACTCATTTTATACATAGAAATTATTCTAACTTTATTCTAACAATAAAATTAATGAGAAAAAAATCAGGTTTTAATTTAAATATGCAATAGGAACAGCTTATTCTATTTTCAAGCAGTAACAAAATCAATCAATCAATTTTTAACCTTTAACGGACAATATAGAACAGCGTTTTGAGTCAGTTCTGTTTTCAATATAAACAGTTTGAATTCAGGGATTTTACTGAATATATTTTACATTTCAAAATATTAAATTTCACTATACATGCAAAATGACGTGCAGAAAAATATATATCAATTACATGCAGTATTAGTAAACAAATTTTAACATTCATGCAATACGTCTGAACAAAATTTAATCGAACCAGAAGTTAGAAGAATAACGAAACTAATACTACAAAACAAAAGTTATGTTATTTGGATTAGTTTTAATACAAAACATGCTATTATTACAACATGCTAACATTATCAGGATGATAATGAAATTTGTTAGAACACATAATAGAACTTACCTGTTTTCTGGATGAAAACGATATAGCTCGACGAAATTCCGACATGAAATACATCTGTTCTATTTCTGGATGAAAACGAACGACGACACGGGACAATTCCAAATAAAATGCATTCCAGATTAACACATAATCAAATAAATTCCGACGTGGAATTATAACTAACAACTTAATAGAGCTAAAACTTATATCCAATTAGAAGGAACACAGTGGGAAAGGCCAGCAAGTTGGGCGCCATTTTGTAGCGACGTAAGAAAATGGAAGTTAAAACAAAACAAACATTTATTACATTACACATAATTAAGATTAGATACAAAAAGAAAACACTTAATAATTATAAAATAAAATCAAGGTTACATAGTACCAGGGTGGTACAAAAAAAAACGTATTTAGGAACCGGATGGTTCTTCCTTGCCATTTCTCACATCACTCTGCTCATCTCATTCGATGTTATTTGTAAATTGGGCAGCAGCGCCATCTACTGTCAATGTTGTTAATATCGGTCTGTTACACATATACATAATAGTAAAAATATCATAAAGTTATCTAATCCCGTAATTTAACCGTGAATGTACATAAATGTATGATTAATTGTCACAAATGATTGAAACTTTTTTTAAATATTTTACACTTCAAAAATATGCACATAAAAAAATGTAAAATATTTTAATCAGATTACCTTAATCTTGTCATAATTATTTTTTCAATCATATTTAAGATTAAACATTCAGCAATTTACATTTTACACCCCTTTCATGATACTTTTGCTAATCAAAGAAAGCTTCCTAAACTTCATATTGAAAATGAAATTTATTGCATAGCTAAATCAAAAAATATTTCAAAATTATGAAAATGTAAAACAATTCACTGTAATGTGCAAGATTTGTAAAAGATAATTATTTCATTGATACAAAATGTAACACAAATTTTAAAAATCTAATATACATTAAAACTAAATAACATTTTAAGCTATTAATTTATAAGCTACTAGGTGAAATAAAAATGCAATATACTGTCAAGAAACAATCAAATACCTTAGAATTATGAACAACCCTGAAAATCTTTGGTAAAAAAATCTTTTATGTTATGATAAACTGTCCAAAGATTTATACCCCGTTATAGAAAAAATATTGTTATGAGAATGTGAGGTGGACTAGTAGTCCTTAAAATTCCAAAGACATTTTTAACATCTGATTCGTAAATTAGTTCCCAAGAGAGAGTTTCAGAAACAGTGGGCAGTATAAAGCCCTACATTTACAAGTTGCTATTTATAGGCTATCTGTATATAGAGCAGTCATTTAGTAAACTATCGTTACCCAGAAATAAGTCCTCACACTTCAGAAGTGGAACCTAGCAGAAGATTCCCAATCTTACACCGCCATTTCCAAAGCCATCACTTTACATAAGCGATGTGGCGATGAAGACCTTTTATTTTATTCCTAACAAGCAGTCATTAGTGAACATAGTGGTCTTTAGCTCACCCAGTCTTCGGACCTTTCAGTTACAAATAATGTCTTAGCTCATCAATCTACCTCAGGCCAAAGTGAGACATCAGATTTTATTTCAACATTTATAATCCTCTTAGCTAAATAATTTTTAATTGGATCACATTTAAAAGTTCTAATTTTTGTAAAAAAAATATCTTCAGTTTTTAAAACTACAGTTAATCATATACAAGTAGGGTTTGTTTTTTTAACATTTCTACCTCGTAAATCACATTTCTGATTTTTAAATTTTAATTCAGTATGGAATTTTCTAAATAAACTAATTTACATTTTTGTTATATATCTCAATTAAATATATATTTAAACACAGAGATAAATTTAGTACACTTGTTAATTTAAGAATTAAAATTTTAGTACGACCAATGATTATCTAAGTTTATGATATAAATAAATCACATTTTAAAAATACTATATTATAAAAAACAGCAATGTTATTTCTTTGGTATATTATAGAAACTGAATAAAAGTGTCGCCTAATATGACTGTATTTATATTTAACATACTGGAGAGAAAATATTTTCAAGAGGAATCGGTTTCTTGAACTATAAATAAAATTTCGCATATTCTATTATAATATTTAAATAAGAATGAGAACACATTTTTCTTCCAAAATTCGATATCAACTTCATATTCATGGAAAATAATAAGAAAAATGGTATTTATGGAAATGGTAATTATCATGTAGGAAAAAGTTTATACAACCTTATTATAACGTTCGTAAATTTCCTACTTGATTTCTCATGATATTTCTTGGAGGATACAAATTTAAGATGATGTTAAAATTAAATTTATATATAGTATAAAAATATTCAATTTAGGGTTTTTGTCAAATACATGTTTTATTACTCGAATAATTTGGTAACTTCTAACTATGTCTTGGAAGCAAATCACATCAGCAGCTTTCTAGAAGTATGAATTAGATAAAAAGAAAAAAATTTCAAGGCAATCCGTAAACAGACGTTTGGAACAGAATGGTTTATGTCTTCGCAAACATATCAGATGTGTTCCGCTCAAGGTAACTCACTGTTTCTAGCAGTTAGCCTGGTGTAAAGAACAATCAATGGGAACACCGTCCAATTGGCTTGCATTATGTTTTCCGATGAGTCGGGGTTTCGCTTTCAATACGATTTACGTCGGACGTTCATATGGAGAACGTTAAATGCCAAGTATCATCAAGACAACATCGCTGAACGCCAGAATCACTGTGGGGCAGGAGTTTTAGTTTTGGGAAGCATTGTACTAGGCTCCAGAACTGGTCTGCATACTCAAATTGGAATCATGATAAACACGTGTAAAAATAACTCTATACAGGTAAAATCGAAGATTTTCTGAAGTTTCGCTTTGAAGCATGGGAATACAACACACTATCTATGAAAATTCCTTCCAAAAAACCAAACTAGGCCAGATCTCCAAATGACTCACAAATGCCTACGGTTATTAAGTTATTCGCTATGTGGAGTCAAAAATATCTACATGTCTGATTGAAAGAGATTCTAGGCATATTTAAAATATTTCAGTTACGCTAAGGTAACATCAAAACACTACTCATAAAGAGATGATATAGATGACAAAGTTTCTCTATAAATCATTTGGTGGAATTGTCATTTTCATAAAAGAAGGACTTGAGTTCAATCGTAGCCTCTATCAAGTAATAGGAAATGGTAATCTTTCTGCTTCCTAATTACATAATTATTAAGAAAGTTTTAAGAACTTTTTCAAACGCAGTCCATGGAATTTCTCCCTATATTTCAATAATACATGAGGATGTTAAGAAGATTTAGAATAGTTTTCGGATTTGTCCAGTTCATTGTGTCAAATTCTTCATTTCGGAAATGCTTTCATAGAGAATTTTTAAAGTAGCATTAATTTTGAATAATTTTTTGCAACAGTAAACTTGTAATATAATGGATGAAAGCAGAGATAACATTCCATTTTTTTTTAATTTAAAAGAGCTATCATTTTTAATTTTGCCCTAATGTCCTCCCCTTTTAAAATCCTAAAAATAAAAAGGCATTTGTTACTCAGAGAACTTCAATAATAAATTAAAATTCTCACAAAAAAAATTAAACTTCAGGTGATTTATCAATAATAGTGCAAACATCATATTAACCAAATACACTTCAAATACAAGAATCATTTTTGTAAGGCTGTGTAATTCTTACTTAATAAGATTTTATTCTTTTATTGGTATATATTCGTTGCCAAAGGATTAATTAAATTCGCCTAATGATTCATATGAAGTCAAATTTTTTCTTTGTCAAACAAACGTTTGGCAAAATTAATTTCACTAGAATATTTTATATTGTATACATGAAAATTTAAGGCTTGTTTAAGGATCAAACATTTCTAATAGAATTGTGCTAGAACGAGAAATAATTCGTGGTAAATAAAGCTCTTTTTCAATTCTAAGAAAGCAAGATTATTCAAATATAGAGATTACGAGGATAAAACAAAACTCACTTCTATAAATGTGTATTAAGCATCGAGTTTTAAGGATTTCAGTTTTTTACTAATAATTGGAAGAAAACTGTATTTGAATTCAGTTCTAATAGCAGATAAAAAGCAAAATTTGTAAAGAAGTTTCATTTTCAAGCTAACTTAACTTTGCTTAAAAAATAGAATTATAATTTCCAAAATTAATTTATCACATTCCACATGAAATTATACCTTCAATTTTTTGCAAATTTATTTTTAATATTTTTCAAACACAAAAATAGGTACAAAAAAATTTCCAAAATCAAAAGATTAATCACATTACATTTTAAAAATAATTCCTAATTATTTGAGTAAAGCGTTTTAAAGTATATTATTCTTTAAGCAATCCGTTTTAAAAATTTTCTTTTGTTTTTCATTGTACATTTATTAACATGATTAATTTTAAAGAAATATATAATATAATTTAAAACGAGAGTAATTCATTCAGTTTCATAATTTATAATTTCTTAAGTTACCAATAATTTTTGTTAAAAAAGGGAAATTATTATGAAACATAAATTTAAATATTTGTTTTCGTAGTTATTTTACTAAATTTATTTTTATTGGCAACATTTCACTTTAAAATTAGCAACTTAATTATGAAATAAGTAGATAAATTAATTTTAATTAATTTTATTAATTAATTTCTTTGCAATAAGTTAATTATTTTGACTCCTAAGTTATGATAAACTGATTCGTTCAGAATCAATAAAAATTATAGAAATAACATCTTAATCTGAAATAATTTTAGATGATTGTTTTTCATTATTAATCTAAACAAATAAAAGAAATTTAAGTTCAAATAATTAGTATTTTTTAGATATTACATAATTTACATTTTTAGAAAAAGAAATCTTAAATATAAATGATTTTCTTCGAATCAATTAAGTATAGCCATAAAAGTTAGCTCAATTAAAATTAGAAGCTTAATAAAATATTCTTATTTCGATTATAAATAAGTTTATAATATTTAGTATATTTATCTCCAACATGAAATTGTGAAATATATCTAAAACCGATATATTAACCCTCGATGTTCATTAACTATTTATAAAATCACCAAACTGAGAAACGTATTTTAATCATAAATATGTTATGCATTCTACTAACATTTAAAAGTATCGATAATTTTAAAAAAATATCTTTTGAATATTTTTAATCAAGCCAAATGTATACCAATATAATATATATTTGAGTATGATTTAATCAAATGACATTTAAAAAATTAAATCCAGTTAAAGAGTTAAGAATTGAATTTTATCAAAATACGAAGGAAGTTTTCATAACATAAATATTTATTTAAAGGTGAAATCCATACATTTAGCAGGTAGTGTTATCTAGCTCAAATAAAACTTCCATCTCACTATTCTGCTAAATAAACCAGCAACTAACCCATATAATTATAAATGTTCATATTCAATTACCATGGCTCGACAGAGTTGTTCTTGGAAGATAAATTTTCTATTATCAAATAATTAACTATGGGAATAAGGAAAATCAGTAAATTAATAAGACACATCAATTAACTGAGCAATTAAGTCTTCTTTATTTCAGAGAGGAGAATTCAAACACCGAAGATCTATGTATCACACCACGAAGGAAATGGGCAAATATTCCGACTCAAAAAAAGCGTTAAAAGATACAAATGGTTGGGAAATAAAGCACCAACAATGGCTAAAAAGAATGGTGAACAAAAAAAGACGTCGGAAAATGAGAACAGAAAAAAAAATTCTTTCGCAGTCTGTGATCCCCTTAACAAGATCAATATTTTGCCTCGGTCTTATGTCCACAACACTTAGTCGGGTGGAAAATTGTGCTCATTTGATGGGGTAAAGCTAGAACAAATATTTGTTCGATGGCGACAAAAGTTGCTCTTTTCTTTGTCCTTTTGGACCCAATATTAATTAATTTGACCCCAGTGACACGTGTGTTTTCATAGCAGACATTGATTTTTGTTACACCCGTTACGCTCTGCTGCTTTTTTTTTATTCTTTTTTCCCCGCCCAGTGACATCCATAAGGCTCAACAAGAAATTTGACTTTTGGAACCTCCTCTTCTGATTGCTTTTATTCTTTGTTTTGACAACAGAGCCCCGTGTTGTTACCGTGAAAAGACGTACGATGTTTCTGCTGCTTGATAAAACATTGCACGTTACCGGAAACAGTTTTCTTCTTGAAAAAAGAATTGTTCGCGGTGTTCTTACAAGAATTTTTCACATACATTTTTCCTGTTGTTAATGAACAATAGCTCTAATTTACCCTTTGAAATTAAATTAGGCTCAGTATCACATAGATACTGGGCCTTAAAGTTGGCACTATTATTGTGCCTACAGGAATAACATTGCTTTATTCTAGTTTAATTTGTTTAAAAAGTAAATGCACGTGCATCCATTTTTGTTCGCTAATTTCTGACGTGACTTTATTTTCTTTGAACAACTTATGTTCCTGCTTCAAATATTATAATAAATTATAAGAAAATTAAACACTGAAAATTCTTTTTGATTGTATTTAATCACAATCACTTTTTTTTAAAAAAAATATCTTTAATTTTATATTCCGAAAAACATTTAATATGAGCTAAAATGACTAACAGCATTAATATTCATGTGTGAGAATATTTTAAATATAATACTTTAAATTATGCTTAAAATATTACTTAAACTATGATTAAAACTTAATAATTGCATTTAGAAAAAATCAATGAAAATCATAAAAATTTAATTACTTATGTTCCCCCTGTCTTAAAACGTATTCCGAAAAAAAGACTATTTACAATCAGCCAACGAAAAACTCTCAGGAATTCTTAACTCTTCATTTACACTATTGAACGATAAACTCACTGTAAATATTTTCTCCTCTGATTATGCTCTTTCAAATTCACATAAAATTTACTGACGTAATATACGAAGCATTATTTTCCATAATGAGAAAGAGCATTTATGTTAAGTTTATTTTTGTATTTTTAAAATCATATATGTATCTTTTTAACATCAGTTCATTATTTTTAACAAAGCAAAACTATTTTATGTAAATTAACTTTGAAACGAAGTTTAAAATTCATTAATAGTACATAATTTTAATCCATCATTTTTATTACTTGAAAATATTAGATTTGAAAAGATTTAGATTGTAATTTTTTAACTAAATCTGTAAATTTCATAGGAAATCAAAAAGTAAATCTATGACTTGAGGAACATAAAATTCGTAGAAATAATTCTATTTTCGTACGACATTCTTGAATTAAGAAAACTGTGAATGACTTGGTGATTATGAAATTCGTATCAATTTTTCTCTATTTTTATTTAAGATTCAAGAACCAAAGAGAGCGAGCTATGAAATTTGTATCACTTGTTCTATTTTTATTTTAAGAATTAAGAACTAAAGAAAGCGAGCTATGAATGATTTGGTGATTATGAAATTCGTATCAATTGTTCTCTATTTTTATTTAAGATTCAAGAATCAAAGAGAGCAAGCTATGAAATTCGTATCAATTATTCTATTTTTATTTAAGATTCAAGAACTAAAGAGAGCGAGCTATGAATTACTTGATGATTATGAAATTCGTATAAATTGCTCTATTTTTATTTAAGATTCAAGAACCAAAGAGAGCGAGCTATGAATTACTTGATGATTATAAAATTCGTATCAATTGTTCTCTATTTTTATTTAAGATTCAAGAACCAAAGAGAGCGAGCTATGAATTACTTGATGATTATAAAATTCGTATCAATTATTCTCTATTTCTATTTAAGATTCAAGAACCAAAGAGAGCGAACTATGAATGACTTGGTGATTATGAAATTCGTATCAATTGGTTCTATTTTTATTTAAGATTCAAGAACCAAAGAGAGCAAACTACGAAATACTTGGTAATTATGAAATTCATATCAATTGCTCTCTATTTTTATTTAAGATTCAAGAACCAAAGAAAGCGAGCTATGAATGACTTGGTAATTATGAAATTCGTATCAATTGCCCTATTTTTACTTAAGATTCAAGAACCAAAGAGAGAGTGAGAGCTATGAATTACTTGATGTTAATGAAATTCGTATCAATTGTTTTCTATTTTTATTTGAGATACAAGAACCAAGGAGAAAGAGCTATGAATGACTTGGTAATTATGAAATTCGTATCAATTGTTCTATTTTTATTTAAGATTCAAGTACCAAAGAAAGCGAGCTATGAATTACTTGATGATTATGAAATTCGTATCAATTATTCTCTATTTTTATTTAAGATTCAAGAACCAAGGAGAACGAGCTATGAATGACATGGTGATTATGAAATTCGTATCAATTGTTCTATATTTATTTAAGATTCAAGAACCAAAGACAGCAAACTATGAATTACTTGGTGATTATGAAATTCGTATCAATTGTTCTATATTTATTTAAGATTCAAGAACCAAAGAGAACGAACTATGAATTACTTGATGATTATGAAATTCGTATCAATTGTTCTCTATTTTTATTTAAAATTCAAGAACCAAGGAGAACGAGCTATGAATAACTTGGTGATTATGAAATTCGTATCAATTGGTTCTATTTTTATTTAAGATTCAAGAACCAAAGAAAGCGAACTATGAATTACTTGGTGATTATGAAATTCATATCAATTGCTCTCTATTTTTATTTAAGATTCAAGAACCAAGGAGAACGAGCTATAAAGGACTTGGTAATTTTAAAATTCGTATCAATTGTTCTATTTTTATTTAAGACTCAAGAACCAAAGAGAGGGAACTATGAATGACTTGGTGATTATGAAATTCATATCAATTGCTCTCTATTTTTATTTAAGATTCAAGAACCAAGGAGAACGAGCTATAAATGACTTGGTGATTTTAAAATTCGTATCAATTGTTTTCTATCTTTATTTAAGATTCAAGAACCAAAGAGAGCGAACTATGAATGACTTGGTGATTATGAAATTCGTATCAATTGGTTCTATTTTTATTTAAGATTCAAGAACCAAAGAGAGCAAACTACGAATTACTTGGTGATTATGAAATTCATATCAATTGCTCTCTATTTTTATTTAAGATTCAAGAACCAAGGAGAACGAGCTATAAATGACTTGGTAATTTTAAAATTCGTATCAATTGTTCTATTTTTATTTAAGATTCAAGAACCAAGGAGAACGAGCTATGAATGACATGGTGATTATGAAATTCGTATCAGAATTATTTAATATTTTTATTCAAGATTCAAGAACTAATGAGAGCAAGCTATGAATGACTAGATGATTATGAAATTCTCATCAAGTTGATTTTTATTTATGATTTAAGAAATATGAGAGATTCAAGAACTATGAATAACTTGATAATTATGAAATTCGTATCAATAGCTCTATTTTTATTTGAGACTTCAGGAACTATAAAGAGTAAGCTACGAAAATATCTTGGTGATTATAAAATTTGGATCAATTGTTCTGTTTTCGTACGATATGCAGGAACAAAAAAAAATAGTTATAATTTCTGCCCGAGTTAATGTGATATTTTGAAATTCAAAGTAAATTAATTAAAAAAAAGTATTTACAACAAAATTATAGAATTACAAATTGTCCTAGATTCTAATGCAACATTTTCTAATGACATTTATTTTTAAAATTATAAAAGGAAGTATTTTGTTGCTATCAGAATTATTTAATATTTATGAATTCTATACTTTCATTAAACTGCTTGCAATTAATTTTATTTCTCGGTATAAAAACTTAATTCAGTATTAAACACAATATTATATTTTATAATGGTTGCACATATATTCGAAAGGTTAAATTGTAATACAATCATCACATATTTTTGTAAATTATATATATTATTAAGGAATCTATTTTAGTATAGCTGAAAAATAAGTAGACCTTTCATTATTCAGGCAACTAAAATGGTTGGAAAATCTCGAAAGGAATATTTCAGTTGTTTTTCAGAGAAAACTCAAAAACAGAAATAAATTCGTCAAAAATTTGTCAATCATTGACAAAAACTTAAGAGTGAATGAAAATTTTAACTTCTTGTTTTAAAAATTAGAAAAAAAAAAAAAGTGTTAACATCATAAATTTCTGAGAAACATTAAATGAGAATAGTTTCTTTGTTACAAAATTCAACTTCAAGGATTAACACTTGATTAAAAAAAATAGAAAGAAAAATAATAACAGCATAAGTTTTTGTCAGCCAGAAAATGCGAGTTTTCATCTATCAAAAGATTTAATGCTTCAATAACCTTTTGCCCTCAAAAGAATCAATTGCGTTTAATATCAATTTGAGAACCTCATACTTTAATGTGCTGTGTCAAAATTTCAAAATAACCATCAATAATATTTAAAAACACCCTTTTTCGAAAAAAAGTGGTCTTTTGATATTTTTATTAAAAAATGAGCTAAAGTCTAAATCAGAATGTATAAGATGGAATTTTATAAGTGTTTATTTTTTATTGTCAAATCAATGTTATAAATTATTTTTAACATACAAAAATTTTTAGCACATAACGCAATATTATGCTAGATGGGGCCAAAAAAATTTATTTACTTATAATTAAAATATAATGACCTTTCATCTCTCCAAACAACTATATTCAAATGTTTAAGCATGGGGATTTTACCAGAAAATGTTAAACGTAATAATTTCTCAGAAAAATAGAATATTGTCGGTAACTATGCTTATGAAATACATAAGCATTATTACCGACAATATTTAAAAGTTTAAAAAATACATACTTGCTTACATACATACTTTAAAAAAAATATAATTAAATAAAAAAAATCTGAAACTTATAAAAAAATTTTAAAACTATAGCAAAAATTATTCACAAGAAAAATGTATTGTTAATTTTTATAGTAAATTAGAAACAAATTTTCATTTTTTAGTAACATTTACTGACCAACTTCAAGAATACTCCTTTTTAAAAATATGTATGCAGCTAAAATGTTTTAATATAAATACATGAATTAGTTTTTCAAAACACTAATAAGCTATTTTGGGGAATTGCAAACAAATTACTCCAAGTGTTTCCTAAAAGAAATATTTTGATGAATAAAATAACATAGTAAATTTCCTATGTACACAAAAAGTGTTGAATTTCAAATTTTCTCAATAATTTTTCCATTGCCACACACAAATTTATAATCAGTATGAAACAATTTTTCACAAATAAAAATAAATTATATGATACAACATTGATCAAATACCTTTATATATGAAAAGCTATGTAAATAAACAATATGTAGCCATGCAAATTTAGCAAACGATGATGAAAATGAAATATAAAAATATAAATGTTGAAAAAAAGTAACGAAAATTACAAAATTATTACTATAATCTAAACTAGAATTGTTATCGATAATCATGTTTACAATGTACTAATCCTTTATTTTTCAAAATGACTTATTCTATTTTCATGCAAATCGAAATCGAATCTTATTTGAAGACACTTCAAACAGTTTGTGAGATTAATATTTTCAAATATAAAAACACTTTTTATAGAAAAAACAATAATCGTTTGAGGGAGGAGCTCCCATAGGCCAGTGATAAGTCAACGCTCCTCGTACTAGACAGTCCTAGGATCAATCTCAATCAATATTTAACAGCGTTAAGTTAGTGTTACTTTCCTGCTTTCTATATACTCATCTGTCTGGGTAAGAGCTTGAAGACTTTACAGGTTCCAGTGGAGTTTTACATTTGCGATACTTGATAATAACTCACTTTACGAAAATGCAATTTATGAAGATAAAAGCAGGCTAGAAATTCAAATGGTTTGCAAGTCTCCAGTTGTTGTTTTGTGGGACATGCCATGTGAAATTCGTAACAATGTCTACTTACCACATAGGAAATTAACTAAATGAAAATTACAATGTCATCAGATTCGTCTAGATTAATATCGTAATCAATTATCCAGACAATCAAAATATTGATGTCGTAATCTTTAAAGACAAAGTGCATTCTGTCATGAAACACATTTTGGTCGAATTGAGGTGAGAGAACGCATTTTAGACAACGTAAGAGAAGAATATATGTAAACGTGAAAACATTTTCGATAAAAAAGAAAAAATACATAAAAGTGACAATTTACCAAATATAAAACTGATTAAATGACAAGTAATGAAATTTACAATATTATCAGAATACTTTTCATTTACATCGTAATCCATCTCTATGGCTCTCAAAATATTGATTATCAACTCTTTAGAGACAAAATCTACTCTATATTGAAATAAATAGTGATCGTATCTATCTAACACTTTATCATAGATAAATGTTTTATAAAATGAAAATAATTTTTGATAAAGAAAAGAGTCACTATATACTATAAAAATAATTAAATGATTGATTATGAAAACCACTAAATCATCAGATTTATCTAGATTGGTATTTTTGTCTATAATCATGACTTTCAAAATATTTATATAATCTTTAGAGACAAAATCTATTCTAACATGAAGCAAATTTAGTATTTCACTCAATCTGGGATGAATACCTTAACACATGAAAACGCTTTTGATAAGAAAAAAAGATAATTATTCCTATTTATCACGCATGAAAATAATGGAATAATAGAGATGAAAACCATAAAATCATCATATTCATGTAAATATTCATCAGATTCATGAAGTATCAAAATGGATAATCACGTTTATTAAGATGCTCTGCTCTGTAGAAACAAGATTTATTCTGATTTAAGGCAAATAATGGATATAAATAGGTATAAAAATGCTTGAATCGCGCAGCCATTTTATAGAGCAACTAAGACTAACTCTAGTATGAGGGTACTGACTGCCAATACTTTCAATAAGTTACATTGCTTAATTTTATTTTCATGTCGTTTTAATAACTTAAAAATGTGCTAATATTAGGAAACAAATATATACTCTTTTTACTAGATAATATCCATTTGTAGCAATTATGTTATGAAAGATTTCAAACCATTTGCATTACATTAAGAAAAGCACTTTGTTTTTTTATTCGTCACTAGATAATTTAATCTGGAAAAAAATAAAAACTTACAGTTTCAAACTTCTAATATAAGCAGAGGATGATATAGAAGTTTTTATTGTTCCTTATATACATATTTATTTATTATGCATCTTCATTCAACGATTTTTTAATTGCAGTTTTCGAGCTTCCCATATACACAAAAGAATTTTGTGGTTTTAATTTTTAAATCTTGGTATATACGCACATATCTATTGCAAATTATTACACACTTGTGTAGTTTATTAATCATCATTTAATTTTTTGCATATTAATATCAATTTATTTAAAACTATTGTTTAAATTTCGATTGAATAAGGTTGTTCATAAGAGTTTTCTTCGCTAAAATGTATTTAAGAATAAATCTTAATGTTTTTCAATTGTTAATATAATTATTTATAAATAAAATTTCATATTTTATTGATATTGATAGAATAGATCACATATGTAGACACACACATGCATAAAAATCTTAGTATAACTACAGCTTTGTTTTTTTCTTTCCCCATAATTATGAAACAAAATTTCATATTATGTACATATAAAACCTTGATTTTTAAAAACCATTGAAACTTATTATATAAAAAATATCATTTCAATATACCCCTCAAAAATGCAATTAATTTTAAATATATTCATTATTTATTTATAAAAATCACGTTTCTTTTATTGAATTTTATTCTAATTACTATATATTTTTATTTAAAGTAAATGCAGGAATTTTGCGTATAAATAACATTTATCAAAAATCTCTTTTCTTAGCAAGCCATAAATCAAAACACTGCATTATTTTTTCATCAGAGCAAAATTATTGATGATCAAGTCCAGACCGGTTCATTTTTCCAAGAACTTAAGTTCATTTTAGGTATTTTTCCTCCTACACATGTTTCTGTTGGGTTCCTAGAATAAAAAATAAAGTTTAATTAAACGTATTGTTGATTTTTTTTAAAAACAATGTAAATATTTTTCCAACAGTGATAGTATGCTTATAATTTGATAAGATTATGAGCATTTTTGCAGAAAATGATATTATATTTTCACATACAATTTTATCAAAATATATCTAATAATATTTTAACTGATAAATTAAAAAATTTTCATACAAATCTATATTTAAAGCCACAAAGTTTTATAAATGTTATGTAAAATATCTGCCGACCACCTTGTCTAGTGGTCAGAGTGCCTGGCTGCGGATAGGGAGGTCCTGGGTTTGAATCGCGGTTCCGGCATGGATGTACTTTTTCTCTCTATCTATCCTGCCTTTGTCCTTTCTGTGTATGAATGAGGTGTGAGTGGTTGCATATACTATAAATGGGTCCCTATAGCATGTGTGTACTGAAGCAGTCGAACTCCACACCAAACATGGTTCAGTATGAAAAAGTGGAGCAGCGCACCACATATCGTCAGCCTAGCTCACACAAGGCAAAAAAATGTCTACAATAGCACATATTTGAAATTTTTAACTTTTAATAAAAACAGTGCTGATTTTTATAATGAAGGAAAGTTTTAAATAGAATTAGTTTATCATGTTAATTTTAAGTAAAAAAGTATTTTACTCGAGATTTTATTTCAATTAAAATAATACTTAAACATATCTTTGAATCTAATACTGCAAATTTTCACAGATCATCATCGGAAAACATGTCTGAGAAATATTGCGATTCAGAAAAATATCGATATTTACTAATTGCTTAATTTTGAACAAAACGCTGTTTTGCATCAGGAAATGAATTCTTACGTATAAATCAGCTAAAAATAAACTGAATGAAAATTAGAACACTTGACAAATTCCTTCAATTCATTAATTACTAAATATTGAATTTCTCGTTTCAGCTGTATCCAGCGCATTTTGAATTATAGACGTATTGGGAAAACCAAAACACATTCGCTGTAGTATGCGAAAGCACTACTTTTAAAAAAGAAAGTGATGAATGTTATTTTTTAAGATAAAATTATATAGGAATATACAAAGAAGAGGAGATATAATACTATATTTTTCTTTACCATCAGTGATTACTTATGGATAAATATTAAAAACTAATTAAAAATATTCGAAATATAATAAAAATTTTGAAATGAAGCGTAATCTATGTCTCGAATTATATAGAAATTAAAATCTAGATGTAAATTTTATTCCTTCCATATATCCTTTTTCCTTTCAACTTGGGATAAATATTCGATATTATACAATTTCTTTCGGTTGTAATTATATATACAGCATATGTACATATAGTTATATCTGGAATTAAATTTTAAGTTTTTTTCACATTTTATAAACATTGTTTACTAAGCAATAACTTTATATGTAGTAAACTATATGCACAGTATAAAATATATTTTCCATTTAATAATAGAAATAAAGCTAACTGTGAGGGCGCGCCAGTCAGTCACACAAAGGAAAGCGTGGGCGAAGAGGAGAAGGAACCGTGAGTTGGTTATGATGAGAGATGTAGCGGAAGTCTCACTCCCGGACGATGGAAAATATACAAAGTGCGCCATAAATTCATGCAAACTTTAAAACTTAATTAAAAAAGAAAAAATGATGTTAAAACAGTGTGATTTGCAGGAATGGCATCACGAAAAAGAAGGATTTTTTTTTAAGAACAAAAAAATATTAGTAAAAAAATTACCAATAGGTAGCGCTGATGATGAATGTTTTAAGCAAGTTAACACAATACTAATACAATTCTGGATTTTCAAAGATTTATTTAAGCTGAAGTTGTTCAATATGTCCTCCACCAGATTGTATGATGCAAGTAAAGTGAGTCTCAACACCTGTGACAGCTGAGTACAGCATGTCAGGAGGAATCCCATACACGATCTGCTGAATGACTTCTTTAAGTTCCGCCAGTGTGGAATGGGCGGACCAGTACACCAGGGATTTTAAATAACCCCAGAGCCAAAAATCTACAGGAGTCAAATCTGGTGATCGTGGGGGCCATTTGATCTTACAGTTTCGACTTATCACTCGGTCTTCACCAATCGTTCTCTAAAAAAATGTTTTTACTGAGGGAGCGGCATCAAATGAAGAGTCCATGTCCATTCAGGTATTTTATTGTCAACCTGATTTGCAAAAATAAGCTTCGTGTAAGCACCGCAGTGCCACCTATCGGCCATGTTTTGAACTAATTTTTTGTTGATAAAAAAAATTTGCTTTCTTTTTGATGATGTTGGTGTAAACCACACTTTTTTAATATCATTTGTGCTTTTCTAATTAAATTTTAAAGTTTGCACGAATTTATGGCGCACCCTGTATGTACCTCAAAATATATATGTATCTATAATTTATGTTTGTATTAGTAATTAATGTTTGTTTATGTTAATGTCAAATAAATATGTCATCAGAATTTAAGATATCTTTCATTAGTAAAATATCCTGAAGACGACAGGTTCATATTTATATTTCACAATGGTAGGTTGCAGCTCAGAAACATAACGAGAACCACGCCGTGTTATGTTACACTAACTTCCGATGTCACATTTTTCTTTATTCGCATTATTTCTTTAGAAAGAATAAAAAATGAAATATGTATCATAAATACAAATTTATTAACGTAATTATGAAGAATAACTTACCATTTAGCAGCTTTTACGAAAGAAACGAGTTGAATGGAACTAATATTTACGTTGTCACAAAGCAATCTTGATAATGTAACTTTTCGTATCTGACTTAATTGTGCTGCAAATATATAAAATAAATATTTATTTCAATTTTTCTTCGTCAAAAATTTTTAATCACATTTAATGCTTCAAGTATCGAAACAAAAGCAAATGGAATAAAAATTATTCACCTTTAATTGAGTGATAAATTAGACAATAAAAATATCCATTTTCTAATATTAAAATTTTTGTTCTCGCATATTATCCTAATGGACAACAAGAAAAAACATATTTGTAAAGATTTAGTACCTATTAAAGTTTTGAACCACATAGCTTAAGCTATTTCATAAGCAAGTTATTCTACGTAAAATTTTGGCATTAAACCACAATATTTGGGGATATACGCTTTTATTGATATTTGATAGAGTAATATGTAAATGCCAAAAATAATAAAATTTTCGCCATCCAACTTGTCTAGTGGTCAGTGTGGCTGACTGCAGATGGGAGGTCCTGGGTTCGAATCCCAGTTCAGGCATGGATGTACTTTCTCTCTCTATCTATCCTGTTTTTGTTCTTTCCTTATTTGAATGGGTTGTGAATGGTGGCCTACCCTATAAACGGGTACCTATGGTATGCGTGTACTGAGGAAGTCGGATACCACATCTAAATATGGCTCCGTTGGAAAAGTGGAGCAGCGCACTCCATATTGCCAGCCTAGCTGGCACACGACAACAATAATAATTTTTCAATCGTAGTTTGATCAAGAAAAAATTTAATTTAATTTTTCTTACTTAAAATTTATGTAATTTGCACTGTGTGTCTTACAAAAGTTATAAGTTATAAGTTAAACTTTATTACTTTTATAAGATTAATTTTCATGCTTAACTAATTTTTAATCATCATTTTCGCATGGATCACATTTTACATTCTATGAAGAGAAAGAATAATTGAATGAATGATAATATTAAATATTGTGAAAAGTTTAATATTTTTGTATCTACCAAAAGAAATTAATCTTTTTATCATTTTCGTAGATAAAAATTTGGGCTTTGCATAGTGAAAGGTTGATACGCTTAACATTGCAACTAACGAACAACAATGTAATTATTTTAGAACTAATGTGCATACCTTATCTGTGCAGAAAGAAGAAATGCAAGAGTTCCTTTTGGATAAAATTTGTAGAGGTCTTGATGATATCTAACTACATATAGTATCTTGTATTAATGTGATTCAGTGATGCCATCTCGTTTAATTGAGAAGGTATTTAAAAATTGACAAAGAATAAAATGGCGCTGATGGAAAACCCATTTTACTGATCAAGTAAATATAGTAGATTAGCCATGAGCATGGAAGCAAGTTTTATTTTGAATTTCTATATTGGTAGCTTAGCTCATATCGAAGAACCTGATTTGCGAAGTGCTGCAACTTAAATATTTCGGTAAAGTTTAAAGTTCTAAAATAAGTATTTTTCGATTTATTGCTGATTGCTCTATCCACCAAAAGGAAAAAATATTATGAAAATTCATTTACAAAATCATTAGTTGTCTGTCATTTATAGTCAGTCATAAATAGCATATGATTCATTTAATAAAAAGAGCATTTGGTCTTTACAATCAACAAACCAAAATTTTATGGAAATTTATGACTTCCAATGAACTCTGGTAGGAGAACTAGTTATATTCCGGAAAACTTATACTATTTCAGGAACTTCTTGGTGATATATAATGAAATATGACCACAAATTCCTAGAAAACAGATCAATTTTCACAAGTCACTAAGAAATGTCCTCATCCCTCAATTAGAGACACATGCGAATGTTACTCTAATCTATTAGAAAAATCAATTAGAGCCCAATTTTCTATATAATTAAAATCACCCTTTTGCGATAACGGTAGAATTCTCTTGTGCGTAGAAAAGGAATCATTGCCACTTTTAGTTATATTGCAATAAAGCAAGCAATTTCGTAGCATTACAAATACTAAACCTATTATTTATAGACTGATAATCGGTAGTTGTGTAAAAAAACTGTTTCTCATTAAAGATATAAGAATATATAAAAACTGATTCGCATTTTTATAAATACACTTATCCGGGTAGAATTTTATAAAAACTGAATATTTATAGCTGATATAATACCGAAGTTTATAAAAAAAAAAATACAGGTGGTTAATATCTGGTTATTGCGATAGTTTTTAATGCAAAAAATGTAGAAAAAAACCTAATGGAGAAAATATATATTTCCTTAAAAGAAATTATTTGTATCTTTCTATGTGGTATGGCAATATTCTTAAACTTGTTCAATTATACTATTTCTTAAAGGAACAAATTATGATTGTAAAAGAAAAAAGTTTTTATGGATTTTAACGTTTGCATATATATATATATATATATATATATATATATATATATATATATATATATATATATATATATATATATATATATATATATATATATATATATATATATATATATATATATATATATATATATACATATATATATATATATACATATATATATATATATACATATATATATATACATACATATATATATATATATATATATATATATATATATATATATATATATATATATATATATATATATATATATATATATATATATATATATATATATATATATATATATATATATATATATATATATATATATATTAATCAGAGCTAAAAATATTTTTGGAAGTTAATAACTTTTCAAATTTTATAATTTTATTCTGAAAAAATTTCTTAAATTATATTTAATATAATATTTTAATATTTTCATCATATTAAATATAGTTTGAGAATTATTTTATAATTCCCTTCATACACAGACCACTCACAATGTTCAAAAGGAATTAGGAAAAATACTACATTAAATAAGCATTCATACTTTTTAACAGCTAATGAATATTAATAAGAAATCATTAAATACGTACATTTAAAAAATCCTTAATATCTTAAATAAAATTAGAAATTCTTAATAGGTATAACTAATTCAAAAATATTTTTTTAAAAATTGCACAAAAATAGAACTGACTTTTTTTATATATGCCTTTTGTATTCAAATTTCTCTATGAAATTTTTCTGATAGATATGGAAAGTTTATATTTGAAATCTTTCGAATCCGGTTGGTTCAGAAAATATTTTGAGATTCAAAGAAATCGAACTTTAGCAAATTTTTTCTTCAAGTTGAGTCTTTTGTGAATCTTTCTCAAACAAATATCAAAAAAAAGACTTTTAACAAGAATAATTTTACTGTGTCATTCAAAGGAAATTCTTTATGATATATATATATGTTAATAAAATATATAACTCATTTATTAAAATATATAATACATTCACTGAAAACACGTAGCCAAACATTTTAATTAATGCAGACTTGTCATAAGACGTTTTTCTGATGTTGTTCAAATAACATAATTTTAAATTTATTAATTAGAGTGTATATTTAGTTTATAATAATCCAATATTGTGTGTGTGAAACCTCATAGAATACTTAAGTCACCAGGATAAAAATATACAACTTTGTTAAAATTTATTAGTAATCATTTGAATCTACTCTTGAATTGTTCTTATTTTATAATATTTCTGTGATATTGATATTAGTAAATTAAAACGATTTATGCATAAAATAACTTTAATTATTTTGTGCCTAAAAAACTAAAACTGAATTTCATAGTTGATGTGAAATAAATACACTGGATCTTCAAAAGATAATGAATAGCATGCTTTAGAAACTCACTATAAGAAAATGACGTAAACATTAAAATTTATCAAAAACTCTAGATACTACGTTTTTGATAGAATAGAACAGGTACATATAAAAGAGAAAAATAAGCAAGCATATGATTTCGTAATTATGCGTGTCATTTTTGTTGCTTTTCAAATTTTCTAAGCAGATTCGTTAACAATAGTCAGTGGGATACCACAATGTTTGACAGAAAAGTTTGCCCGATTCTTTAATAGGACCTGGTTGGATGAATGGAAATGAACATATCACATGCTAGTCCTGCTAATCACCTATTAAGGTGACATAAATGCACATTGCTGTCTCGGAGTGTGATACACCATCTGTGGAATCAATATCGAACCGAAGTTTGTGTTCAGAAAACTTGTTCCAGGTTGAACACGAGCTACTATGTCTGCAAAAGACCGTTTTATCACATTTTCAGCCCGAAGGAGAAGAATAATTTCTCTGCTGCAACTTCTTGCAGACCACTTGGTAGCATCAAAGAATATACATTGTCCGACATTAAAAATGCAACATCAAGAAGTAGTGACCAGAAAATTACGCAAATTTCAGGGTAGACGCACCTTACCAAACGCAAATGATATGAAATACGCGGCTCTCCAGCGCACGTAGGATAAGATATAAGATAAGGAGCCGGCAGAATGGGCAATATTCACGCGCTGTATTGCTGCTTGAAAAATAATCGTTGAAAGTTTGTTCTTGTCGAAAAGGACGGCTATAATTGTAGAGTATACCAGGCCATTGTGACGAAGTCAGTTCCAGCAGAGTTTACGAGGAGCATGATAATTGGATTGAGAAGGGCAGGCTGGTCCTTACGGCGAATCACAGCTGACAGGCATCTAGACGAATCCAGAGTGCATTGGCTGTGGCAGGATTATTGCAACAAGGAACTGGAGAACGTTTATTGGGTGCCGGTATAGCCAGAGTGACATAAGCGCACGTAGACAGACATGTCCGAATGGGAGGCGATGGTGCTTCCCCCCAAAGCGCGTCTAACGAAATTTTGTAGCATGTGCAAGACACTTTAGATGCCCTAAAATCGAGCTGAATCATGTTCAGTCGATTGGTTGCTAGTGGCCTGCCCTCATGGCATGCGTTAAGAAGACTGCCACTGACCACACAGGATAGAGGTCAACGTCTGAAATGGTGTGGGATTAGACCGATATGGTCGAAGGAGTGGCACAGGATCGTCTTCTCAGATGAGTCATGTTTCTGTTTCTTCAGTGATAGTGACGAGTGTGGCATAAACGTAAAATAGTTCCAATCTTGAAGCAATTAAGAAACGCCCCATCGCTCAGCAGTGCGGCATCATGATTTGTAGCTTCATTGTGTACGATTCGAATCACTTCTAGTTCATATTCACGGCACCATGACAGCCAAACATTACGTGTATGATGTGCTGCGGACGGTGATCTTCCCTTCAGGGAGTGCTCAATGCATTTTATCAGCATGATTACGACCGACCACCACACATTTTTCGCATTAGCCAACATGCCTAGCAAGGTTTACAACAGCTTCTTTGGCAACCATGTTCACCAGATCTCTCACCAATTTAATATGTTTGGGATACAATTGAACGCCATATGCAGACCCTGCTACTGTCTCCTTCAAAAAACGCATTTTGGTAAATGGTAGACAGGGAGTAAAAATCTTCTCGGGATAAACTCTCATTGACTCTGTGCCTAAGCGTGTTGTTTCGTGTATCGCCGTTCAAGGTGGTCTTACAACCTACTGATGCGATCCTGTTTTGGACCTGTATTATGCATATCATTTTGAAATACAGATTCCTGATTGTTCGTTGCTGCCTCTTTCTCTATTTCCCGAGTTTCGTCACAGTCTGGCAACTCCCTCTTGGTGTTGCATTTTCAATGTCGGGCAGTATAAATAGAATATCCATTAGTACGGTTCTACATCATTTTCATCATCAGATCTCTATATAAGATCATCAGATCCATTATGTGTGTCCCCTCACTGGGGGTCAGAAAAGAACCCGCTAATCTTGGGCAAAAGAACATGTTTCCTTGGCCAGACAGCATTGAGTTCCTGAACTATTTATAAACAAATTCAGATTTACATGGGAGAGTGTGATTCAGGACGTTTGTTGATCTGAAAGGAACAAAGTAGCAAATACTGTCAAATAACTCTGTGAAAAGACACAGTTAGAACGGTGATGGAATAATAGTTTTGCCAGGGATCTCTTCTCACTTGATGGTCACACTGCCCTAAATGTACATATTAAAGGGGGAACCGTGACTGATGTAAGATACTGGTATGAGATCCTTAATCCATATGTTCACTCATATGCTAGTGCAATTGGCAATGATTTCAATCTGATGGATGATAACGCACGACCACATCGAACTGCTGCTGTTGGGAAATATCTTGAGGGTCTTGATTTGAAACGAAAGGAATAATGAGCTTGATCCCTTGACTTGAATCTCATAGAGTATCCACTGAACTTTGTTGGTAGATTAGTTGCTATTTTAATTCTTTTTCAGGCTCTGTGTAGAAGAAAGATGGTAAACAACTTACTAAGTGTCTTATCTTTGCTTCCCATTTCGGTAACCGATAGCTTAAGCAGGAGAAGTTGATGTCGCTAATGCATTTATGGATGGGCATATTTCTTATTATAAAACCCCTTTTTATTATGTTTTTATGAAATCTTGCTACATAAAACTGTGGTTATTTTTTCCAAGAATGGATTTTTATAGCGAAAATGCTTTTTTTGTAATCATATATATTTTTTATGCAAATTTCTATATTGGAATACGTACATATTTGTTTTATGCACATGTCATCCAAATTTGGTGATTCTACATTCATTCATTTGCAAATTAGATGTAAAAAAAACAGTTTTCCTTAACTTCTGGAGGCCAACGCATATATAATTTAATGAAATCAACAATTATATTTGAAGACAATGGACAGTAGCTTTTCAATTAGAGTTCTCAGAAACTGTGCCATTTTCTCCAGGGGACAAACGAGACAATTTGTCCAAAATCTTTGATTTCAAATTCTTTCTTAAACAAGAAAAAAAATAAGAATATTTTATAATGTAAGCCTGAAGCGTATTAATATTTAATAAGTAGGAATTTATAAGCAGCCTTCGAAATTTTAAAATAAATTTAAGTCCCAAGGCTTACACACCCCTGAGAGCGGACTTGCTCAAAATCAAGCAAATCAAAAACCTTTTTATCTTTGGTTATTTTCTATATAAAAAGATAAATTCTGTAAATATGATTTATATTTTTGCATGCAAACATTTTTGAATGTGCAAACTTGATTTCGTTTAATGAATTACTTTAAAAGGCATAATTCTCGTTTTATTTAATTCAAGAGCCGAAGCAACTTTACGAATTCAGTTGTTTGCCGAAGTACGTTAAAACTAATTAAAGCAGATGTAAGAGAATGCGTTAAGAAGCTCCGAGCGGCAACTTTCATTTCCGCGAGTTGTACGAAACGAAACCCAATTAGTTATTTGGAAACCAATTTAATTTTAAGTATTTGCTTTTTGTTTCTTTATGCCTACTAAGCAAACTGATCTGATCAACTTAAATGTTTCCATTAAATCTTTAATTAAGGACGCCAGTTGGGATATAATTTCGAATTCTCTTTTTATGTTTGCGTACTCATTAAAATCGTATGTAACATGAGAGATTTTAAAGTTAAATAATTTACTGTCATCAAAACAAAATTCGTTTAAGAATTAATCCGTGCTTTGCGTCTCGAATGTTAATTAATTGCTTAAAGCAGCTTCTATGGAGTGTGTGTGTTTAGTAATAATATATTAAATTAGAAAAATGTGCTTACTAATAAATTACAAATCTAATTTGAAACAAATAATTCAAAACAATATTTTTGTTTAAGTAAGCAATTCCCCTTTTAGCAATAACCTATGCACTAGTATGGGTTCAAAATAAGAATATTTTAAAAACTAAAATCAAAGAGCGTTTAAAAAGGATAATACTTGTTGAATGCCTTTCATTTTATACAAATAATGAAAAGTAAAATTTTTTCGACTTTTATGGCATTAAAAAATAACTTTCATTTGTTTAATGATCTTAAAAAAAGTTCTTGATAATCCTTTAAAGACTAAATCAAATATCGATATTTTTATATTTCTCGGAAAAAACTAAATACTTTAACCTAAAAAACTAAATGATTTAAATTTTTAAAAATATTATAATAAATAAAAGATAAAAATATAATAAATGTTATAATAAAGAAAAATTTAATATAAATATTATAATAAATAAATAAATAATGAATCAAAAATTAATCATGATTAGTTTTACTTTCAAACATTTTTACAAACATTCATTAAATGAATGCATATATATTGACGAATTTAAATGAATAATTCTGTAGGTGTATTTGATTTATTCTACACATAACACCACTTTCAAAATTATGATCTAAGTTAGATATTCCATAAGTAATGGATCAACTAAAAGAAAATTTCTTTATGAATCCATATACCGTTTTTCCCAGCATCAGAAATAATGTAAAAAAAGAAGGCGAATTCATACATTCATTAATGAATTCATAAAAGTTGTAATGATTAATGATACGAATAGATTAAAGTGATTTATTATTGACTCATCAAGACATAATCTGAATTTTCTACCAAACATGATTAAACACAATGAATGAAATTTTATCCATACGGGAATGATAAATAAGTTAAATATCGATTATTGAAGAATTAACAATCAATTATTTATTTCTGGTAAATGAAATGTCAAGTTTTCTCATCGATTGAATTTGGTGTGAAATTAGTTATCACGCATGTCTTTTCCACCAAACGCATTAATTGAGATTTTCTACGATTTCTCTAATGTAATTTAATTATTAAAAGCATTTATCTTGCGGGGGGTGAAACTTTTGTAATTCCACTATTAATTTACAAAAGTAAGAAATGAAATAAATAAATCTCTGTTAATAGAAATAATGTTTCAATAATTTATTATAATTATGTGTTGTAATTATAACACTACTTCAAGTACTTCTTTTCCATTCCTCCATAAAAAAAATTATTTTTTATAGAAACAGACTTTTTGTACTTAGATTTTTGAGTATCTTTAAACAAGATATGGAACATTTCGAGAGATTTGGTCTTCAGTTTTTTTATAAACAGATATTTTGTACATTACCCTTGTGCATCATTTCACAAGATACAATATTAAATTTTCAGGAACAAACACTTTGTTATTCACTATATGAAATAGGATTTCCAATTTTTGAAAACACAATTTCTGTATTTGTATATTTGTTTATTTTTGCACAATGTATGGATATATCGTGAGATATAGTCTTTAGATATTATAAAAAAATTTAATTTACATAATTAATCATTATTATACAATATATTGCTTCCACTTTTTTCGAAAAAAAAAACTTTTGTATTTGCACTTTTGTAGATTATTACTTGATATATAGTCTTCAGTTTTTAGAAATACACGTTCTACGCTTATATATTCTTAGATATCATTATAAAAGAATTTCTGAGTATCATTATAAAAGAATTTCTGTTTTTAATTTCAATAGAGTAATCCCCCCCCCCCCCCCACATAATACGGTACTCTTACAACGCGATTTCATGTCCCTCATATGACATGTGCTTTCCCCAATATAACACGACGATTCCCCATATTATATTTCTGAAATGCGAAATTTATAATGATTTGTACAATTCGCAATCAATTTTGCGTACTTTTGATCATTATGTCAATTATATTCTTATAAAATTAAATTATTTTATTAAATTTGCACTTTTGGAATTATTTATTTAAAACTAACTGTGTTTTAGACACATATGTACAAGTTTTAATTGTAAAATGTTCTTAGCTTTATTTTAATAAAATGCACGTATTTCATTCATAGTTTTCCTTTCTTTAATATCCGTTTTAAAAACCCTTTTAACAAGAAAGGTGAAACATGAATCACTTGTACGTAACGCATGCTACGAGGTCATAAGCGCGTTTTATCGAGAATGCTCGCATAATGCGTTTTCCTATAAAGCGAAACTAATACATCGTGTTATAAAGTGGATTACTGTATTTAGAAACAGATGTTTTGTACTTATGTTCTCATGTATCATTACATAAGATATTAGCACATAATTAAAGATTAAATACAGTCTCTAGCATAATCAAAGGGATAAAGTCCCAAAACATTTTTAAGACAGGAAAAGAAAGATATCAAAGAAATACTATACTTCTTACTATCCATATTTATGCAAGTTATTAAACCCGAATTGAGAATTATTCTATTTACAAACATTTAACTATATAAATCAGAGGTATATTTTTGCCACTGCATATAGACACCAAGTCTTTCCCAGCTTCATATTTACCATTTAAAGAAGTTATACTAATTATGATATTGCATCTTATGATTGAAATATAATGCGATTTTTTAGAAGTAAAAATTTGTAAAATATATCAGTGGTTAGCAATCCGAAAATCACGGATGTCATTCAAATCTGTTTTGGTATTAGAATGCAATGAAGAGAGAAAATATAGTTCTGAAGTTAGCAAACAATGAAACGAGATACGTTCTTATGAGTTCATGCACGCGTGATTCGCATTTTAAAATATCTTAACTTATAACTATCAATAAATAAACTATATCATTTGTCGTTTAAAGGAAAACAGAAAAACTGTAACTTACCTTCGTTAAAAGAAGATTCCATTGCGCCATTCTCATACCAAAACCTATCTCCAAATTTTAAGCGACGAAATTGCTCAGCGACAATGCAAGCAAATGTTGGGCCAAGAATAGAATCCGGCAGAGGGTTTTCGGCAATTCCAGCGGGATATAGATCAACATCATCCACATTTCTAGAATTTAACACAGCAAGGAAATACAAAAAATACTTTGAAACAGAAATACAATAACAAAGAAATCAATTTAATTTCTAAAATAGAATAGCAATTATTCTCTGTATACAAATAATCTTAAAGTAATTGCTAGAAATAAAACTTGATGAAAATAATGGTAGTCATACACTCAAAAGCTACGTGCATATATATATATATATATATATATATATATATATATATATATATATATATATATATATATATATATATATATCCGGTCCGTTTTCGAGTTAGGAATGATAAATCCGCTGTTTTCCACCAGGTGGCGCTGTAGTCTGTTTTAGTCAGTAGCGCATGGCTGCTTTACTATTCCTAGACACCACTTTTATGAATATAGCAGCAGCCGTTCCGAAGTTAAAAGGATGGTAAGAGACTTTAGTGAACACCCTGTATATTTATATATATATATATATATATATATATATATATATATATATATATATATATATATATATATATATATATATATATATATATATATATATATATATATAAGTATATGTACATAGTAATCCAACTCCCCATTTATTTTATAGCTTCAGCCTCCTAAAGTGAAATAATACATTACACTGTTTAGTTAAACACTCTAATTAAAAACCATCATTATTACTTTAATATTATTTTATTAATTATTTTTAATTATTATTTTAAGAAATTAGTTTTTCTAGGAAAACGATATTTAAAACCTTCTTTAAATATTAAATATAAATTCTTCGAGGTAATTATTAAGTATAAATATCAAATAAATAATATGATTGTTAAGTTAAAGTATTTTGCATATTCTTCTTCTTCAATAGCGTAATAACCTATTACAGGTCTTAGCTGCCTCTACAGCACGTTTTTTCCAAACAGGTCTGTCCAGAGCGACACTTTGCAGTTCCTAACTTTCAGTATCATGAGGTCATTTTCAGTGTCAACGAGCCATCTTGTTGGTGGTCATCCTCGGGCACGGGATCCTTCGGGGTTCTTAAACGTTGATATATTCTAGTAGGGTTGTTTTCCCAGCTTCTCCAGACATGGGCAACTCATCTTAGCTAGTTGTTTCTGATAACCTGGGTACTCTAGGGCTGGTTATACAGCCTATGCAATTCAAAACTATATCTAGTTCGCCAGCAACCCTGTTCCTGTACAGGCCCATTGATAGTTCCTAATACCTCCCTTTCAAAGGGAATTTGCATATAAACAGTATACTTTGTGTCTATAATACTATAAGTAAATTTTTACATAATTATTAATTTTTAATTTTTAAAAATATCTGTATATTTCATTTATGTAAATTCTAAACCTCTTTTGTACTTTAAAACTCAATTCTAATTTTTGATCATACATTTCAAACAGTGTTTCAATTTTATATGAATAACGAATGCTTTACCAGTCAATTGCTGCAATCTAAATTTTTAAGCATATAATCAAAACATAAATAACTAATGAATTTGGCGAAAAAAAATAGAGTTCGACAAAATTTATTCAAATAAATTAAAAACAAAGGTTATAGACTTATGAGAAAATTAGTGCACACAAATCTTTTAAAAATATCTTCATATAAAAAATAAAAAAGGAAACCATTAAAATACTTTGATAAATACTAACGCATTATTTTTTTACCGGTATCTCATAGCATGGAAAATTTCTTTAAAATCCATCAGAATAAATCATATCGAAAATATACCTTTGAAAATTGTTTCTGATTTTGAATAGTTATGTTATTCCTTTCATTTGAAGAAAAATTTCTCATTTTTTTCTCGAAGTATATATATTCAACTATCTATAATCCTTTCCTTGAAAACTATTTTATTCCTAATACATGCACATGTTTTGAAGCGCTATATTTATTATGAAGACTTCAATGGTTCCAATCATTTTCATCAGAATATATATATAAGAAATATATATAAACAAAATTCTCTTATTTTATGGTTTTCAGAGAAGTAAAATAAATAAAAAAGCAATAAAATGTTTATTTATATTTACTGTAATTTTAACCTGATTGAATCATGTTAATTTTTTACTATTCTAAATTCTACACAGAAATCAAAAACCAATAACTAAAAATTAAATAATTATATTTTGACAAGTATAATATTTTGAATTTTATCCAATTTTAAAGTAATACCTGTATAAATGGATAAAATGCAATGTTTTTGCATGAATAATATACCTAATTGTGAATCTGTTTTTATACTGATATTCAATCGAAGTTTTCATATTGATAATGTCTAATTGACAAATTTAAAGAAATATTTTATCTAGATAATCTAACTAATGATGTTTTTAAGGGAATAATGTAAATAAAATTAGATAATTCCATCGACTTATTTTGGTGAACAAAAGTGGGAAAAATTACCGCCTTAATTGTAAAAGTTCCCTCACCTGTACAGTCTGCTAAAGTTCCTGGCTGTCAGAGGGTCCATGACGTTCTCAAGATCTTTGAAGTTGCGAAGGCGTGGTAATCCGCAGTATTCACGCCACTCATTGTAGCCTGGGATCCCGTGATCTCGGCCCCTCTGAATATTCAAGGCGATCAGGTCTAATCCGTGGCCACCTCCGCTGAATAGACCACCCCATAGCTGAGGAGGCAAGGAAGAAAGCTCGTCAAGGAGATGAGAATGCGAAAGTTGTACAAGACACTGAACTCAACAAAAGAAAACTGATAAGGCGATAACTGTTTATCTTTTCTGATAAACTCATTTGCATTTCAAGCATCGATTTCTCATTTCCTATATACATAGTATAATAATAAATTATGTAATAAGAATGTGTATGTGTTGTATATGCGTTATGATTAGTTTAAAAAAATAATCACCAAAATAATCAAAGTGCAGACTGAGGTCAAGTGTAAGCAATGCAACCAGCTTACCTTTTCAAGAGATACAGAATTATATCTCACAGAGTAAATTATAAGAAATTAAAAATCTATACTTAAAGTACATGTTTTTGAAATAGTATAATAGGTAAGAAGCAAAAATCGAAGGTACTATTATTAGCTCATCTTTTCTGTGTTTTACGTATCGCATCCGAACTTATTCTTAAGAGTTTAATAGGAAAATATCCATAAAACTTTTAAGAACCCGTTCCAATGGACTTACATTCAAAGAGTAATAATAACCCATACATCTCCGTTTGAAATCATCAAAAATCAGTAGTGGGTTTAGCTTATGGAGTAGAGGCTTCCAGGTTCACTTCTCAGTAACTTTTGAATCGGAAATAAATACTGTGATTCTATTTTTTACATGCGCGGATATCGAGATGAGTAGTTTGGAGTTTTCTAGATTTTCTTCTCTGTGGAAGGTAAATAATGCTCACTATCTATGAAAAATTCTCCTAAAAATGGCAGATGCTCTCACATGTGTTGGATTTTCCGTCACTTTCGACAGTCTTCGGCTATCAGGGTGTTTCTTGGCTATATCGAAACATCCATCTTCCACTGCCGAGAAGAGGCTGGGATTGCACTCCTAAGTTTCCAATCCGTAAACCATGATCTGACCACTAATTTAAATTAAAGGACCATCTACTCCACATAGAGGACAATTTAATGGCATAAGGCTGTTATAAGTTATTCTTTATGTCACGCACTTAAACTGCTTCTCAGGAAAAATTTTCATAGTAATGAGCCATTTTCATTCGTCGTAAAAGAAGAAGCTCATAAAACTCCCAATCATTCATCTCGAGATGTGATGTCCGAAAGCAAAAACGCAATACTGTTGTTTAAAAGTGTCTGGGCTTAAGTTCTAGATTTTTTGCTCTGTACATGGACCTACAAGATCCTACTAAACTCCAAGAGTACGGAACTTTGGCATTGTGTACTAGACAGCCTACCTAGTTTTATTATAAACTAGGTAGGCTGTCTAGTACACAATGCCTAGACACTAGTACATATCGATATTCACACTGTAAATTGCTTCCTCAAAGGACATTTCATAAGGTTATTTGCCCTTGTAGAAATAAAGAAAAAATTTGAAAAACATTAAAAACAAATAAAATCATCAAACGGAGAGAATATATTTTTCTCATAGATAACATCCATTAATAAAAGAAATTTTTGGTCCTTTTGAAAAACATTGACAATACCATTGACGCCGAATGTAATTCACTATTGCAATAATATCATCACTTTTTATGAACGCGATCAACTAAGTATAATTTATATTCTAAAAACATTATACTTATATTTGTTGACTTTCTATCAAGCACGTCAGGGATAACTATTATTAGAGAAATCTTTGGAAGAAAAATTACTTTACTCTAAAAATATTTTTTTCAAGAAGATATATAATATATGCAAATTTACTCCCGCAGAAAAGATAATTCTTAATTTAAGCACTTTTAAAATGAATATCAAAAATTTAATGATATACTCGAAGTTAAATTATTTCTCTTTTCGCAAAATTCCGGATATAGAAATTAATTCTTTCCATGAAAAAAATTGCCATGTATTTGAATTTAAGGTGTATCAATAAAGCTTTTTGGCCAACATGCTCACCTAACATTTTCTCAGTGAAAGGTTTTGACTTAATAACGCTAAGTGACAAATTTTTGAAAAACTTTTGACAAACAAATAGCAACAAAATGCACTGTTAAAATTTATCATCATTGTCCTGAAGTGCAGTTATAAAAGCATTATTTTCACATTCATAAGCAGAATACTTGTCGTATCTCTCACATTCTTTGACAAAAAGTGAAAATACTAATTCTGATAGGAAATTTTAGGTAATTCAAATAAATAATAAAATCGTGCCTACTACATAATATGATCACTTGCACAAAAAAAAAGAATTATACATCATTCAAATTTGTATTTTTCTAAGATGTATAACGTAACAAACCTAAATACTACTTTTTCATCTAATTGATTAATATTCTATACGCTTTAAAAAGTGGGAAATTTTATTGTTGTTATCACTTTGTAATCGCATTCTTCATAAGAGTGCTAATTCTTCAGCAATCTATAGTTAGAGTAAAACTATTCTGGTACATATGAGAATCAAAATAATGAATGGTTAAAGGAAAAATTGGAACGTTGATACTTCGCAGTTATCAGTTCGGTAGAATATAATTTGTAGAGTAGTATTTTATTGTAAATAATCTCACTAATATAAAGTTAGGTTAAAAAAGAATATGAGGAAATGCACTTGTGTCAATTTTTACAAACCCCTTTCTTGAATAAAAGCGTAGTTTACTGTACGCAGAAATAGCTTGAGATCATATAAAGCTTTTTCACCTTTAGTTTTTTTTTTAATTTTTATACAACTACACCGATAAAGATCTTTTAACAATAGATAAATGTTAATAGGAAAAAAATACGATCTTCTTAATCTATTCTAAAACTAAAGTTTATTCATAAATTTCGTATAATCACATAGACCAAGCTATTTTAATATTAAACGAAACATATTTTTCATTTAATCTAAAATCTGAAATTTTGAGTTTTTAACCTTTATGTAAGTTAAGCCATTTAATTTATGCGAGTTAAGCCACTAAAAAAATTAACTTTGTCTACCTAATCTAAAATAAAAATACATTCCCAAACTTCATATGAATCTATGAAATGAGCCCTTTCAACGCTAGAAGATAAGTAGAATCTTTTTCCATATTATCTGAAATAGAAATTTATTCTAACCTTTTATACAATCATGTAGAACTATCCACTCTAATGCTGGGCAAAAAAGTAAATTCTCTCCATCTAATCTAAAATGAGCATTTACATAAAAGATATATTTTCACAACGTTCATATAAGTATTTAGATAAAAAAAAAATTTATAACCAAAAAGAGAGTACAACCTACATTCATATAATTTGAAGTAGAAAATTATTCCAAACATTTATATAATTACATAGAATAGGCCATTTTAACGCTATAAAAAATCTACTTTACCTAATCATGCATAAATAAATAATATTCATGTTACATGAATAAATAATATACATGTAACTTGCATATTATGTACTTGTATATATAATATCCATGTGAACTTGACTAAATAAAATTTTAATGCTTAGAAAAAAATTCTATCTTCTTCATCTAATCTAAAGTATTAATACGTTTATAACCGTCATATAAACATGCAAACTAAGCCATTTTATAACGCTAGAAAATAAGAATTATTTTTCTATTTAATATAAACTTGAAATTCACATTCTAAATTTCTATGTAACTGCATAGAATAACTATGAAGAATCTTCAGTTAATCTCTCATATAAAAATTTACTTAATTTTTTTATAATTATTTAGATTAAATAACTTTGATACAAACATTTAGTCTTCTTCATTTAATTTAAAGCAAAAATGCATTCATAGCCTACTCATAAATACGTATATTAAGCTAATTTAACGCTGGGAATATCTTCTTCCATCTTATCTTTTCATTAAATCATATTATCTTTTCATCTTATCTTTCATTCAAAATTTTTATGCAACAATTTAGAACAAATAATTTAACAAAAGAAACAAACTTCTCAGGAATTTAATCCAAAAATTGAAATTTTTTTCTTACAAACGCTTAATGATCATTGAAAACACAAAATTTATCAGAAACAAATAAAATTGCATAGTTAAATGCAATAAAAACATCCACAATGACATAATATATATATAATGAAACTATTATTTTTATAATATCAATCTACATAATATTTTATCTCGCACATTTTAAACTTCTAATTTAAATTACTAAGCTATTTCAAACCAAAAACAAGCGTGAAAAAGAGTATCAACTTCGGAAACGTTTTTTAATTTTTATATATTCATTTAACATCCATTATTACATTAATTTCTACACATTCAACCTTTAACATGTTTGCCGATTAATTAGCCAAGGGCTTGTGATGTATTTATTTTAAAACTCCCCCAACTACATAATGACGCAGTAAAAATATATCTAGTACATTTCAAAAAATTAAAATTGTTTCATATTTAATTATCATTATTTTCATAATCTATGGAAACAAACACTTGTTCAAATATTCTAAAACAATACAGGCTTTTAAACAAGTTTCCTTTCAGGGCAAAAATAATCATTTCTATTAATTATTTCTGAAAATGTCTCCCTGGAAATTTAAACTGAATTTATTGCAAATGCATAAAGAATGCAAACATTGTAAATGGATATAAACTTGTATTTATTCAAGTACTTAATATTCAATTCGCGAAAAATTTCTTTTTTTGGAAAATTCATGAATTGATTCATGAGAAGGATAAATAGAAGTAATTGTATTCATATTTAAATAAGTTTTTTTCACAATTTATTATATTTGATACAAAATTTCTAAGTCGATTTCATGAAGACCGGATTATATTTATTTTGTTGACTATTCAATAGTAAGTTATGTAGTATATCTGTATGCACTCTAAGTATAAGTTTTTTATATTTTTGTTGTAAGTCATCATTTAATTCATTATAATAATAAATTTCAGTTTCACATTTTTCTCTTATAATATCCATTTATAAACAAATTTTTTTATTTTAATACTATATGAAAAAAGTGCAAATTTTTCATAAATACAAAATACCGTAATTTCGAGATGTAACAGAATTTGCATGTTTAAAAGTTTAAAAAAAATTAGCAATGGTGTTTATGTATGTACTTTAAGATTATTTTGCTAAATCTTACATACTTGATTAGGAGTGTGTAGAGATAAGTGAAAACTTAAACAATATTTATATGCGGAAATAGTGAAGTAATAATCCTAGATAAAGAGGCTGTATATCAAAAGCATATAAGTTACGATCTGAGTATTTAGATTCTAATTTAGATCAAGATTGAAAATAAATAATTTTTATTTCGAATAATTAAGAACTGGATTTTTGAAACCTTCGCATAATGTACAATTCAATGGAATTTTGTTTTTCATTCAATTCAATATTTCGTTATTGTGATATTTTGATATGTGAGTATTATGCATCAGAACTTTGAGTAAATTTTTCGTACGATTAAATAAATTTTCAACATCACTCACTTAATACATTTTTCTTTCATGAATTTTTTCTTAGCTCAAATGCCAAAAAGTATGAGTAAAGATTTAGTGACTGTGATATTTAAGGCAATGACAGCTGCTATTTAACTCAGAACGATTCTAGAGGATACGGCATTTCTATACAATTTTAAGTTTCTTCTAGCCATTTCCCACGAATGCGAAGTTTATGCCAATATGGTGTATCGTATGGAAATTTTGGTAAATACTCAATTAATAATTAATCAATGCCACAAAATTGTTGTTTGCAATAACAATTATTATAATTTATCAATAATTAATTGTTTATCAATATATAATCAATTATTAATTATTATTAATGATTTACAGTAAATTTCATCCAAAAGAATTTAAATTTTCCTTACACAGTTATATGATGAAAATAAAGATTATTTTGTACCTATAATGGCCTTTAAACTATGAGTAAAAAAGTTAACTGTATTTTCAACAAAAAGAATTTTTCAACTAGGATAAATTCTTAGTTAAATATAATTTTAATTTGTAAAAAAATATTTCTTATTGTTTTATGAGAACCATATTATTCACGATAAGAATTTTCTTACGTTCAATTCTATTTAACAATATTTTTAACATCGGATTGAATTTGCCACTGGAATCAAACAGTGGATTTTCTACAGTTTGAATTTTTCATTTAAGACGAATTACCTTAGATTATTTCTGAAAACCTTCTCTGCAATCGGGTATATCAATGATAGTAAAATGATTTGCTTTCAAAAATATTGTCCACTTTATATACTTCCCTTATAAAACTACCACAAAATTGTTGTTTGCAATAACAAGAATACCCGAAGATCTTTGGTTTGTCTGGGACTACGCAAATTAATTAATCGTTTCCTTATGAATCTCGTTTTTCGGGTATGGATATTTCTTAAATTCAATGCAAGCATTTTAAATTTCTTAAATAACTAAAATAGCAACAAAAAGTAAATTAAAAAAACTTGAAACCTAATGAAGGTTAACTGAAAAGTCTATAGAAAGAATAAAAATCCTTCATTTTTTTAACGTCTACCATTATTTTTGTTTCAAATCATACAATTTAACAAATGAAAAATTTAAATGAAAGAATTTTATTTAAAACTACTTAATAGAAAATATTTGAAACTTATTATGTATATATATATATGTGTGTGTGTGTGTGTGTGTGTGTGTGTGTGTGTGTGTGTGTGTGTGTGTGTGTGTGTGTGTGTGTGTGTGTGTGTGTGTTTGTACTATATATATATATATAATAAATATATGCATTACTGGCCTTTAAAATTGCTACACCAAGAAGGCGACGTGCTACAGACATGAAATTTATACGAAAGGAAGAAGGTGCTGTGATATGCAAATGATTAGCTTTTCAGCGCATTCAGACAAAGCAGGCGCCAGTAGCGACACCTACATTGTGTTTAAATGAGGAAATTGTTCAGCCGGTTCCTCATACACAAATTGCATTTGAACGTTGTTGACTGGTGAAAAGTTGTTGTGATGCCTCGTGTAAGAAGGACAAATGCGTACCAGCACGTTTCTGACTTTGATAAATGCCGAATTGCAACGTACCGGGATTGCGGTTTATCTTATCGCAGTATTGCTGCTCGCGTCGGTCAAGATCCAATGACTGTTAGCAGAATATGGAATCGATGGGTTCAGGACGGTAATATGAAACGCCATGCGGGATCTCAACGACCACATATCACTAGCAGCTGAGAAGACAGGCATATTATCCGCATGGCCGTAATGGATTGTGCAACCACGTCACGAGCTGTGAGTCAAGAAACGGGGTCGTTTGGAAGACAACAAGTGTCTGCACGAACAGTTCGACGACGTTTGCAGCAGCATGAACTCTCAGCTCGGAGACCATGGCTGCGGCTTTCCTTGACGCTGCGTCATAGACAAGAGCGCCTTCAATGGTGTGATCAACGACGAACCTGGGTGCACGAATAGCGAGACGTCATCTTTTCAGATGAATCCAGGTTCTGTGTACAGCATCATGATGGTCGCATCCGTGTTTGGCGGCATCGTGGTGAACGCACACTGGCAGCGTGCATTCGTCATCATCATACTGGCCCATCACCTGGCGTGATGGCATGGTGTGCCATTGGATACACATCTCGGTCACCTCTTGTTCACATTGACGGTGCTTTGTACAGTGCACGTTACATTTCTGGTGTGTTACGACCCGTGGCTCTACCTTTTATTCGAGCCCTGCGAAACCCTACGTTTCAGCAGGATAATGCCCGACCGCATGTTGCCGGTATTGTACGGACCTTCCTTGATACGGAACATGTTCGGTTGTTGGCCAGCACGTTCTCCAGATTATTCACCAATAGAAAACGTCTGGTCAATGGTTGCCGAGCGACTGGCTCGTCACCAAACGCCAGTCACTACGGTTGATGAACTGTCTCATCGTGTTGAAGCTGCATGGTCATCTGACCTGTACGTGCAATCTAATCTCTGTTTGACTCAATGCCCAGGCGTATAACTGCTATTATTACTGCCAGAGGTTGTTGTTCTGGGTACTGATTTCTCAAGATCTGTCCAGCCAAATTTTTTGAAAATTTAATCACTTTTTATTTCTAGTATAATATATTTGTCCAATAAATATCATTTTGTTATCTGTATTTCTTCCTGGTGTAGCAATTTTAATGGCCAGTAGTGTATATATTCATATATATATATACAAATATATATATATATATATATATATATATATATATATATATATATAGTTAGTAATACTTCATAATTTTTTGTCTAATATCCTACATATATTTCATTTAACCAAACTTGGGGAATTCATTTGTAAATTAAGAGCCTCAACTGAAGTATTTTTCTCTCAGCGATGTTTTTAAATACAAAAAATATCACTCGAAATTGATTTAAAATAAATGTTTACATAATAAAAAAGGCAATTCGTATTCTTTTTTTTTTTTTTTTTTTTTTTTTTTTTGAAGAGGAGGAGGAGGGCAATAAAATGGAATGGAATCCTTAAAAGTGCTCAAAAATATTTTTGACACACTCAAAAGCTGAGTAATATCAATCAACATATAAGTTAAGCGATTGTTTTACTACACAAAGCATAAAAATATCCTTCAATACTCACATATTTCACAATGTCTTTTTAATGAAGTCTTAGTTCAATTTTGCAAGTATTAAAATGCTTATGTAATCCCGTTTACACTCGAAATTTTGCAAATAAATATACTCAATTTTAATGACAAGTTCATTCAATGATAGTTTGTATCATGAAATCACTTTCAACCCTAATTAATATTAGTTGACCACAAAAAAAGTTATTTTAAAAGATGAATATTTTCAGTCCATACAGAGCAGATTCATTCTAAAGATCACTAAAAAGCATTTTCATTAAAAATTAATATAAAACTACTTAAAATAATGCTTTGAGATTTCTTAACATATTACCTTCTGTCAATTACATGAAATGAAAGAGAATTTCACAGAAATAAGATAGTTGTGCGAACAACTCTATAAAGAAATTCATTAAGTTAATCAGAATATGATTGTAGTGAAGACAATTGTATCACATACTTGTCTGATGAAATGGCTGTCGAAAGACTGTGCTGGCTGTCTCGTTATGCCTCTGATGAGAGAATCAAAACTTCCTCTTTCATAAAATATAGATGGGTCGTAATTGCGACTTTGACTCACATTCAGCCTTCTGCCATGAGAAGAATACATTTCTGTCTCCTTCTATAATCAATTTAAAAGAAAATCGTTAATAATAAACAAAAAAACATGTATTTTTCAGGTGAAAGTAGTGATAGTGCCTAGTAACTAAACTCAAGAAAATTGGCCTCTATATAATAATATGCGTCTGATACCAGACTCAGTAGAAGATTTTCGAGTTGAGAGACTGCATATGTTAAAAATTTCCGCATATTTCACTGTTATGATTTAGAACACACAGTGGTGATATTGGTCGAATTTAACTTTCACTAAAAATCACCAAATGAAATAATAGCGGACTGCTGAAATAATAATGGTGTCTTTCCGTAAAAAATATACTACTAGAAACGGAAAAAAAAAGAAATTAATTTGATTATTGATATTTAAATAGGGTGTATAATAATACAGTAAATAATGAAATAATTCGACCATACATAGTATAGCTTAGGTTAGACTTGAGTTGTTTGTTTTTTTAGGGATGTTTTTCTACACACGAGGGCTGATTAAAATAAGGATCTAGAATTTAAAATGGATTCCAAATCACTGCATTCATTCCCAACCGAACCTATCAAATCTTGAACTGAAAGCCGGAGCTCAAACTATTCAAGCTCCAGAATTACTTTTAGAGGTAAGTATTTCTGCAAAATTATTTACACTATTTTATATTTGTTTTTCTTATATTGAAAAACTAGTACCATTCAAACCTTTATGAAAAGATAATAAACTGATCAATAAGAAAAGTAACAAACTTGAACAAGTGTGTGTCCGAATCTGTTAGCAGCAGCAGCAAAAGAATTTATAATGCCAGCATTTAAGTCTGGGTCGTAATCGAAGTTGTAACCTGACAACTTTGGTGTCAATCCATAAGATGACATCACTCTGTTTCCTAAAAAAATAATATTTATAATAAATGTGTTATAATTTACAATAAAAGAATGAAAATGAGTATGGTTTGCTATTCTGTAATCTTTTTCTTTTTGCATAATATGATTGTCTAGTTCATGTAATTTAAATTTGCTTCCAAACCATTACCATGTTGAAAATTAAACTTATACATTAGTGCAACTGACAACTACATGTTTTAACTTATTGGCTATACCTTCAAATATTCAATCTCCACTTTAGCTAAATATGAATAAATAACTAGATTTGTGTGCATTTCATAATTAATTCTATATAAATAGTGATATATTTTCTGATTTTCAATTCGATTTTCATATATTTTTATTGCTAAACAATAAGCTAGCTTCGACTGATCATTATCATCTATTCTTCTTTTATATTCAAAACAAAACATGATGGATATCTTTAATATGGTATTAATCACGTATAGCAAATGTATAAGTTCTTCAGTATCTGCAAAAATATAAAAGAATTCTATGTACGTTTCTTATGATCGTAAGAAATAGCATCAAAGTCAATTTTGAAATTTCAATAGTTAAACACATTAAACGTATATTTCTGAAAAGATTGAGATATGTAAACATTTTTCAGAATCATTAAACATATATATAAGTCATAATGAGATTAAAGATCATATTTCCTTCTCTTGCTCTTAAAAGCAGTATCTCTTATGATGAAAAATTAAAAAATTGTCAAGATTATACAGTATTATCATTTAAAATAAGTACTACTTATATATGCTCATACCACAAAAATATTCTATTTCGTTCAAGAAACTTAGATAGGTATGTTGAAATGTCAATTAAAAGCCATAAGTGTTAACGAAACACCTTAATAAATAAAACACTTAAAAAACAAGAAAATTAAATTTAAAACTGTAAATATAAGAAGTTGATAAAGATAAAAGTTCTGTGACGAAAAAAAGTACAGGAAAAACATTTATATTGCAAGAGTTCTTCAAATATCTACGGCATAATTCCAAGTTGACCAAAGGGAATTTTACTTATATTGAAGATAGATACTTTGACATTTTGATCACGATAATGAAAAATCAAGATATGATGTATACTA